>JAODLD010000117.1:855864-882471 GCA_026781065.1 Mormyrops boulengeri
CCCCCCCCCCCCCCCCCCCCCCCCCCGCCCCCCCCCCCCCCCCCCCCCCCCCGGGCCGGGGGCGGGGGGCGCGGCGCGCGGGGGCCGCCCCCCCCCCCCCCCACGCAGACCCCCCTCCAAGCCCGCCCATGACGCAGCAGTTTTCACAGCTCGGAGGACACCTCACTGACAGCCAGTCAGATGAGGGCCAGGTGGGAGGCGTTTGCTCATTAACATTTAATCACTTCCTATCAATCAGGCTGCAGCCAAGGGCTTTAGAGCCCGAGAGGGAAACAATAAAGTAACAAAAAAACCAATGTACCAATTTGTTAGGGTAGATATTGAAGGACACTTCTGGAAGATAACATCTATGAATCCCGCCCATTGACCAGAAATACAGCCTTTAACAATACATCTAACCTCAGTCAAAGCTTTTTCCATTTGTCATTATTATTTTCCCCCAATATGGCAGAGGTACCCTGAACTTCCCTCCATTCAGTTTCCATAATCGCCTACTGAGTGAGACACCCTTAAAAGCATGGCGCCCCATTAAATAAACCCCTATGTACAGCCTGCACATGCAGACCCAGCCTGGCAGAGCTCATTTAAAGACACACTCACGCATACACACGGACACAAACGCACATCAAGCGCCCCTACTTGCACTGTGTCCATGACCACGCCAGCTGCCACCATGCCCAGGCCGGCGACCAGGTATGGCAGGAACACCTGGGAGGCGATCTGACCCGACGTCTCAGGCAGGAAGCCATGGGCGCAGCGCGTGAGCCGGCAGGTGAAAGCGCGTAGCCGGCGGCCCTCATAACGCAGCTCCAGTTCAAGCTGTGTCACCGCCATCGGGCGCCGGAGGTCATGGGGGGTCACAGGGGTCCCATCGGCACCGGGGGACTGTTGTCAAAATCCTTCACAGCATGACCAAGTCTCTCCTTGAAAAAAATCATGAAAGGACTCAGCAAGAGGTGGCTGAGTCAGCAAAACAAATCCAGAAAGTCATGTCGACATGGCAGGAATACGGAAATCGTTGCCCTTAATGTCCTCCGACACCGGAATACGAGGAAAACTCCACACAATTCCTCTACCTGTTGCTTCAGGTCTCAGTCAGTGTTGATGTGAAAACATGCCTCTTGTTCCTTGCTTGTTTTTTAGGGGCTTGTCCTTGTCCTGCCAGACAGAGGTCAGACAGACGGGGGTACCACCACAGGGCGCCCAGAGACTTCCTGCTCAGGCCTCGCTGGCTAGCAGGCAGGCAGCAGACGGCCGCCGGTCCAGGCCGGTGCGCTCCCCGTGCCGCAGGAATGTCCACACCCGCCGCAGGAGGACCCCGTAGGAGGCAGCGAACTTTTTTGCTGGCCGACGCTTCTCCTGCACGTCCACACCGTTACCCTCGGGGCCGTTCGTCATCATCGGGGCACGACTTGTGCGGGGTGGGTGGGGGGGGCAGCCAGACTACTCACGGCCTCGAGGACATGAGGGACAGGTTGCCTGTAGCTCCTTGGGGTTCTAGTGCTGGCTTCGCGGTTACCGCCGGATTTCGCCCCCCTGAGCCCAATTCGACGTCCGGTGCTCCTTTGGTTAGAAGCGCAGCTCTGAGTCTCACGAGGACCCACAGCCTGTCGGACAGGTGCCGGGGCTGTCTCACATACACGCCTGGTGTCCTTGGGAAGTCTACGTGTTTCCCGGTGCGCTACGCAGTCCCAATGCTCTCCCGTGCTAAGCTGTGATCTCCCTCGGTCCGCTCCGAGTCACACGTCTCTCTCTCCCCCGTCTGCCGTCGAGGGGCTGAGGCGACTGCTTCTTCCAGAACCAGCAGAGGTGGCCGAAAAGGAAATGAGAGAGGGAGCAAGAGAGAGAGACAGAGTGAGAGCAAGGAGAAGAGAGAGGGAGAGTTGGCGAGCGAGAGAGAGAGAGAGGGAGAGCTGGGAACCCAAAATGCTTCACCGGAGACCCCACCATGAAGCTGAATTGATTGCTGGGTTGGCGAAATGCACTCAGGTTCTGGTGACAGCCAGAGGATGAGTGAAAGGCTGTTTGGAGAGATCTAGGCGAGGACAGGCTGCCTCTCAAACGCACATCCCACACACACACATACACAATAAAACACATACATACACAGGTTTGTAATTATATCCTTGTGGGGACTCTCCATTCATTTCTATGGGGAAAACTCTAATCCCAACATGATGACCTTAACCCCTACCCAGCCCTAACCTTAACCATAAGTAACCAAACAAAATACAAGACTTTTGGCATTCTTAGTTTCTTGATTGCATTCACAGATCTTTGTGGGGACCTGAAAAAAATGGTCCCCACATAAAAAAAACTGTGGGGGACATTTGGTCCCTCACAATGTAATGTAAAAATAACCTACACATACACAGACACACATACATAAACACTCCTTTCCAGTAAAGCCCTCCCCAGCCTCACCACCATCTAGAGAAACAAGCAGTTGTGCTGTTCCAGTTTGTGCCCAGATGACAGTAAAACACATTTAACCATTTAAAAGGACAACGGTAACTTCTCTGCTACCTGATTAATGGTCTGGCAAGCCTCTAGTGTGACATCCCTAGTTATCAGAAGCATGCACGCAGCAGCACTTTAATAGTGCCAGTCCATTCATTATGTCAGCTACTAGACGTGACTTGCTGTGGCAGCCTAACAGCAAGAGCTATGGCTGTTCCTGGAACAGCTAAAGGTTGAAGGAGGCGGAATTATTAAAAATAGATAAATATATCTGACTCATATCACACCTGAGAAAGAGGGCCTCTTAGTCAATGACAGTAAAGCTGCATTAAATAAGCGGATGACACTCAGACCGAGATTTGGCCGCTTCCTGCTGAGGCTAAGGTGAGGGCTAGGGACAGCAGCCCTGAGGCTCTGCTCCCTATTACTCTTAGGGCACCATCTCCAACCCACCTGAATCAGGCCACAAGTCAGTTAGAGGCACTTTCTGTTCATTTCTTCTTTTTTTTTTTAACTGCCCAGAAATATTTTCCCTAAGGATTTCAGGTGCTATTTCAGAGGCCCAGAGGGAAAAGCTGAAAATGTTCGGCAGACAGCTGGCGAAAGAGCGGAACCAATGTCAACCTTGTTAGGACACCGAGAATCATCACGTCCCGAGAACAGGAAGGAAAGCCAGTGCGAACTTTAGGAGAAGAACAAGGCATTCTGAATTAACTAATTGATCTGCCTGATGGATTCCCTGAATAATATTCCCCCGGTAATATTCCACAATAATAAACAGACACCTCTCAGCCGAGAGGCAGTGGATAAACAAACAGGCAATTTCACGGGCGAGACGTTTTGTCTGTTTTTACGAATACCCCCCCCCCCCCCTTCACCCCCCACATCTGTCAACAACAAAGTGATATTTCACGATCACAGCTTTACAGCACATAAAAAAGCCCGAATGATAATAAAATGCCGTGATGTGTCATTGGGAGCAGCCTACAGCTCCGGACCGTGGGCACACCGCGCTCGTTCAGAGATCGTGTCCCACCACACTGCTAATCAGATCCAGCGGGACACTGTGACCTCCCGCTGCCCCAGATATGGGTCAATTTGTTTTTTATCCTCCCCCTTTCTTCTCCACTGTATTGGTATGTTCCTATTTATTACTCCCGGACTAAAGGATAAATCTTGAGCATAAATTATTTTAAAAATACCAGGTGTTAGAGAGGGAGGGCTGGGGCAGTTCTATTTTAATGCAGTGGTGCCTAAAAAAAGTCGCAGTAGTCCGGTGGGGGGGGGGATATCCAGCGGCGTGAGAGATGAATGCACTGGATGCACTCTGATACACAACACGGCCACAGCCACAAATTCAACTGCAGGGTGGCGCTCAACCACCACGGGGGGCACTGCTATCTTTCACGCTGTGGGGTACTTACAGTGATCATGTCTGTCTGGGTGACATTGATCACTGTAAGAAAATGATCATTATAACCATTTTTTTTCTTTATGTCTCAGGCAGATTACCAGCTAATTAATATTTGTATATTTATTACGTTAATATAAGGTAATAGGACGGACAGCGGCGCTATTTACAGAGTTTTATTTACTTTTTCGAAATACAGTACAGCTGTTTGGAATACTTTTCAAATTACAGTGCTGTACAAATTAAATTACTGAACTATGTATAATTCAAAGACGCTGTAATACTGTGGCGCCGGGCAGCGTCTGCATGTCCCGGCATGCCTCGCGAGTACGTCTTAGCCTTGTGCCTTTAATTGTGCTTGTACTCGGTTCTTGCCTGATCTTTACACACATCCCCCCATATACTTTTAAGTCATCTCTAGATTACTTGTGATATCTAATACAGTGTAAATACTATACTGTATGGTTTAGGGCAGGGTTATTCAAATCACGGCCCGCAAGGGTCGAGTCTTGCTGATTTTCCAGCCTTCCTTTACCTGTGAACCAGGTGTGAAGCCTCTGGCCAATCAGAATGAGTAATTATTAAACTAACTTCCTGGGAGAACTGAAAACAAGGCCTGGATTTGGAATCAAGGTCCAGATTTGAAGAGCACTGGTTTAGGGAGTTATGACGAAAAAAAAAACAGTGTATGTTCGGTACAGACACAACCATCATAATTCATATAAAATACATAATTATAAGCACACATAATTTAAATTCATTCTCTCTCTCTACCTACACTTTATTTGCATAGATTCAGTGTAATACTGGTACAAACCAAATTCAGGCTTTGCCTTTCGGAACTTTCTGGATTTTTTTTTTTTTATATTTTTGATCCACAGTTGGTTGAATCCGTGGGTGCAGAACCCGTGGATAGAGATGCTTAGTTGTATTCCTAAAATTTTATTCCATCCAACCGTCTCCTAACCGGTTCTCCTGAGCAGGGTGCTGGGCGCCTGGAGCCCATACCAGGCAGCTCACCGCATTTCCCTATAATATAATACTGCTAATATAATGACTAATGATGTTCTTAATGTTGGTTGTGTAGAATGGCATCTCGGGTTTACCTGTGCTGTGTCCAGCATGGCACCCGCCATCACCATTCCCAGCCCTGCCAGCAGGTAAGGCGGAAGCACTTGTGCCCAGATGCCCACAATGGACTCCTTGCAGCCCCTGATTGGAGTCGGCCGGGTCCTCTTCCAGGCCCCTGGGAGGACGCCGCGAGCCATTTGCTGTGTCCACAGATCTGCTGCTGCGGCCCCTCAACCTTTGATTTTTGGACCATCCCTGAGAAACCTCATTTCGGCTACTTGTACTTCAGTTGTTACCTACAGCTCATTACCGTAGGATAGAATAGGGACGGACATTGGCAGAAGAACCACAAGGAGCCTCTCTGAGGATGATGACCTTAGTGTGGTACAAAAAAAAAAACAGCATACCCTAGAATAGTGTTACCAGGTCCCACCCTTGGAGGCAGGTCTGGGGGGGAGGGGGTACTGGTGGGGGTGGTGAGCATGAGTGAGAAAGACCCAGAAACAGAAAAACAGCAGCAACCATACAGGAGTCTGATTTACGATCCTGCCTCGCAGAACAGTCACACATATTAAACTGTGGTGTTCAAATAACAAAGGAAGCATAAACATCCATGAAATATTGGTCTATCCAAGCTTGTGTGAAGTTTCCTTACCGTCAGAAGCGCCCAAAGGGATTCCTTTGGTTTATAGTCTCGTGTGCAGATGAGGTCCCATCGGGACATGATGCTGTCATGGGTCAGGGTGCCCTGACACCACACATTCAGCCAATCACGGCCTGGTGAGTTAACGGCAGCACCTTCGCCAGACAGCACTGCACACTTTAACACACCACTGGGGGGGTCTATTCTGTTTGCTTAGGGTTCCAACAACAAAGCGGCATGGGACGTTTTAATTGGGTGGGAGCTGGGACTTTGACTAAACAAACAGAGTTTGTTACAGTGTAGACAGTGAATTAAGGCAAGGGGGGAGGCGATATCAGAGCCAGTACCACACAGATTAATTATTTTAAAAGCAATGCAAAATCAGTACCACACAGATTAACTTGTGCAGCATATCATTTGTTCAAAAAAACAAAATGATATCTTACCCAGGGATAATGCTCTAAACCCTGTTATTTTTATTGTCACTGAAATGCTATAAAACAAAAATATATACCAAGATTTAAAACACATCTTTTAAAAAGCATAAGACATACTTCAGCATTTCCGATGCTAATGTGGGAGGTATGAGGTTTGCTGTTGAATTAAAACTGGGTGTATCCCAGCCTCGTGCCCCATGCCACCTGACATGGGCTTCAGACCTCTCCCCCACACCCCTGATCACATTAAGCAGTTAGGTGATGAATGGATAGATGGATGGATGGACGGACGGGTTTTTAAAAACATCAGGACAAAACATCCTGAAAGTCTTGGTTATAACAAAGATCTACCGAGAAGTTTACCTAACACCAAGGTCTGTCATACAAAAGTGTGTCATTGTTACAGAATAAGTACTCAGTTTCAGTAGATCAGTATGTTTGCTCTCATGTAAACACAAAGGTGGTCCCAAGTCTCCCTAAATTCACCTGAAGTGGATGGAGTTCATCCTACAATCTTCACAGTTTCACTAAATTACGCGTAATTACGACCAAAATGATCACAGCAGTGTGACACACCTTAGACTATGTCAGTTCTCTTAATAAAAGAGCATCCAGTATTTCAGCTAAACAAGACAATCCTCATTATCTTTCCTAACACCAGTACCATTTCCAGTGCAAATAAATGAATGTCAGAGTTAAATTGAAAAATCCTGTCTTTTTCATTTTCCAAACCTATGATAATATTATTTGTTTGATAAAAAAAATTGCAAATAAAACATGTCAGTGTCTCTTACAATTGACCAAAAGCTTGCCTCATTTCATGACTATTAAGTGTTAAGTAGTAATCCGTCTGTTCACAGCTTCAGATGGTCTAACACCTCTGAGAGCAGACAGCCCACTGGGATGTTGAAGGCCTCCATCTCAGTACTCAACAGTTACAGTTTTCGTCTTCAGATATTCATTCAGAGCCTCCTCCCCTGGTGAAGAAGAAGAGAAATAAAAAGCTTACAGCAAGAGCACACAGAAGAATCACACTGCACCAGTGTTTCCCTATTCAGTCCTTGCAGACCCACAGTCAGTTCATGTCTTTGCTCCCTCCCAGCTCCCTGCCAGACAGTCCACATTTTTGCTCCCTCCCCAAGCTGGGAGGGAGCAAAACGTGAACTGTCTGTGGGTGCCCGAGGACCAGACCGGGAAACACTGCAATAGTACAACACACTGGCGAGCATGCAACTTTGCCACCTTCTGCTCAGTACATCAGTACATCGTGGGGGGCAATGGGAAGCACCTTGGCCTCCCACCTTGAGAGCAGGGGGTTCAAATCACGGCCCACCTCTTTGTGAGGGGGGGACTTGCATGTTTTCCTCATATTGTGCAGATTCAAGGCCATTGTGTTGGGGGGGATGGATACATTTTCCGGGCCCTGCTCTGGTGGCGGTCGAGAAGGACCCCCCCCCGCCCCTATGCGGCAGGGCTAGGATGACATTTTGTCAGAGGGCCCAGAATTCCTTGCTATGGCCCTGTGCAGGATTCCATAAGTAACCTGATTCCTGTGTCCACCACAGGGTCTGAGCCCACAACAAACCAGACACAAACACATGCCAGCCCATGAATGTCGGATTCATGATTCCCACCCAGGTCCTTGCCGAAGCCGGACTGTTTGAAGCCCCCGAAGGGTGCCGCCACATCCGTCTTGTTGTAGGTGTTGATGAAGACCGTGCCCGCCTCCAGCCTCTCGCTCACGTAGAGCGCCCTGCCGATGTCGCGCGTGAACACTCCGGACGCCAGCCCAAACTCGGTGGTGTTGGCTCGCTTCAGCACGCCATCCACATCGCTGACGAGGAGAGAGAGGTTGCTCAGGTTGGTGTGGGTGTTTCTCACTAGGACTAACCCTAATCCTAACCCTAATCTTTATGTTAACAACAAACCTAAGACATACATGACAAAGCAAGGATATCCTGTGAATGTAAGTGACGTAAGCGTGTACACACACACATACACACACACACACACACACACACACACCTTTATATAGGGGTAGATTTTTATTATTAGCCAACTGGGCTAGTTCTGTGAAAGATGTAGTCCGACGTGCAATTTTTTTTTTACTTGCCAGCAGGCTATTTCTTTGTTTTTTTTGTGCTCACCCTTTGTCTAAATTACTCCACTCAGGTGAATAAGCAAGCTTAATTTACAGCCTTGCCACACACACACACACACACACACACACACACACACACACACACACGGGTAACATAATATTAGTAAATTATGCATTTAACCCTCTTGAATGCTGTTTACTTTATGAGAAAATGTTGTGCATAACATAACTGACATGATGAAGAACACTTCACTCCGGTCCTTGGCATATATGGAAAGCACCTTCTGTTCCGCCCCTGAAGTGAACCCCCCCCCCGTGACCTCAGCTCACCCCTCCTTGAACTTAGAGATGATCATGATGGGGCCGAAGGACTCCTCGCGTGCAATGTACATGTGGTCCTGCACGTCAGTGAAGACGGTCGGCTCAAAGTAGAAGCCTGTGGCGCGAGAGAGAAGCAGCTTGTTTTTACATCCAGTATTAGACCGTTTGAATACTTAAACTGGAGCAGATCCAGTATAGCCCCCCGAGTGGACAGAGTCTCCGCAACTCCAAGAAATTCACTGCAATATGTATATATAGTATCAGTCATGAGTTCAAGCATACCTGCTAAAAATTAGGTTCCTAAGTGACAAAGTTTTATATATTAAATCCTTGAAAAGGAAAATAGCACAAAACCACAGCAGTGTTTTTTTAAAGCCAGTATTCCTCAGGCTTGCATTCCGTTTCGCCAAGACAGCACCTTCACAATCATGAGGCAGTCATGAAATCACCCAACATGAATCATCAGCTCTTCTGCAGCAATTTCCAGAGAGGTAGGGTGCAGCTGGGCTGGTCCCATTTGACTCTTCTGTCCAGTTGGTCCCATGATACACCTACGGGATTGAGGTCTGGACACTGGGCCGGCCAGCTCATTAGTCTGAGTCATCATTCCGGCTCCTTCTTTGCCAAGTCGTTCTTGCAGAATTTTGAGGCATGTTTTGGCTTGTGAGTTTGCCACCTAATCAGCTATAATGCTGATGGATTCTGTAAATATCATCAGACCATCATACTGCATTCCCCATGCTTACCAGCAGGAATCGTACTCATATCAAACTCATGTGTTTGCAGACTGTATATATGATACATGTGGGATACACACACTTACATTACAACACGAAAACACCCTCGGTGCCAAAAAAGGTGAACCATGCAAACGCTAATAAAGACACATCACAACCACAAGACTACATGACGTTACAGAAGCGCAGTGAACAACAAACCGTACAGCAGCCAGTCCAGAGAAGGGCTATAAGCCTTACAAACATAACATTCGCGTGCAGAGAGCCCAGAGTCTGCAGGGCACCATGCGGAGTGATCATACCTACAGGGTGACAGTCCGAGAAGAAGGGAAGGTGATGATGTTTATAACACTAAGAAACACGGGAATAAACAAGAGACACTGTTCACAGCCGCTCTACTTTACAAATCTGTCTCAATCTCAGCCCTTTTCTTTAAAATCTCTACTTTAAAAGGGAAAGCACATTAAATGTAGGGTAACTTCCCAGGTTATTTTTTTTTAAAGGCATGGGTGCCCTGGGCTTTTGGAGAGTGTACTACCCTCCTGGGTTCAGGTGACACCTCCCTGAGTCGCCTGATGTGTGTTTAGCCCATAATATGCGGCGTTACAATGGTTACAGTCCATAAGGCAGACCTCAACTGTGTGTTCTTTAGCCCATGCGAACCTCTTCATCTTCTTCCGATCCCTTAATTGTGCATTCTTCACAGCAGTTGTTCCAGTTAGTCTTGATTCACGTTGCCCAACCATCACCTCCCCCCTCCCCCCACCCCCCACCAGCATTTAGCTGATCCTGGATTTCAGGCAGAGTTAATCATCCATGTGACTCAGGTGCATAAATTCTTGCATCCTGAGGCCAGCTGGGGCCAGCTGGAGAAAGTGCCACTTTCTTCAACTTGCCTGATGCTTTTGGCTACTGCAGTTACAAACCCTTGCAATGATCCCACAATCTGTCTTATCAATTTGCACATGTTTCTTAAAGCAATTATGGACTGTCTTTTTTTGTTGCTTAACTAAGTGCATTTTGACATTTTCTGCTCAATTACATTCAGGAAGGACAAACTTATGCCCGTGCAACCTTTATTTTAGTAATCATCAACCCTAACCTCTACACAATAACTGGCAGCAAAAAGTTAATAAGACATCAGTTAACTTAGAGAACATCTAACCAAGACACTTTCATACTTAGGCCCATGTTTCATACTTGGGCTTCAGACTGAAATTTCCTTACCTTTGGAGAACATTTGATTAAAATTCACAAGATTCACAACTTTCCAGCAGCTGTACACAAACTTTAGATAAAAAACCTTGATGACACCACACAGCCCAGATCCTCTCACCTGGACGATCCACCTGCTTGCCGCCACACACCAGCCTGGCACCCTCCTTCACACCTGTCTGGCTGTACTGGACCAGTTTGTCCAGGTGAGCTTTGTGGTTCTGGGGGCCGTGGTCTGTCGATCGGTCCAGTGGATCACCAATTTTCATCTTCTTCACCTCCTCCACCTACAGAGGCCACCCAAGGCACATGTCACACAACAGGCAGACAGGCTAATTTTATTAACTTTGGACAAGAAGCATCACCAAAGATCACTTCCAAAATCATTTCCAAATTCATTGGAGAAGATTTAGCAGAAATCAGCTTCTGGGCCAGAGAACATTTATGTGGGGAACATCCAAGGTGAACATACAGGTGACACCGAGATACCCACCACCCTCTGGACGAACTGGTCGTGAATGGACTCCTCCACAAAGATCCTCCCAGCTGCGATGCAATTCTCCCCCTTGTTGAAGAAGACAGCGCTCATGCCCTGAGAGACACAGGGGGTCCAGCAATGAGCGACATGTCCTCCCACAATGCTGCTCTTACTGAGGAAGGAACTCAATCATCATCTCACGTCGCAAAACCAAACTCCAACCCTTCCTCTGCTCAGCCCGGTAAATAAAATCTCATCCCATTCAAGATCTGTCTTATTATGCATTCCTGCTGTGCTTCTTGGGATATGTTCCAGACTCACTGGAACATGGGTAGATGAATGGATGGATGGATGGAATAAATTACATAATTCGACTTGGTGAGCTCAGTCACAAACTCACCATACGTATGGCCTTGTCCATGTCGCAGTCGCTGAAGATGATAAGAGGAGATTTGCCTCCCAGCTCCAGAGAAACCTTTTTCACGTTACTGACTGCACAGCTGCGAGAGGCGAGAGCGCACAGGTGAGCCTGGATGTCACGCACAGTGCACTGTGCTGCCAGTGGTGGTGGTTCGATTGGACCATCGCTAACCTCTTCATAATCTGCTTGCCGATCTCGGTGGAGCCGGTGAAGCCCAGTTTGCGCACATCTGGGTGGTCAGACAGACGCTGGCCCACCAGGGACCCTGTGTGGCAATCCCTTATTACATCATTTATACAAAATGGTGTGTTAAACAGGGAAAAAGAGAAGAAGGAAAGCAGCATGTGACTGGACCGGCTGCCCAGGTTCTGTACCTGCCCCGGGCAGGATGTTGACCACGCCCTTGGGAAGGCCGGCCCTCGCCGTCAGCTCTGCAAACTTCAGTGCAGTCAGAGGCGTCACCTGCTCAGAAAGGACTTCGTTATTCAAGGCAAAGGCTCATAACCTAGGTTAGATCAAGACAATATAGAACCCGAACAAATCAAGACCGGTAACTCTCATGCAAAAGGTGTTTCTGATTGACAGGAAGTTTATAAAGTGACATAAACTTTATAAAGAGAGTAATGTGGGATTCCCCTAACCCCCACGGAGACCCCCCCGTGCCATTACACTTTACGGAGTACCTTAGAAACAGTCCTGAACGGCTGTCCTAGTTCCAAATTACCCTACCCACTGCTGCTGCCTACTGAATATTGATGCTACCTATTTCAGTTATAATTTTAATTATCTTACATCACTCATCCCGTTCACTATCATTTATTCGTCGTTTACTCCCTTTATTTATATATTCCCACCCACTGTGACTATTTGATAATTATCTCTGCTCTGCGGGGAGTTCTCACCCAGATTGCTGCTTTTCTACATGAGACGCCACAGAATTTGACTGTATAGTTTCACAATGACAATAAAGGTGTCCCGTGTCTTACGGGAGAAAGGCCACTGCAATACAGAACTTATGAAATTCATTTAAGTTTCTCTCACTGTTTCTGCACAGGGAAACATTCACAACTAGAGATCGACCAATTAAATCGGGCAGAAAAAAGAAACAGGCAATTTTTAGGCAATCGGCATTGCCCGATTAATCAGACCACGTGGCTGATATTGTGATGGCGGGCTGTGGCTGTGCGAGATTGACAAGCAGCCACACGGAGCATTCGCTTCATCAGTTGTTGCAGTACGATTTTATCAGAACCTACAGCGGTGAACCTACACTGCAGCCAAAGGTAAGAGTCCTAAATTCCCCCCGCCTACATCAGTTCCACGTCATGAATAACACTGGTACAAAGACAAAACGATCTCAGTTTTGAAACATATTGTTTTGTTACTTTTGTCAGACACTGAACTGCCATTAGCGGTATTGCTATTTTATGTATTACTTTTCAAAATGCTGCATACTCTTGTTTAAAGTGTGATTAATATTTAATGTTAAATTATTATTCTTTTTGTACATTATTAATGTTAAATATGTAAATTTAAGCAGATGTATTACTTATTTTTTATTTTTATACTGTTGCCCCCCCCCCCCCCCAGAAAAGTCTGCATTGGCAGTGGCCATTGAAAAACCCATACAGTCAACCTCTATTCCCAACAAAGCAGCAGTGTTACACAGGGGGCTCTGAGGTCCCACAGAGATTCGATGCACAGTTTTGTGGTAGCGGGCCACCTATAATTGCCATTTACGGTTATACATTAATCTCCATAAATTCCCAGAGGTGTAAGAACTCACTGATCTACGGTGTGAACATGGAACACTGGGTGTGCTAAAGGGGGCACAGAGGTCGCATACTCACTTGGGCTGGTTTGAGAACCACTGTGTTGCCAGCAGCCAGACAAGCTGCTGTCTTCCAGGCGAGCATCATTAGGGGATAATTCCAAGGAATCACAATAGCGCACACCCTGAAAAACACAGCAGCTTCAACCAGCAGAAACCCTCAGCCTGAAACCAAAAACTGTCACAGACTGGGTCCTGGGTATGAACTGCGACCACAAATTAGTTGTGATCAAATAGTTTTTTTAAGCCCTGTATTTGTTTGTGTCATTTTGAATGTAACAAAATTCTAAGTGAAAACAAAAACCTGCCAACAGCAATACAATAATTACAAATAAAGATTTTTAAATGTTCGCTGAGATCTGCCACGCAAAAAATTTTAATGTAAATATGCTTAAATCGTCGTTTCTCCTCCTCCTCTGGCACTCAGTCTATAATGATTCTGTTCAGACCAGTGTAAAAACCGAGACAGTCAGACACTCATTTCCATAAATAATCACTGTCACAAAGAAAATTATAACATGCTAATGTGTCGCCCTGCCAAGCCCCATTGGACAGCCTGTTACGCGTCTGTGCCGGCCGTCTCACCCAATAGGCTCCCTCCTTGTGAAGGTGAGGTTACGACTGGGCCGGGCCTGATTGATGGGGATCGTGCTGCCCTGTGCAGGGAAGATGGAATTAGTCAAAATTAAACACCTGCTGTCATAATGCTCACCCACTCGGGGGAAACGAGAAAATGACTTTGAAGCTGCCCTCAAAAGTGAGCTAAACGTAGCATCAGGCAACCATCTGCATGGAGATGCACTACAGCACATGTGCACGTACTCCTGGGTTGGAACCTTATAGGATGTTTGGGAGTTTTACGTTGTTTTCGCTATAGGGCCATTTTAGGAGTTAAAACAAACAAACAAACAAACAAACTGTAGGTACCATGTTCGAGTGGATTGGCCAGTCACTAACATGGTACAGAGAAGGCCGGCCATTCACACAAGACGCAGCCTCACTTGAATTTTGTCACACCAGCCGGCAAAGTAACGGAAGGTCTGGATGGACATGCCCACGTGGGTCTTCAGGGCCAGGGTGTAGACGGCGCCCGAATCGAGGGCCTCGATGGTAGCCAGCTCCTCCTGGTGTTGCTCCATCAGGTCAGCCAGCCTGAGTGTGGAAGATGATAACAGCACTTACTGACGTGTGTCATGTTGTATAGGACAGGCAGAGGATGGATATTCCATTACCCAGGGTAACCTACAGCGAGAGAAAGAGACAGAGAGGGCGAAAGACAGAGATAAAGAAAGAAAGAAAGAAAGAAAGAAAACAGGAGGCAGATACAGAAGGAAAGAGAGTGAGAGACTGACAGAAAAAAGCGAGCAGGGATGACAGAAAAAGAGAGGTAGGCAAAGAGAAAGAAAGGGACAGAGAGAGATTGGCAGAGAGAGAGGGAGAGGCAGAAAAAGGAAGAGAGGGATAGAGAGCGAGCTGACAAAAGAGCCCACCTGTAGATCAGCCTGCCCCGATCCCGGGGGTTCATTTTGCCCCATTCCCCCTCCTCAAAGGCCGCCTTTGCAGCCGCCACTGCTCGATCCACATCTGGCACTTGGGCCAGGGATACCTCGCAAACTGCCTGAGGGGGGAGAGAAGGAAGGACAGAGCACAAATGTCCACGTACAGTATAGCAAAAAAAACACATTTCTTCATGGGTACATTTTTGCTTGTCATTTCCTTAGCTCCTATTTCTTATATTCTTAAAATATGCCGTGTTAAATATCATGTTTCAATGAAGGCCTGACCAATATGAAACTTGGGTCTTCAGATAAATTACTCAGACTGTAAATTTTAATCAACAAGTATACCGAGGTTAACACATGTAACAGCATTTCACCCTCCATGATGCTGTTTTCAGAGATGGACAGCAGTGGGCAATCTCCTTACCTGGCCATTAGTGGGGTTAATGGTTTGGTAGGTCCTTCCACCTTCTGCATCCACAAACTCCCCATTGATGAACAGCTGGTGGGGCATGTGGATGGTCATGTTGTTTACATCCCTCTCCACCTGTTCAAGGGACGGAGGATCAGACACTGGGCAGAGTGTGAAGGGGTCCCGCAGCCTCTTATGATCACGACCTCCTCAGTGGCACCTTCTCATGGCGATGAAAATACTTACATAGTCCACCACCAGCTCCTCTTCCATGTCCTCCCCGCGCAGCTTCCGCACACACATCTGGATGAACTCTTGGAAGGTGGTGGCCATGTAGATGTCCTCGTTCTGAAGCTGAAGCTGGCTGGCCCTCAGCTTCACCTCCTCCACCAGTCTGACACAGCAGAACAGAAATGTCTGATGTCTCACAGGTACAGAGAAATGTGCAGGAACGTGGCAGTACAGGCTTATGAAAGAGAGTTACACGGACACAAGAAACTGCAAGGCTCGGGGTGCAGCCATTATAAACAGGCCAAAGTATGGCGAACTAGTCATCGCAGAGATTTGGGGAAGATGGTGGTGCAGGAGGTAGTGCTATTGTTTAGCAACCAGAGGGTTGCCGGTTCGAGCCCGGGTTCCTCCTGACCCCATCAAAGTGTCCTTGAGTAAGACACTGAACCCCAAATTGCTCCCGGTGTGCAGGTTGGCGCCTTGCATGGCAACCTCTGCCACCGGTGTGTGGATGAGTGAATGTAAGGCATAAATTGTAAAGTGTTTTGAGTACTCATAGGAGTAGAAAAGTGCTATATAAATGCAGTCCATTTACCATTTAGAAAATCCCTCACTTAATTAAGAAAAAACTAAGAGGTAGATATTATATAGATTAGAAAGGGTGTTTGCTGAATGTATTAAATCAGGACTGTTTTGAAATCTTTAAGAATAGCACAGTCTTCCACTTGTCTGCAGATCCCATTCAACACAAAGCCAGCCATGGAAGACATGACACATGAGGTCAGGGGCACCGTAAAGAACAGGGAGGACAATGCCAAGGGTTCCTGAGTGATAGGAGCAGTACATTTTTTTTATTATAATTGGATTGTTCTGAGTTGGGGACCCAACATCATATGCATTCATGGGGCACAAAATCACCATGGCATGAGCTCACTGTCATTTTACCAAGACCTTAAGTAACTCTGACTTCAGTTAATTAGTACAGCAGTAAAAAAAAAACAACTTATTAGGTAATATCATGTCAGGGTTGCCCACATAAAGCCCAGTGTCATGGTGGCAGTCTACCTGACCACATCCATGGAGGCCGCGCCAGACTTGAAGAAGTCCGTGGAATCCTCGATCACATCCAAGTTAGTCAAGATGCTTTTCCAGACAACCTGCAGTCAGAAGGGGAAAGGATATTCCAAATACTGTCCCCCAGGTATCCCCAGCCAGTCCTATCCCTGGTGCTGAGAAGCCAAGGTACGAGAAACAGCAACACGGCTGACGGAAGCGGCTGCGCCGTGGCAGAAGTACCCGCATTTCTTCCGCAAACGCCTTCTCTTCCTCCATAAGCTCAACCGCCTCGCTGCTTCCGGTGTGGAAATAGTGAGCGGCCGGAATCATCTTTCCGTCCTCAAATTGAAGGTTCTTCACCAGCAGCTGCAAACCACCACAGCGGAGGAGCAGCAGATGAAGAGATGTTGGACACAGACACACACCCCCTGCACACACATCTGTCTAACTACACAATGTATATATTCTGTTATCTGATTAGAAACGGGGCTCAAATCAACTAAGGTCATCAAAAGAGCCCCAGCTGCCAAAACTGTCATGTTCCAAATGTAAGATATTTATTAATTACATAATATGGTAACACTTTACTTAAAGCACCCATGTATAATAGATTATAGACATCTTCATAATGCATAATAATACATTCAAAGTATTATAATCATGGCTATAAATATTGATAAAATAGCATAACACACTGTAGCCATGCTTATTATGCATCATGAATGCTCTCTGTAGCTCATCTATAATGCACAACCTTTATAATGCATTATAATGGTTGGTATAAGTATTAAGGATGCTTTGTACTGCATTATAAAGGTATTGCATTATAGATTTAAGCTTCATAAGGCAGTCATAATGCATGATAAACATGGCTGTAATGTGTTATGCCTTTTTATAAAAAGCCATATTTACAACACTTTATGAATGCATTATTATGCATTATGAAAGTATCTATAATGCATTATACATGGGTCCTTTAAGTAAAGTGTTAACGATGATTTTTATCAATTCGGTCTGTTCAGATGATGGCGAAAGCCATTCCTGTTTCTTATTAGATATTCACTGTTGCACTTACACATTATTTCACTACGTTTTCTTTGGCTCTATTTATCGGTAGAAAATGTTTCCTAAACCCTTTACAGACATTACATTGTGTAAGAAAAATTGTGTAGATCATAGCTGTGTGATTGATACGACAGTGAATGTGGCAGGGTGACTAAAAGCGAACCAACAGACGGTGGAAGGCAACCAACTGTTCCACGGACCAAGAGCGAGATAGCAAGTAGTGTAAGTCTGCAAAGTAAGTCAGCTGCACCAAAACACAATGCTTCAATTCAACAGACAAACATAAGTATTAGAAGGCACCATGAATAAAGTGAACTATTTGAAATTTCATGGATTACTACAGTAAAACCAGCTGCTGAATCACATGTATAACTGGGGGGGCAGACCCTTTCATTATCATCCATCACCCTCAATCAGTTGGCTTCCTCTTTTCTTTCCTGTCTCTTTCAGTGTGGGTGGATTACATAACTCCATACAAAGAACCCTTCTACCCGAGCCAAAGGTCAAAGACTTTGGTTACAGAGCGACAAAGTTATGTCTGTGCAAACTGTGAGCGTCTGTTTGAAAAACCAATGTTAACAGCTGGGAGTTGACTTATTTTTTTAAACACCGCTGCCTTGCATCTCCACAGAAATCCCTCCCGGCCCCTTAGTGCCATACCGCCTTGTCGTCATTGCCAAAAAGCACGAGGCCTCCCTTGGTCACCGAGGCGGGGCGGCTGACGCCCGTGATCACCAGGGGCTGCCCGCTGGCCACGGCACCGTTGTCCAGCAGCGTGGAGCCAAAGAACGTCACTTTCTGCGGAGAGAGAATGACTGCAGTGTTCACGGCCTTACCTCATAAGTCCCAGAGCACTGAAATTTAGGAGAGCACTGGAAAAGTGATGCATCATATTTAAAAAAAGTCACGTGGAATATTCTTGAGAGTAATTCAAGTTTCCATAAGCTTTATGTGATGTGCTGGAGGTGTAATATCCAAATCATTTTATTCCACTTAGGAAGAAGCCAACCAACAATTATACACAATTGAGAAAGCACAACAACACCAAAGCAAAGCAATATGATTGGTTCACATCTTGGACGTGCCGTAACATAAGGTATTTTGTTCTGTAAGTAAACCTGGAGACAATGCAGCAGTCGCCTACTCACCTGACCTTCCACCTCGGCCCAGGCTCCTGGCACCTTGTCATTGCCTCTGATCCAGTTGTGCAAGGCTGCTGCAGGCTGGTTCCAGTCAATCTGTACCCAAATAGATGCTTAAAATCCCTGGGTTTGCTTTTCTGCTCACCTGATTCTTTCTCCATTTATTTAAGTTGCTACATGCGACACAGACAGGGGCATAGGAACCAGGGGGGACAGGGGGGCCTATACCCTCCAATATTTAATTTGGCTTCATTCATCCCCCCAGCAAACAGACCTTTGTATTTAAATTATTCAAATTGCTAAATTGCATCAAAATCTCTCCTACACTGTTGGACACAGACGAACATTTCGCTGCAGCAGTGCAAGCCATCCATGTTTATAGTGCAACATCATGGGATGCAAACCAGCAGCATACTGGCCGAAAACCCATCATGTAATGGCTCCTCATCTAATAAAATTGTACGCTATAACCATTAATAATAATTGATACTTTTATTGATCTCCATGAGGAAATTCTCTTTATGCCTCTCCCGACTTGCTCTCTGTAAGCGAGAGCAAGCTGGCCGCAAAGGGCAGCCGCCCACATCGGCGCTTAGGAGTTAAGGGGCCTGCTGAAGGACCCACAGATGTGTCGAGGCCGGACTCAAACCGGCAACCTTCCACTAACAGGCCCAGAGGCCTAGCCCACTTAGCCAAACGCTGCCCCTAACAAAAACTAGTCAAAACTATGAAAAGAAATTACACAGCAGTATTAACTAAACCTCATGAATTTGTTGTTTTAAATATCTTAAAATATTAAATTATGATAAATGTGATATTAATAAAGTTTCACTTTCATTGTTACTCTTCTTTATTGTGATGGTATGAAATAATCAGAGGTGGACATTTCAGGTCCAGAAAGTAAAAATCCAGACCAGGATTTCACTTCAACCAAGATGCTGAGTATAAAGATTCACAGCCATATAGTACTCAACTGGTTGGTTGAAACAAAATCCTGGTTTGGATTTTTACTTTCTGGACCTGAAATACCCACCTCTGGAAATAATGATGACAAGGAGATCCACAGTCCAGCCCAAACACTGTCCTATAGTGATCGTAAGAGTTCATCTATGACGCCTTCTGGCTTTGCTGCGCCTACCTTTGCATTCTCTTTCTTCTGAATCCCCTCGTAGGTGGCGCCCTCATTTGGCTGAGGGATCTTCGGAGCTCGGCCTGCTGCGATCAGTCGCACCGCTTCGACCTGCAAAGGCCAACCGCGTGGGTCACATCGGAAAGGTCATGGAACACTGCTGACAAATTTCGACAAGGAGTCTCTGGGTAACAGAACAAAGTACACAAGTAAACAAGTTTGTTAGGAAGAAGCACCTGCAAGGGATGATGGGAAACAGGGCTTTGAAAGTCATGGTAGGTGGGACTTTCACTTCCTATTGGCTGACTTTACTGGCTGGTTGACAGCACGTGATGATCCCATCCACTGCGGATTTCAAAGCCTTTATCTTAAAGAGGTCATTCGGCCAGAGACTCACTGTTCCTTTCACCCCCTCAGGAAAGAGGAACCTCTTGTAAATGGTGTTGACTGTGTCGTCCGGTTCCACATCACACTCTCTCTGCAAGAGGATGGGCCCGGTGTCCAGTCCATCATCTGCCCAGAATAACGTGAATCCAGCCTTCAAATCTCCATGGATTAGGGTCCTGGGGTTAAAGTACATATACATAAATTAGCATACTGTTTGACCACAGCTGAACATTTGTCCTTCAAAGTCCTCAGAATTCAAAATGAGCTTCAAAACCCCCGACTGGGCAGACTCAGCAGGTGATGTGAATCACTGACTGTTTTAACTTATATTTCATCAGTTATTTTATGGTTCCACGTTGATTAAATCGGCTAATAGCAGGCTACATTTCACCCACTACCTGTTTCTTTCACTGAAGTGTTAAAGAGTCAATATGCACTGTAAAATTCTGCTCATTATAAGTAAAATGTAAAGTATAATAAACTTAGTGAAAAGGATTTAACCGGTTTATGGCGGAATTAACCAGTTTATGGCGGAAGCTCCTCGGTGCCGGGGCAGGAGAGAGGGATGGTAGATGATGGAGCCGTGTTTAGGGAAGTCAATGACCTCCATGGGGATGAACTGGGAGCAGAAGGGCAAGACATTGAGTTCAGCCCCTACTCCTTTGTACTGGTCCACCACCTCGGAGATGGCCTGCCCCTTCACGCGCCACCGCGGGAACTTGAAGACGGCCACGCCATCCTTCTCGGCCTCCGTGGCTGCACAGCAAAAACAGCAGAGAGCAGGTGAGTCAGGCGGCATTTTCTAGATCTCCACTCACCTGGAGGTTGTGAGTTATTTTTTTCTATTCTTTAAATGTAGAACTGGTCTACAGTTATCGGTGGTTGCAAGAGACTAAATCAAATCTCCAGTTACTATTTAAGCATTTATAGATTTTTTTTTAAGTTCCTTTGCAGACAATGAATATGGTTGCTATGCAATGTTAGCATGCTCCACTAGACAATTCTCGTTGTGCCCCCCCGTGCATGCAGCAGTTCCTAAGACTCACCCAACGGGTCTGCCTTCCCGTCCTTGTCGGGGATGGTGAACACCCCCACAACCGTGTGCCCTTCCTTCCGCAGGTCCTTGTACACCTCCTGCCCAAACATACTCTGTCCAATTACTGCGATTCTCATGGTGGATACTCACAAACTTCTGAAAAAAGAAAAGAAAAAAACAATACATGTTATGTGAGCTTTACATTATTTTTTCCAAGTACAGTTTCTATGTTTAATATATTTCACATGTATTCCACATTTATATGTATCTACAGCATCAAAAGGATCAAGTGCAGCCTTGCACATATCTAGCAATCACACTAAGGGAGCAACAGATTGTATAGGGAGTTACTGATATCATAACTAATATTGTTATTAGAAGGACGATAATTTTTAATGAAGGTGTAAAATACTCCACCTTTACACCTCTTCAAATAATTCCATGCACTGCGAGACCAAGCTCAGTTATTTTTCCAAGAACTATGAGAGACAAAATTCTCTTTGCCATTTAGAGCAATAACAATGCCTGCTTTCTAGGAGATGAGACCTGTGCCGTTTTTAACTGTCCAGAACATGTTCTTCTTTAACATTCAAATCCATGTGGTTTGTCAAGGACAATGTACCAAACTGGTGCTTTGACATTCCCTTTTAAGACTGTAGCAGCATTCAGACTCACATTCAATTAAATTCCATTGTCTCCTTTTAATGCATTTCAGTCGTTATCAGCTTGTCAGCTTATATTTCGGCTAAGGAAACAATTTGGCTAAGGAGACAATTTCAGACGACATCAAACACATGATAACAACTACGCATTATACATGTATTCTAAAGTCCCTCTCCTCCCTGTTTTCATCATGCATTTAGCTCGCTGTTGTGAGTGTTTCGGGCGAATTGGCGTTAATTCTGCAGCTGCTAGAAAGCAAGTCAGGGAAACAAAAACACCCAGGTAAAAAAAACATCCAGTTTAAGCCAATTACGTTGCAGAATGGAGTCGTGCCTTCGGAGGTTTAACCAATCACAGTCACCCGTGGATGAATCTCAATGAACCGACGTGACAGTTCGTCAAATAAGCAAAACCGTCAAACAGTTGTTGTCGGTCATTTATTAATATTACAGGTCAGCAGCAATAGCGTTTGTATTTATCACAGGCAAGTGAAAGTTAAAAGGGTATACACTGAACACCCCTTCCACAAAGTAAAGTCTGCAGCTCGACGCAAGTATCAAGCATAAATTTCACGATTGACTTCACGCTGAATGAATACAGCACGACAATAAAAAATAATTTTTGGAAAATGTGAAAAATGTCTGGTTTAAAGGAGGCACCAAAAACGCATTACAAATCGTATTTTATCTTACCACAGATGCAGTAGCAGTACAGCAGCGCAAAAGTTAATCACTTGCACAGGATTTTCTTTAGAAAAAGCGTACAAGTTCTTCTTTCGATCGCAGTACCGGAGAGAGTAAAATATCGTACCTATATATCCGTCCAGTTGCGGAAACACTTGGCATAGGACGCGTACAGTAATTGCACAAGGTCTGAATAATAAGTAACATCACCAAATAGTTCGACTGAGGTAATGAAAGGGCGTCAACTTTGTACTTGCCTCTGAAACTTAAGAAATGCTTTGTGTTCCCTTAAAGACACAGTACGCCAATTACCACCCGCCCCAAGATGGGTCCCCCAAGCCTCCCTCCTCGCGCATGCTGCTTTTGTTAGATAAAGATGTCGCTTTCAGCTCCAGAAGCTTAACAGCTGAATTCTGCACATTCATAGCAAGATTGGGAAACATTGATCCAAGACAAGCAAATGTAACCGCTATTGCGACAACGACAAACATGATCAACACCAGTTCTTCGGTCCTGTGGGTTTTTAAATGCACTCTATGTATGTACATATCTGCATTACAGCGCATAAATTCAATGCATAACTCAATGGTTCTGGGTGTCGTTATATCATATTTGTTTAGTCCATACCTGAAATAGGGCCTAAATGTTCATAGGTAATTTTGTTCTTTGTTGAAGTAGCATGTCAGATAAGTCTTATTATATACTTTCTCTTGGAAGTACTTGCAACTACTATTTACAAAGCGTACAAAACATCTAGCTCTTAAATGCATATTAACTGTAGAATTTCATATATCTCGCACTGACAGGGCTTAAATCTTTATCACAAGTCTAGAACCAAGCTTAACTTATTTAACTGACATAGAAGGAGGTTGAGTTTTAGAAAAGGGAAATACACTGGACGTTAGAACTTTTATTAGCACAATAAAAAATGATTGTGAAAACAATCGTTACACTGCAGTTGAAAGGTCTTGAAACAGTTTCTGAGCAATGGTGTTGTAAGACCATTATTTATAGCATTACTATACAGACCACTGCATAAAAATAAGATAATTAAAATGATTAATCTATCAGTTGTTCCATAGCATTTTATCACACATTCTTAGTGACACTGAAAATTCAGAATCCCACAACTTGTCATGTGGATGAGAGCCCCACTGCAACCTTAAACTTGCTAATAAGATTGCTTCCACTTTTTATGCGATAAAGGTCCATTGTTATAATATCTGGCTGAAAGTTGCTATCTTTGGTGTTCAGGAGCCAGGGGCCATTTGAGATGCCATTGACCTGCTCTGATAGCACTGCTGATCCAGGGACAGGGGCTAAAGGGGGTGGGGGCCGCAGGTGGAGACAGCCTGGTTCTGCCAGTCAGACACGCACAGAAGCGCACCACTTAGAACCGCCCATCTCTGGGGAGCCAACGGGGACCACAGTTATCACGCAAGAGACTACAGCTCTCATTGTAGTGACACCCTACACTGTCACATGTTGTAACCCAATCAGGGTGCATAACATATATATACATACAAAAATACTGCGTATTTTTCAATTATGTTGTAAAATTATCCTACACACACTTCAGTTAAACTTAACATTGTCCGAATGTTGCTGAGTTAGTTATTGAGTCAGGCGCTTCTACAAAATCACCAGGTCATTCCTGTGTCAAAAAATCGCGCTGTCCTTCAATGGTACAGTTAATAATTAACACAAGGCATATGTCCTTGGCGTAACAGGATGTTCAAAGGAAGAAACCCGTCGACGGGGTCCAACCAACGGCATCTGAACCAGCTAAGAAGAGACTTCTGAAGACAATAAAATTTAGAAAATGGACTGACGCGTTGATCTACTTATATACAATTAAGAGTAGAAACGGTGCGAGCATATATATATGTATATACATATATAAAAGACCCACTGTAACAAAACTATCATGCACGCGTAAGCAAACAAATGTACATTACGAATGGACGCTTTGATAAGCATTTATAACACACAAACCAATTCCGTCACATGCACACGCAGGCAGTCACCATTCAAACCATTCAATAAGTTTTAACATTCACTCTGCACAGCTGCTGCAGCCTGTGATTCACGACGAGGTTTAATATTTAATTTGACTTCGTTAGTCACCCCCGACCCCCGCCCCCCGAAAAAAACGTTTACATTTAAATTATTAAGTTGTACCCCCAACAGAAAATTTTCTCCAATACCAAGTGTTTCAGCTTCTTCAAAATGAACGAATCTTATATTTAACCACATGGGGGCATTTCTGTACTATAAACAAAACTTCGGTCAATTTTAGAAAGCCGAAATAGTTCTGTTCCGCTGAAGAATAGCCTATATATATGCGGAGAAGCGAAACCCTAATCTGTTATTACAAATACAAAGAAAGAATAAATGCTTTATTCTAGCAGCGCTCAAAAGCCCAAGAAGGATTAAATAAATACGATGGCTGACTAACAAAACCAGGGCTGCGTGATAAACTTTGCACACGTCCTGCGGCTGCGGCTGCTTCCGCCATGTATTAACATGTTAATAGTTTCCAAACCTCGCTGTAAAACTGCCCAGCGAGAGCTCCGGAACTGGCTTGCAATGGCACATCCTCGTCGGGCAGGGCGCTGTTAAACACACGGGCAGGGAGACAAATCTGCTTTCTCAAGTCTGTTTTAAATCCCGTGACAGTATGAGGCACGTGTGGAAAAAGCTGGATTTAAACACTAAGTAAATGTCCATAATTAAGGAATGGCACAATTCGGTAGCACTGCTGCCTCACACCTCAAGTGTCCAGGGTTGAATGCTGCTGGTGCTCTTATTTTGGAGCTTGCATGTTCTCCACATGTTTTGTGGATTTCTTCCAGCAACTCTGGCTTCCTCCGGCAACCCAAAGGCAAGCAATCATGGTTATTTACATCTCTAAATGCCATGCAGAGGACTAGTACCCCAGCCAGGGTGCACCCCTGCCTTGTGTTAGGATAGAACCTAGGTACCTTGTGATGCTGTCCAAGATACGTAGAGGATGGATGTTCAAAATCAACACCATCTTTATCATCTGTATCCATTGCCCAAAAATCTTAAACTCTGAGAAATGCTGAGAGTCAATAAAGGGCTCTATAAGGAAGACTGGAATGTAGCCTTCAACCAAGAATGCCCTCATTTCCGGAGAAATGCTGGAAGTCTGCTCAGCTGGCTATGGGAACGTGGCTGAGATGTCTCCTAGCACCTGTTTTATATAGTACTGTTAAGCTGAGCAAAGAGTCTGGGTCACGCATCCCGAAACGACCTTCCACAGCACCGATGGAGATGCTGCCATGCGTTTGAGATCAGCCAATATTCCACGATTCTCCTACGTCCAGATGGTTACTTGTATCTCTGCATGTATTTTTAGACATTCAGGTCACAGCGGTGAAAAGTGACTGTCGCTATAATCGAACACCCCCCACCACCCCCCTTCCAGGAAAGGGCAGGCACACCTGTTCCCCCCAAATCGCTTGCTTTCGGAGTCATGTGACTTTCACTTTCCAGGCCCCGCATTTGTGTAGCCCTTCCCAGTAGAGCTGGCAGCCGTCTCGGGCAGCTCAGCAGCCGACAGGAATGACGGGAGGCCTGTCCATACCTCTCGCTGTGACCGACAAACTATCCCGCCTCACCATGATTAACGGTCGCACTGCACATTCCATGCATTCCGGGTGTAATGTGTGAATCTGGAAAATACCACTTGTTTCCGTTTTCAAAGAAGTGAAACTATTCATCAAGTGAACACAGCGGGATGAGATGGTTCGTTGTACATTCCACTGACAAGCATAAAACTACATTTAAATATCTGGATGGACATAAATGTGATATGCAAGTGTTTGTCTAAGGTAAATATAGATCAATAAATGTTACTTAGCTCACTGCGTAGTTTAGCAGTGGCCTTTACAGAATGAACCTCCCCTGCCACATTTTCATGCAGTGGCTGGCGGAGGAGAAATTCCCGCAATACTTAAAGAACTTTCCAGACACAAATCTGGGTCCTTTACCACAATTCCATCATACATTCCTTGGATGCTAACAAAGCCAGCGGAGCTCCTGAAGTGCGCCAGGTCTGGGACCTGGGAGTCTGGCACTGTGCCGTCTGGGCCCAGCAAAGGAAGCATGTGGCCCTTCAGCTGGGGGGGGGGGGGGGGGGGGGGGGGGGGGGG
>JAODLD010000117.1:886481-896966 GCA_026781065.1 Mormyrops boulengeri
CAATGGCATAAATCATTTTTACAGTCACATAAGGCAGCAGAATTTAGCCAAAAGGAGGTCAGTGTTGGCTGAGAAGATGCATGTAATTCTAAAACACAGAAGATTGCAGAGAGGGTGGAAGGGAAAACTGGGGGGAAAAAAAGGAGATAAAGACACAGACAATCGGCATAATGGATGAAGAATATAGCAGAGAAGCTGCATGGAGCCGCGTGTTAAAAGAAACAATTTACAGCATGTGCTCTGGCACCTGTCTCTGGGGGCTAAGAAGCTGCTGTCACGCGGACGCTTCTGGAAGCGGGATAGGCACGACACCAAGCTCTCAGACCGAGAAACACGAGGTGCGTCCTCTTAAGGCGGTGGTGGTGGCGCGGGCGGAGGCGCACCATACACGGGCACGCCCGTGTGCTCGGGGGGGGCGGGTCACATGTGCAGAGGTGCTGGCTTTTCCACTCCATTCAAAGCTGGCTTTGATATCGCACACACGCACATACACACGATTCTAATTCATTTTCTCACTCACCATAATAATGATTGTACTTGGAATGTATTAGTAATGATTATAATGATGCAATCTTTAGCCTGAAGCATAACGCCAAATTATAACAGAACAAAAGCAAAACATTTTAAAATCCACATCCAGACCATTTCTGTACATTTGTCAGTAAAGTAAGACGCTACAAGAAAGTTTTGGGAACACATGCCTACAGAAGGATTACAGTATATGAATGTATGCTGCGCATGATCGCCAATGGCTTAAGATTATGATAAATACAGAAAATATTTCACATGACATACACTTATTATATCTAATTGTCTGCTTTTCATTCATAAGACCAGTTCTGCAGCCTAAGCAGTGTTAATCACTCTCAGTTTGAGCCGAAGTTATTCCCCAAAAAGAAGGGGGGCAGCTTACAGCCCCAATCCCAGATTCCTGCACTGAGCATGAAACTCCACCCACCTTTCATCATAACCACTTCACCACACTTTTGCTAAACTTCACTTTTCACTAACTACATCTCCCAGGGTCCTCTGCTGCTAACTGAGCAATTGCACCTGTACTTCCTTATAAGATCCCCTGGAGCTTGTGGCCCATATGCCCCTGAGAGTCTACAGAACAGACCCTGACATGTCCTGATGTGACCTGCTGTACTGGCACCACCTGGGGTACTGACACCCCCCCCCCCCCCCAATCTGACATCCATAATCCCCAGTTATTTATATAATAATAATAACAATAATCATAATCCTAACATCTGTCACTGACCTTTTATGGGTACCTTTCCAGGAGTATAATTCCATGTTTGAAAGGGTTTTGGAAGTAATTCCAGTTTTTCCATAATATGTTTGCTTTGTGTCCCCTATTCTTTTAATTCCAATTCAAAAAGGAATAAATCACTATAAATCTCTGTAAAATAGTATAAATCGCTTAGCAAAAACTTTTCAATTAACTGAATAGAAGGATAATACTAATAACTAGTAACCATTTGTTGATGGGGGCTGCGGAAGCAAAAATAGCATAAACCAAAAACCCGCGGAGTGAGATGTTTGCTCTTCAGAAATTAGTCTAATTGGTTTTACGGACACGTCAGCTTGTTTCGAAAAGGCGCTCATTCTGGACCGAACAACAGAACCATCTGTTTTTTGCTCCTGTGATTGTGTCCCGTTTTCTACATTTTTGACAGGTGACGGGACAAATGAGATTATAACTAACTGATGTGTAAGAATGTTCACGCACCTGCGAGGTACTGCTGCGTAATCCGTTTGCAAACGAAACGGAGCAGCGACCCCTTAAGATGCCTTTATGTAATATTAGAACCAGCGAAACAGCCACTACTAAAATGCTTAACTTTGATTGGTTTGAAAATATGTGAGTGACAACATGAAGCTCATTATTTTTATTTTTATTATTTTTAAATAATAAATAATAACTGTAAACTCTGGCTGTAATGTGGTTATAATGGGGAGAGGGGAATGTGTCTCAGTAACTTATGCCTCTGTGCCTGTGATCAGAAGGTCACCAGTTCAAATCCCAGGGTCAGCAGAGTGATCTCACAGTGCCTTTAACTCCCCCCCCCACCAAAATGTTCCTGGGGTTCCAGATAAATGGCCTGACCCTACACTGGGACCTCAAGCCACACCCTCACTTGTGTTTTAAAGGAGCACAAGACAGAATCTATGAAAAGAAGCATTGCAATATACCTATACCTGTGCAAGCAGCAAGTAAGAAATTATTTCATTTACCAAAGTATTCAAACATCTCTCTATGTCCCCTAGTCCACACACTGCACTCCAGTAGACTTTCAGAGTTCTAGAGACACTATGGGAGCCAGGTGGCCAGTGTCCCACTGCACAGCTGTCTTCCTCCTTCTAATGCCGGAACACCACCGCCTATTCCTGGAAAATGAGCAGGGACAAATTTCGAGGTACGGGCAAGGGAAAACACTGAGAAGTAAAAAGGAGCCATACATAAATGTGAGGAGAGAAGAATAATTTATACTTCCCTGTAGAATCTACATCATCGATACGGCAAAGTTGTAACGAAAATTCGCATACAGAGCGGCCCTTCCTGGGTATAGGGTATGTGGGTATGCAAATAGCGATGGTGCATGCAGAAGTATAAATCAGCGTATAAGCAGCAGATTTTCACTTAAGCTGCAGAAACAAAAAGACCACTTTGCAATTCTCACACCTACCAGAAATCTGTCCTTCTGAGAAACGCACAAACCGGTTTGCATGGGGGCACATTCATGCCAGAGATGCAAAGCATCAGATAACTGAGAATGAACAACCAGACAGACAGGTCACATTAAGAATATCTTCATGGTCTGAAATCGGTTGTAAAAGCCGCAAATCCACACTGGTGTCTGTTCAGTTCCAAGGAAACAAATATTTGCCTGAAATTTAGTCAGAATGTGCAAGAACCAAAGAAACCATTGCGGCATGACAAGAAGCAACACGCATGCAAACCACATGATCAGAGAGGCCCTCTCCCTAATTCCCCCGCAACACGCATGCAAACCACATGATCAGAGAGGCCCTCTCCCTAATCCCCCCGCAAACGCGCATGCAAACCGCACGATCAGAGAGGCCCTCTCCCTAATTCCCCCGCAACACGCATGCAAACCACATGATCAGAGAGGCCCTCTCCCTAATCCCCCCGCAAACGCGCATGCAAACCGCATGATCAGAGAGGCCCTCTCCCTAATCCGTCCGCAACACACGCTCTAATTGGCCAGTCGGGTTCATGAACTTCTGGGACAATCTAAATCTGATTTCTGGTCACTGGTGGTCTCGACCCCTGAGCCCAGCAGTGAATCAGGATCAGAACCTGAACCAGAATAAGCTTTGTGCACCGATAGTGTTAAAAAGCTTACAGAAGCGTTAACAGCAGTGAGGTACATAAATTGGGACAGTGTAAAGTGTTGTTACAGAAAACCGAGATTTTCCTACCTCAGGTGTTTCTAAACGCTTAAAATTTTTAGTGTTCGAGGTGGTTTAATCTTGACTGAATTCATTCCAAACACAAGAAATGCAGAAACTGACATCAAACAATAGCCACATCACCCCGTCTCTGGGCAACTACACTCATGCACGACGGGCAATTCAGACACCAATTCACTTAACCACATGTTTTTTCAACTGGGAGAAAACCTGCAGAAACAAATGCAAACTCCACATGCTGAGGCAGGAATCAAACCTACAACCCTCCAGCTGTAGGGCTTCATCACTACCCGATAAACCATTGAGTGTCCCAGTATTCTTATGCTATTATTTGATTAGTTTATATTATATTGTGCATAGTGTGTACAAACTGCCATCTACGATCAGTAGGAGATTATAAGCCCTATAATGACAGCCCACTGCTAAAGGTTCCAGAAGGTAGTATCTTGGGCCCCTAGGGGTCCTTGGAAACCACATGCCATGCTATCGGTTTTCTTTGTGGCTGTAAGATGACTTCCTTTGCTTTGCGAGGTGGTAACAAACAATGCCTGCAGCATTTGGAGGGAGACATGTTGGACCACACCACCAGCCAAGCCCAGTACACACCGTTGAGACCAAGATATCCCTCTAAAGGTACATGCATTCTGGTTTTACTACACCTGTAACAGAATTCTTCCTTGAAAACATAACAGTAAAGAAAAGGTCTAATTAACCAAAGGAACAACCCTGGATACAAGGGTACAATAGAAGAAACCTTCCTGGGATTCAAATCAACAACCTTCGGTCCACGGGGAAGAGGATTCCCTTTAATTCTGCAATGGAGGAATTTTGTTCTTGACGTCATCAAGTGACATCTGACCAGGCAGGCACCTTCCCCATCTGTTTATCCACTAAATTCCTAGTTTATTTCGCCTGGCCATGGTGCAGGCCTCTGGAATCGCGCACCATTTGGGCTGAAAAATGTAACCTGACTCCAATGACACGTGAACGCCACTGAGGGAGGTGCAAAGAGCCTTGGGGGGCAATAAGGGATTGTTAAGGAGCAGTCATCTGTGTGTGTGTGTGTGTGTGTGCATGTGTCTGTGTGTGTGTGTGCGTGGTGTGTGCGTGTGTGTGTGTGCGCGTGTGCCTGTATGTGTGTGTGTGTGGTGTGTGTGTGTGTGCATGTGTGCGCGTGTGTTTTCTGGGAAACAGCACTGCTTCTCATCACATGACACCTCCTCAGTAAATCCCCTTTCCTTTATCAAGTAATTAAAAGTAATTGACTACAACAAAAGGCCAAATTGCACTGCAGAATAAAACCAAATTTTATTAATCAAATGAAACTGACGGCTCTCATCTCATTCTTGTTACAATAGGACTCTCATACAGACACATAAGTACATTTCAAAGGTTAGGGCAAAAAGTCAGACAGTGAAGTGAATTACTGACGGCAGCCCTTACGGTGACAGGCCGTGAACTGGCACCATTAATTCTGTTATGATTAAAGAGTATTGAAAGGCAGAGACAGGCGTACACAGGCACACACACACCTTGTGTCCTGAAAAGCTTTTAAGCATCCTACCACGCCGGACTGAAGAGCCCAGCCCTCTCCTGGTTGCATCACACGGTAACACAGACCAGAAGAGCAGCGCCGATCTCAACGCTTGCACCCTCCCCACAGCTCCCGGCGTAGGGCGCATCCTCGGCCCTGGTGGCAAGGCCACCTCGCGGGTTCACTCTTGGACCGATCGGGCCGCGCACTTGGATCTGCAGCACATTTTTGTCTTTTTTTCCTTCTTCTGGTTTTTAAATGCCGCATTAACTTGGAAGACACACGAGATAGGAATCCGGCGTTTATAAAAAGGGCGGGACAGAAAGGCTGCCGTAAATCTTACCTTAGGAGACATTTTATAGCCCTGAACAGTGCAAAACAGGCAGATGGAACAACAAAAAAGAGCAGAGAAACAGAGTTCGATAAATTGAAGAAAAGCTGGCAAGTGTTTTTTTGGTAATATAAAAGACCAGCCCTGATACCAGATATTTTATTGCTTTCATTGTGGTGCAGGGAAGCTGCTGCAGAAAACAAAAAGGATTATAAAGACAGACATATGCACACAGGTTTAACTACCTAATACAAAGCTGCTCCATCACAATGTCAAGACATGAAAGTGACCCACAGTCCACCACAACAACGACATACAAGCCTGTGACACATACAAATCTGGCTTTGAGTTTGTCCTGATAACGTGCACGCAGACATGCCGATACCCCCACCCCTCAAACGATCTAATTACTTTCTAATCGCAGTAATTACAATCAAGGCTTTGGTGTCAATCAAATGACACGTGACCCAGAAATATCCAGTGGGAAGGGGGTTAAACAGATTTATGGGGTAAAGTAATTGCTCTGGCCGCAGGTTTCAAACCATCATTGCTCACGTCACTAGTAGCGATTTTGTGATTGATTGTCACACAGAGATTTACAGTGTGTTCCCATTGTCGAGTGCAACGCACTGTATGGGGTAGGGCCAGGCCACTATATCTATCAGAATTCCGATCCGGGGCACACTCACCAGTCTGCAGGATTTCCCCGCTAAACGGATCGGACCATAGTGAACAAGAGCAACCACGGATTGACGACGGCTGTGGGAGCGGTTTCACGCCGATGCGTCGTGCAGGAGCGTCAAGCCTGTGTGCGTGGGGGCCGTACACACTCTGCCAGTGTTCCAGAGAAGATACTATTTCATCATTTTATTAAAAACCGGCCGCCTCAGCCGCAGGGCCTATTAAACTTTCACACAGTGCAGGAATGCTAATGAGAGAAACTTCCAAGCTCACGTTTCGGCTTTTACAAGGAGACAGGTCTTTTTTTTTTTACGGTTATGGAAAAACGAGACAGAAGTAGTTTATCAAAATTCCACCAAGACGTAACTTGATCTTGATCTGGGGAAGACCAGGTTTTTACATATATATATATATGAGTGTAGAGATTAATTACCAAAAACATCAGAAAAATATAGGTGGCGGGGTGGCTCAGAGGGTAGCTTCTTCTACATTGTAGGCCTGAATCCTGCCTGTCCTCTGTGAATGTGAGTGGGTATACCTTACCTTATGGGGGCACAATGTCCCCACAACGTGATGAATACCCATTTTTTTCCCTTATGGGGACCAGTTTTTTAAGAAAAAACTCAATTTAATAAAAATCTGTGACTGCAATGAAAAAACTAAAAATGCAAAAACTCTTGTATTTTGTTTGGTGACTTATGGTTATGGTTAGGGCTGGGTAGGGGTCAAGGTCGTCATAGTTAGCGTTAGCATTTTTCAGCGGATGCCCGCTAACCCCCCCCCGTCAGGGCTACAGCTGTGCTCTGCTGACAGGTACTCATGCAACCTGGTACATCAGCCATGCTAAAGGGCACCAGAGTTGACCGTAATACAGTAAAGGCCACCTGGAAAGTCAACGCTGGAAAGCGGCCATTTGCAGGACAACCCTGCCCAGTGGCCTGACTGCATCAGTGACATAAAGTGACCCAAGGCGATCGCAGCAACATTTCTGCTAAGCTAGCGGCAGCTGCAAGCTAAGACCTGAGATACAACTGCCTGGGGATACAGTGCACACACCCCCCACATCATCACCTCACATTGTTATACACCACCCTGGAATGGCAGGTCCCAGCCATTGTCCGTGGGCCGTGGCACCCCCACCTACTCTGGCTCACAGGCATGGAGAATACCAGGGAGCTGACGTGTCACAAACAGGGAGACATTTTTTGAGGGGGGGACAACACCGGCAGGTTGCATAGGCAAATCACCCGCATGCGAGAGTGCAGCAAAGTAAGCAGAGAATCCAGTCGTTAAAAATACGCAATGTTTATTGATGGAGTAGCTAGGAATTAATTGGTTTTGGGCAATGATGTCAGGAGTTCCTTATTGACATTCATCCATTTATATAAATGTTCGTTCAGCGTGAGCTTGGAATCTATCCCAGGAAGTACAAGATGCACACAGATAATTTTAAATCACCAATTGAATGGTGAAGAGTACAACAGAACCAAATCCACAACCCTGGAGACGCAGGGCTGCAAAAGGCAAGACAACCAGACAAAAATCAAACAGCAGCTGTACAGGCCAAACCCAATAGAGTTAATCCTCAAACACAAGCTCACCGATTCCCTCCTTCTGCTTAACTATTTTGTGTTTGCTGTAACCTGCACGGATCGGGAGCTGCCAAGTCACACCATAAGTCAGTCAAACAAGCCAGCCAAGTCGGAGGCAGACACGCCCTCCGCTACCGCAGGCCAAAAAGGTAAAAATGGCTGCGGGGGCGGCAGACTTGGACAGGCGCCACCACCAGGCACACCTGGGTACGGCTTGGGGAATGGCGGGAAAGTGAGGGGGGTTCTTTTTCACTTTGCAGATTCCCATTGGCAATGGGATTCTGGGATCGGAATGGATGGAACGAGAGGCTCTACATTCCAACTGTGGCCAATGTGCCCCTCCCCCCCCCCATTACATGCAGGGGTCTTTGCAAAAATGCAACATACAGGACATGATATACTGTTACAAATGCACAGGTAAACACAGCAAATATTGCATGCGTTGGAGTAAAGGTTAACAGCAGTCTTACCATCGGAATTCTGAGCTTCATTAATGACAGCTGCTCCTTTAACTAAAAATAGCCGCTGGAGGAGATCTCAAGCCCCAAGTGCCTTGGGGCTGATTCATAGGGGATCTCTGTTACCAACGAAGCCTTTAGTCTTTTAATTAAGACTGTAAGTTAACTGACAGTATTAACGCCCCATATCCCTCAGTGAGTCCGATCGTATTCACGGCCTTTGGTGTTTGTTACGAAAGGATCCCAGATTCTTTGTATTTGAGATAGAACGTTTTCCCCTTAATTTAGGAGAGAGCTTGCTCAATATGTTAATATGTGCTCTGGTTAGTGAAACGCATTGTGCCTGACTCACCCCTAATCACGGTTTCACACTTAACTGCAAGAGGAACCAAAGAATGGGGCTTTTTAATGATGGTTCGACCTTGTTTTTCCAAATTCATACTGTCAAGTTTGCATCAAACAAACTCTTGTTTTAACCCTCCCCGCAACCTCTCCATCAAAGTACTGCATTTTTAGCATATACATTAAATATGCAAAACGTATTGTTTATTTTATATTACATCAAATAAAAACTAGCCCTTTCCACCGAAGTTACGGGAACTCGTTATGGCAGAACATAACGCGTGTGAGACTGGAGCGTTCGGCTTTTCAGTGTCTTGCAGAGCTATCAGAACTTCACACACCGTGGCCAAAAAAACATGAGCGTGAGCTGGTTCATACGCATAAAAATAAAAATAAATGATTACGCTCATTACTGCTGGGCGTTGTAGGGGCCCAGCGGGCAGCTCTGTCCTCACGCCTTCAAGGCTGCGGTTGTCATTCCTTCCCGGTGTGTTTGGGCGGCTCTCCTTTAAATACTCTGGTTTCCTCACCCAGTTCAAAGGCACGAGGTTTCGCCGGACCGCTGTTGCTAAACTGCCCTGCTGATCCCCGTATGTGTGTGTTTGCTGTGTGAGCTCTGCGTTACCCTCCGAAGCAGCTCCGGATAAAATGGATGCTGTTATCATTATGTACTGACTGTTATTATATGCACATGCTTACCCTTGTGCGTTTTTGATCAGCACAGTAACAAGCCGCGGAACGATAAAAACCACTAAACGACTCTGGCTGAGTTTGGCTCCAGGGCTGCAAACATGTCCCCACTGCACATCTGGGCCTCATCAGGGGCCGGCTGCTCCACGTGTTTCTGTTTAATAGGAGGCGCCCCAGCTCAGGCCCACTCCATCACTTCCCCACAGCTCGGGGTGCTGTTCTGACCCCGGCCTGGGTCCTATAGACGAGTTCTGAGCCCAGGAGAGCTTCAACCTTCTCCTGCGGGACAGAGAACGCTCATGGACGTCAGAAAAGTATCACAAGCACCATAAATCTAACGTACCAGACCCTGTTGGCAATCGCTAATGCCCAATCTACAACCTGTAATAGATTTCCAATGCAAATATTAACACAAAACATACCGTTGATTCACTCAAACACTTCATCACTAAACAAGTTATATAAGACAGCTATAAAGTTTTTTTAAGCAACAGTTCAAGAAGATTCACAGGTAAAGATTCAGGATTCAGTTGGAGATTCACTGAAACATCTCTAGCATCTCCATCCTTCTTCCCAACATTTTTGGTCATTTATTCTGCCAAATGATTATTACTGTCTGCCGTGGACTATTTTAACAGTAAAAAATAATTTGCCGATGTTGCATTGGTGAAACGGCTCAGTGTGAAAAAGCCGCTGGGGGACAATAGAGGGGTCTGTGTGTGCTAACATTGGCGTCAGGGCAGCAAGAAACCATGCTGTGAGTGAGCCATGCCATTGTCCGGTCGGTCTGAATGTGACAGCCAATGACAGTGTCTCTGTCTCACAGGCCGCGGCAGCAGACCTATCAATCACCACAATGCTGACTCATGGTTGGTAGGCCTGCAGGAACAACACAGCATCTCACCGTCGGACAGAGGGCTCCTTCTGGGTGCAGGGCCCCAGCCAGGCGCACTATCGCTGGCACAGCCAAACGGCAGCCACACCAACTCAAACAGCCAGCGGGATTATATAATACACTCCAGTCAGGTTTATCTCATAAAAAGGCATCTGTGCAGCACTTTTCCCAGTAACTGTGGGCGCAGTGCGGATTGTGAGGAGCGCCTTTTACACACACAGAACTTTACCGTAAAGTACACGTAGGACTCTTTTCATCCCCATGTTACTCGACGTGTTAATGTGCTTGCGGGTCCCTTAACAAGAGTTAAACGCGCTTGGAAAACTGCCTTGGAGCACAAAGGCGCTTCTTAGCCACCAGGAAGCTGGTCGGTTTAATCCGGATTGAGGTGCCGGGTTCTCTACATTTTCAACGGCAGAGTTGAGCGTCAATGAGGTGGTCACAGGGCCAGCAGTATGGATGGGCAGAGCCCCAGGACAGAGCCATTTGGGGATGGGGTGGGGGTGGGGGGGGTATTCTGT
>JAODLD010000117.1:896976-911084 GCA_026781065.1 Mormyrops boulengeri
GGCTTCTTTGGTGTCCTTTTGTGGGGCCCCCGGGCCCGCGTTTGTCTGGGCCCCCCCCCCCGCCCCCCCCTCTTGGGGGCGGGGGGGGGGGGGGGGGGCGTATTCTGTACTGGACCTGACACATTTGCGGGTGTGTGGATGGACATAAGCGGCGTGACTGAATGAAGCTCTGAGCTCCTTCCTGATACCGCAGACGCTGCAGTCAATGCGCCAAGTGTCTGCGCGGCTTCTCGATTTTTCCGAGCAGAAACAGACCAAACCGAGCAACTAATCTCTCTGACAGAAATATATAGTGGGCTATTTCCATCAGAACGTCGCTGTTTTTTTCCCCTCTCTCCTTGAAATAAACTCATTAATCTTTCTTTGTCTTCCGTAAGTATAAATATGTATAACCAACCGCCAGGCTACTGAGAGCAAAACCGAAGCGAAAAGAGATCATGAAAGTAAATCGCCCCTAAGCACGTCACGGCAGAACGGCCGCAACGCTATACCAAGGCGTCCGTCGTCTTTAAGGTGAAATGTAACAAAAAGCCAGTCAGTTCGCATTTTTGAATGCATATTTATGAAGCTATTCATTTATGCTGTTGAGACGCAGGGCAGAGAGTTGACGTGGAGGCTCACAGTTGAGAAGATGAATGCATTGTTAGAGGTTAAATGAGGACTTTATGATGCCCGATTCCTGTGAGACTGACATATTACTGTTAAACATTAAATGCTCTGTAATCCAAATCAGGACACATTTTTACCAGCTGCAGGCCATTTGACAGAAACACTTTAACCGTCTAATTGGAGTTGCAGCGCTGACTCCATGACGATTTAGACGTCCATCTGATAGGACAAAGGACCAGTATATTTAATGCTGGGTCGCCCTCTGCCCACAGACCAGGAGAGATAGACAGGCAGGCAGACAGACAGTTCCCCAGCACCACGATGCCTTTCCTGTTGGATAAGATAACCATAGAGACAAATTTATTGAGGGATTTTATGCAGAGGGGACATTAATGCCCATTGTGGAAAAACTGAACATGATGACTTTGGAGGAACAGCTAGAAACGGAAAACCACAGCGATGCTTCTGTTATCTGCAAATGTCACCTACATTTCAGAAAAAAGTGATGCATCGCAGCAATAAATCCTGCTGTGGAGGTGCAGCCACGCAAATCCGATATCTGTGAGTGGGATTTCGTGAAGGGAGGTGGTCTACGCCGTGCTGAAATTCTCGTGGGGAACGCAATTTCACTAAATTCACGGTAAACAGTAGGCGTTTGTGTTCATAATTGGCGATGTAAACCCCTGTGCTTTACCTATGTACCTTGATGATTTGCAAGTAATCTAGGTCTGTATGTTGAGCGCAGACTGAGGGATATCTGTAATACTAAAGACCCCCTCGCCCCCGCCGCTCGCCATCAAGCCTCTGTCAAGCCAGTTTTTCTCTCTCAAACTCCCCCCATAATGTTTTTTTTAAATAATCACCAAACGATTTTGCAGAAATATAAAAGTATATATTGCTGATCTTGTATATAGGGTCACCACTTTCAATCTTACGGAATAAGGGACGCCACCCCGCTGACAACACAGAACTTGGGCGGGGAGAGGGGGGTGGTTAAATAACTTGCAAGGACTAAACAAATTGCATCAGATGCTGCTGATATCTAGGAGCCTGTGATTCCTGGCGTTTAGTGTCCCTGCCAGACAGTGTGGTGTGATTTGGGAAAGAGGCACGGGGTGTCATTGCCGGCAGCTTGTGTCCCCAATTTGCAAATCGAGGGGCTTTCTGATCCAGAAGTGTGGAAGAGGAAATGTGAGTGATGATTAGCAGCTGCCTCCTTTCAGGAGGGCTCTGGCCTCGCTCTGGTTTCAATGGCCTCCCTGGAGAGGGAGTGAGAGCGAGAGAGAGAGAGAGAGAGCCCTCGTGATAGATAGATTTTTACATTATTTTTTTTTTACATTATTATTTTTTAGATAGATACTTTATGAAATCTGTAATTTGGCTACTTTTCGAATGACCCACCTGTTTTCCATGTAAAATTCGTTTTGAGTCTGTGATTTTTATTGGTGGAATTTCTCATTTTGAATCCTCCCTTTTTTATTTAAACAGACCTCTGATGTTATTGAATATATAAGTACACAGAAAGTAGCACAATATGGATAATTAATAATAGGTTTCCCCATTTATCCTCTGCATACCCCAATATTTGATTTTGGTGGCAGAAGATCAGATATATTATGATTATTTATACTTATTGTCCTGCCACCCTGGCAAGCATAAGCTATTGGAAGATGTATGCATGCATTTTACTGAGTTTCCTGAGACTTTGAATTTTTCGTCTGCTCTTACTGCTCTAGCTGCTCTAGCTGCTCTACAGACCCTGGCTGACCCTGCACTCTGTTCCTTGCTTCCATGTTGCTTTCAGATAAATAAACATAAGGTGTTCACTTCAGGGCAATAGTTAGAGGAAGTGATCTTCAGGCGAAGGCTGAGACCATGGATTCAGCATCGTCCTGCCCCTAAACACACCTGCGCTTCAGTCGTTATCACCAACACTGTACAATCCCAGACTGGCCTCTGGTTCATAGCGAAATATGAAGTGTTACATTTCTAATTTGTAGCAAATTTCTCGCATTCCCAATGGTTTTTTTAAGTAGCATTGACCTGAAAAACCTGGTGTTACCACCAAAGCCATCAAGTTTTCAGTATACTACCTTGGTGAGTGCTCCTTAATTAGCTCACTGCTTACAATGTCAGGAGAGCAGTCTGTTGGTGGAGTGTACAGGAATAACATGACTGAACACTATGCTCTTTTGATGCGTCTTGAATTCAACCTGGGCAGAGTCTCGGCTGAGGGCAGATACGGCACCGCGTCAAATATATCCACAAAAGACAGCTTTTTATTGGCAAAAACGTCTGGGGAGCAACAGGAATGAAAAAGCTGCCTTATTTTTGGTCTCGCTGACGAAAGCAGCGGCAAAATAACACTTCTGAATAATTGCACTGTGTTTATGTTGGCTGAGACTGTTAGGCTGGTTATGTACATTACGCCCCCCCTCCCCCTTCCCCAGGCTTGCATTTTTGGAATCGATGGGTCTCAGTGGTCCTGGGGCATTTAAACCAACAAGGCAGTCCTAGAGAACCCATGGCCTCTGTTCAGCACGTACATTGGCTTACCATAGTATACAGTGATTGGTAGGAGGGATTATAGCAAGTTGTCAATCACAGTTTAATTAACCCTATGAGAAGCAGACAAGAGGCTAATAGGGAGTGAAGCGGTATTACTATGTTTGGGCAAACTGGAGCGAAGGGCATGGCTGTCCCACCACCTGATGGAGTACTGGTGTGGGTGAGCAAGAAGATTAACAGCATCAATATGACCACATATCCCACAAATGGTCCGAAAACATGGTGGAACCATCCAGGAAACATCCAGATGGCAGGGTTATGATGCAAGCAGGCGCCATGGTGGGGCTGGCCTGTGATATGCAAACAGCACGTCTATCAGCGGCCTTCGCGCGGGCCAGCGGAGCCTCAGACTCTGCAGCACGGGCAGGCTGGCAGGACTGTGCCATCCACGGAGCCCCCTGCAGGCCAGGCCGCTGGCGGCGATGCCCAAGAAAGGCAAACCGCAGTAACAGCGGCAATAAAGTGGAACTCACGTCGTGAAAACACTGGGAATGTTTTTACTTTCTTGTTTTTTTCTTCCTTTTTGATTCGCTCCGTTTTTAACCACAACACCAGTCTGTTTAACATCCAGTCGGAGCCAGAGCTGTTAAGAGGGTCAGTTTTAAGCACCCACCGCAAATTACACAGCCTGGAGAGAAAAAAAACAGAAAAACCAAAAGTCTAAATATATATGTTCCTTCTGATTTTCTTCCCCAGAGTCCACTGGCTCCGCTGCGATCAAAATATTCCTGTGGGCAGCGCCAAACGCTTGTGCACACCATTTCCGCGTGCTGTCAGACGAGGTGGTTGCATAACTAAATGAAGAGCTGGCCAATAGCACAGTTTACCAACACGCTGTGCTACCAATCAGCATTAACCTGACAGGAAGATGGGCGGGACTATTTTCACCCACCGATACCTTCCAGGCCATTAAGCTGTCATGTGCTTCCGTCAGGATATCCATGACTCCATCTTCCATGACTGCTGGTCCAGTGAAGGATCATTTTCAGTCTGGAACCTACCCCACGAAATACACGGCATGTAGGAGACACTCTGGATGGGATCCATTGCAAGGGACAAATACACCCATGCACATATACTATGTTTGGTTTTGAGACAAATTCACCCAACTGCAGGTTTTTTCCCTGCAGGAGGAAAACAGAATACCTAAAAGAAACTCCCATAGAACATGCAGACTCCAGACATATACACAGAATGGGAACCAGGATTTAAACCACAACCGCTGGAAGCATCAGGCCACTGTGCTACCTACTGACGCATCGTAACATCATCCTTCATTACATGAAGGCCCTTGATGCCCTGTAAATCCCACCTGCTTTGCTTGTTATTATCACACTATTAGAGCCGTTTTCCACTCATGGCGCGGTGATGCTAAACCAGAGTGAAGCAGCAACCTAGAGCAAAACACAGCGAATAACAGTGAAGCATGGGTCAGATGTGGCGATGGATGGGCCCTTAACACAGCGAATAACAGTGAAGCATGGCTCAGATGTGGCGATGGATGGGCCCTTAACACAGCGGATAACAGTGAAGCATGGCTCAGATGTGGCGATTGGCGGGCTCTTAACATAGCGAATAACAGTGAAGCATGGGTCAGATGTGGCGATGGATGGGCCCTTAACACAGCGAATAACAGTGAAGCATGGCTCAGATGTGGCGATAGATGGACCCTTAACACAGCGAATAACAGTGAAGCATGGCTCAGATGTGGCGATTGGCGGGCTCTTAACACAGCGAATAACAGTGAAGCATGGGTCAGATGTGGCGATGGATGGGCCCTTAACACAGCGAATAACAGTGAAGCATGGGTCAGATGTGGCGATGGATGGGCCCTTAACACAGCGAATAACAGTGAAACATGGCTCAGATGTGGCGATGGATGGGCCCTTAACACAGCGAATAACAGTGAAGCATAGCTCAGATGTGGCGATGGATGGGCCCTTGGGCCGCATAATTACTGCTCTGCTAAATATCACATTTTTGTTGCCATTTCAAAAATGCAGGACCACGTGAAGCGGGTCACCCCCATGTCCCAACACAGACACTAGAGGGCTGAGGATATTAACACTAATAGCTAATGTTTTGACAGAAAAAGTGGAAAAATACTAAAGAAAAATAAAGGACGCTTTAGGTTTATAACTTCCTGTGATTAAAAAGAGATGCATAAGAGAAAATTAAGAAGAAGGATTAGATCAATGTATGTATTGGATGCATAAAGCAACTCTTTATACCTATTTTAAACTGTAATATACATTTTGAAAAGGCTACAGTTCACTTTTGGAAGTGACTCCACCTTACAAACATTAGTTTCAGCGATTAGCCATTCAGTGTCATTTTTAGACCAGAGGGATGATGCTGTTTCTCATTAACTGTGCCATGGAGAACATGCCTATTAATGAACCCCAAAGTGTCCACAACAACATGGGCGCACACATGATGGGAAGGCGGCACATTTGGCTGGAGGTGCACCAGTTTGACGCATCTAATATAGGAAGGTGTGTTTGTGAACGGGAGCCGCACGGGGCACAGGTAGAGCTGGTGCCGTGTGGCTCTGCGGCGGGAAGGTCGCTGGCTCAAATCCTGGGGCTGACAGAATGACCAGATTATTGTTGGACCCTTAACCTCGAACACTGCACTGGAGGAACTGGATAAATGGCTGACCATATGCTCTGACCCCGAAGTGTTGCTCTCACCCAGGGATGCTGTAAAAGGGGAGAAATTTAGTCTGATTCCAAGGGCCCTTGACCGACAGGGGCCCTAAAAATTTTCAAACACATTTGGATCGGTCAGGGTTGAGGGCCCAAATTCTGTAGCAGTACCCCTGTTCACATCTGTGTGAGTCTAATTGGAGAGCAGGATAGGATCAGCTGATTGAGCGACGGCACTGCTCGGTGGATGAAGGTTCGAACACAGCTTCCCGTGTGGTCCTTCTTAAGCGGGATTTCAACTGGGGGCTCTTGCTTCATTTCAGACACCAAAAAAATGCCATCAAAGTGAACTAATCACTGGAATCTATCTCATTAATCACTGTGCATCGGTGCGTGTGTGTCATGCCTCACACTTTACACTTCTGCAGACAGGCTCTCGATTAGTGCATCACTGGAAACGGATGGATTGTGACTTTACATCGCACACACACACCCATCTCCACCCCACCTTTACCTCTCCAGCCTCTTCTACTTCATGATACTCTACAATCAACCTGTACAGCGGGGACACATTCCAGCACTGCCCCCAATCAGACAGTTAGTCAGTTGGCATCATCTTTCCCAAACCGCACATTCCCTGTTTGAGCACCTAGCCACCTTAAGGCCACAATGTAAAAAGATCATTACCGTTCCTCTCCCCACTTAGACAACAGCAGCTCTCTGTGCCAGCTGCTCATCTCGTAATTCTTAATGCCACCAAAATACCAGTAACACACTCCCCCCGATCCAACAAGCGAGAACTTACTGCATACCATCCAGACAACAGATTAAATAATAAATTTATGCTCTTAGCACAATAATCCACAGGCTCATCTTCATAAAACCATATAAGTGACAAGGATTTACAATTTGTACGCCCATTGCCTCCACAAAAACAATTCCTGGTCTTGTTTGCTTGATAAATCAGCCATTGTGTAGGATGTTTGGGTTCAGATATGTTGGGAAAGAAGATGTCTCTCTCTAGAGGCAATGCAGCCATTTGCAAAAACAAACGGCAGGCAGTGGTAGTTAGAGGAGCAAAGAGAACATATATCTCATAAGCAAGCTGTGCAGGGAAGCTGACTGGAGCAGATTCAACTATTGTTCCCTTCTCATGCTAAGAAAATGGCTGAAGTTCTTTTTTTTGAGTAATAGCATTTGAAAACCCTTAGCAGACCCGAAAAGGCACAAATAGCTTTTGCAACCACTTCCCTCAAAGGGCTCGCTTTTGCTCCCTCGTCTTAACACTCCACATTGTACCGATTAAGGGTTTTTCTCCTCCTTTTTAAACATTAAAAAGATTTGCAGTTTGAGAAGGAACACATAGGCGTAATTGCAAACATTTGGTCCTTAAAACCAGCAGACAGAACCACACACCTGATCTATACCATGTAGATGATTACAACCACACTGCAAAACAATACATTATTTCACTTTTTGATGACAACTTAATCGTTTTTTCAGAGAACAGTGATTTTCTGTGACCGTTGCATGGCACTCAAGTCAGCTGAAGAAAGTTAGTGTGGCTTTGGGAAGTAGTCTTGGTGTTTCTCACCATTGCTGTTAAACCACATGTATTTGTTTGCACCTTTGTTCTGATCCCTCTGGACCTCTTCAGTCAGATGACAGATCATTCTGTCTACAAACACTGAAACAGATGAGAAGCATCACCACCAAGAACTTCTATTTGCGTCAAAGAAGTATAAGAATTTGACAAGAGAACTTCTCTCCATCGTTTCGGCCTCTCATGAGTGCTTCAAGGCTCACTGCTCGGTCCTCTGCTGTTACTTTTGTACATTTTAACAGATAATTTCTGCTATGCCCACCACAACTATGGACTTATAGGCCGCAAAGTCCTCCTGATAAACCCAGACAGCATTGTAAACAGGCGTTTGAAAGACCATACACACAAGTTCGTTTATATTGCATTTATTATAGTCCCTTTTTAAGCCCACATCAATGATAACTAATGGGAAGCAGTATCCTCTCGGCCAGAACTGAGCATGTCTATAAGTCTCTCAAATGTCCTGAAATGTATCGATCATATTTCTACCCAAACTTTCTAACCAAATGCTAACAGCTATTTAACAAGAATGCACATTCCCATGCCTTAATGTGCTCAAAATAAATATATAACTATTATATACAGTATTCATTAAGAGAGTATCACAGATGGCGTAACTGGTAGTGGTGCAATTTTATAAACAGTAGAACCAGGAAACCTAAAAACCTGAAGAGGTGCACCATCCCCGCAGTGTTTTTCATTTTCAAATGGAACAGGAGAAAACTGGCAAGGGCAGGTTTGGGGATATCGTTCTGCTTTTTTTCCAACAGACAAAGACCAGCAATAGTCAAATGAACCCTTTAGCATTTACAAATACAGCACATATACAATATTACGCTATTCAGGAACAAGGAAGAACACATGACGAGTCTTGAAAGGCTTTTTTGAGGTGTGTCCTCCCGCGGGGGGATACCCTTCTGCTGTATCGGTCCCCAAACAGTTTGAAAAAAACAAAATCCGCTTTTCCATCTGGAACAACTGAGGCCTATAGTTCGCCACCGAGGCCTAGGCCAAACTTGGCGCCCTGTCGTGTCCACTAAATGCACAGGACCCTTGCCACTCTCCTTCGAGGTGACACAAGAGCCTTGTGACCAGGATGACAGCCGCCGCTGCATTTCAGCGCACGCTCATGCTATTTCTGGAGTGGAGCGCCGCGTAGGACCTTGATAGCGGCTTGACTCCTCTGCACTTAAACTGTCGATGGCTTTCACAGTCCGTGTGAAACAGACGCTGGCGAACACAGCAGAGGAAAGGAGGACGACCGCTTTAAATTAGACCTCATCAGACATTCATCACAGCAATGACAAATACAAACCAAATCCATATTTTTCACTAGGGCCGTCCCTGCATTACGGCTTACATAACCAAAGTTAAAACTGATTCTAGGTCTTATACTGGAAACTGTACAGTGAGAGATGAAGTGTGAGGGACCAGGGATACCAGACAGCATTGTGGTTAAGGTCACAGGATTCGTAATCTGATCTGATACCCGGAAAGAGAGCTGCTCTTGTACCCTTGAGCCAAACAACACAAAATTCTAGGATAAAAGAGCCAAAAAGTCAGCCGTGAAAGTAAATGTAAATATGTATATTCTTCCCCTGTTTCTTCACCTTAGCGTTCCTGAAACCCCCCCGCTGGGGGTGAGGGTGGGGTGGGTTGTGGGGGTGCATAGCCATGAGCGTATCACACCACCAGGGAACATCTATATTTAGCCGTAAGGATTCCTCCTGCAGTGCCAAGCGCTGTGAGCTCAGCTGGCTCTGCCGGAGGCCGTTCTCAGGCCCGCAGTGGCCAGCCAAGTGGAAAGAACCGGTGCCAGGGCCACGAGTGAAAAAAGTTTGAGCAATAAAACGGATGCCGCTGGAAACACCTGCGCGTGCCAGACCAAAAGGAACACCGGTGTCGGCCATCCCATCAGCTGACAAACCGATCTGAAACTGATGGTGGCGCCGTGATGGTGCAAAATCACTCAAATTCACGCTGTGATTTTTTAGCACAAAACAACCGTAACAATCCAAGCTGATCAAAAAGTCACAAATTCTTCTTCAGCTGAGCTCACGGGCTGTAGCGTCACAATAATTATTCACACTTTACCTTTTTATAGGATTTAATTGCTGCTGAGAGTTTAAGGAGTTAATGGTCAGAGTTATGAAGTTGTGGCCAGTTACAGGCTTATACAGCCAAGAAACCTTCATTAATATCCATTTGTAAACAGGTATATGATTTGCTAAGATCTGAATCCACATGTTTAAAGGGGTTAGTTTACAGGCCAAACAATGACTTCACTTTGGAGAAGTAAGGCTATGACAATCCAGCTTATTTCAAGCAATCACTCCAGTTTGGGAGCTGCAGCTCGGGCCAGACAGGGAAAAACTGCACCCTTCTGACCCTGAATTACAGAGCAAAGCCTCAGATAGCGCACTGCTAATCCAGCTCTCTCTCTCTCACACACACACACACACACACACACAGAGGTCCGTAATTATATCTTTGTGGGGACTCTCCATTCACACAATGCAATATAAACATAATCCACACACACACCAGTTGAAAGCCCCCTGTCGTCATAAGTCCCTGGCAGAGGCTTAAGTTCTGCGGCGTGTTGGTTCAGTGCTCCTGCGAGTTATGTAATGCTGTGACTTGTCAGATTGTCCCAGTGGCCAGCGGCATAATCACACACACACACACACACTCCACGTATTCATATCTTTATGGGGACTCCCTGTTCATTTCTATGGGCATAACTGTAGCTAATCCCTGTAATCCCAACTAATCCTTAACCATAAGTAACCAAACAAAAAACAAGATTTTTTGCATTTTCAGTTTTTTGATTGCACTCACAGATTTTTATTAAATTGAGGTTATCCCCGTGGGGACTATAAATATTGTCCCCACAAGGTAAAAAGTTAGAGGTTTTTATTACATTGTGGGGAAATCTGGTATGCACAATATAACAATCACAAAAACACACACACGTGCAGGTCCTTGGACTAACACTGCGAGTCCCATGTGACTCAGGGTGCTGTGACACTAACCAATATGAACACATTAGTCTCAAACCCCACTAAACGCAAAAATGCCACACCATCACACTGAGACCGAAGGCATTTAACCCAATCCGTGTGCTGAGCCAGTTCGTATGTAAAACGCCAGTCACTGACCTGCTTATTTTCCGAACCAACACACACCAAAAAGCCATTTTAAATACCCCATATGCTCTCAATTAAAGTAAAGACTTAAAGCAGGAGTTCCCAACCATTTCAGTTTGCGTCGTACAAAAAATTCACAGAGCGGTAAAACTGCTGGGGTGGTGGTGTTGGGGGGGGAGTACTGGCAGAGTTAAATCATTTAAATGTTTCAGATGCGAACAGAGCGCGCAAATGTTAAGGGTCGTGAAAAATTGAAAACGAGTGTTTTTTATTTTTTTTTAATGAACTAACTCCTCTGCAAAACCTGGAGAGCAGTGGCACCAGTCCATGGAAACCTCTTTGCTTAAAGGACCAAAATATTCAATTGTGTTCGGCAACCATCCTGAACCAGCATGACCATATGACACAGACATCTACACCTGCGCGGTGAGTCGCTGGTGGAGTTACGCCTAGGCCCAGAGTATCCCCAACTCAGCGAAACATCAGCTTGCGGGAAGCACAGAAATGCCCCTGAGACTCTCCTGACAGAACAGACTTGCGGGTGTAGGGGGGACCCACGTCTTTGCAGTAGTTCAAGGGCGTACAAAGTTAATGCTTTATACTTGGCACACGAAAGGTATCTTACTTTGCTTGGAGCTCAATTGTCCTTCTCTGGGACATTTCCCCCACCCTTTTGAGAACAATAATCTGGAGAATTATGATCACAGAAGCCTTAGAACTCGCACGTTAAAAAAAAAAAAGAACAAGAAACTGATTCCCACGAGTTGTTTCTATAAAGACTAACAAGCAGAGGTGGCAGATCTGTAGAAAAAAGAGGGGGCAGGTCTGTTTATAGAGTTGTGGTTGAGCTTGTTTGAACAGTAAAGCTTGTCAAGGGAACATATTCAATACATTTTTGTTAGGAATGTGCATAATCCCGCCCTTTTACAGACACTCAGTGATGCAGTAAATGCCAAATAAATATACTACATTTTCATTAATTACAAAATATAATTAAACATAAAAAGGCCATAATTAACATTATATTCATGGAAAATGATAATGGAAAAGTTTATTAATTGGCTACAGGTGCATTCTTTAAGTAATTAAGCACAATAAGACTTATTGTTTCTGAAGATCAGTGGTATTTATTGGGAATTTCAGCATCTCAGGAGGAGCAGTTGCTAAGCCTGGACAGCCCTCGGAAAAATGACCTCAAACCGGTTGTTAAAATGCCAAACAGGAGATGATACAACTTTCCGTGTTATTAGTAACCTTTAATGACGTCAGAAGAGCTGCAATGGCAGGATTCTGCCCACTGTGGAAGTCCAAAAAGCCCTCAAGTCCTTGAATGATAACATGGGTCGTTAAAACACTTACAGACACAACAAACTGTACAAAATGTACTGAAAATAAGCCAACGGATTAAGCTCTCCAGACTCTCCTTTCGTGTGATTATTCCTTCCACGAAACTGTGGACCAAGAAGCGATGTAACATGTGGCTCAGGACGTGATGCAAAAGCATTTCTGTAACTTGTATTTTAAACCATGCAGCTGCTTAAACTGAATATATAAAATGGTACATAAGATTATGTTTTTTCTTCTATCTTAATAAGCAAAGCCAAAATCCTATGCTTTCGCGCACTAGTGCCGTTGTCTACAATAAACATCTTGTTATACCAAGTAATAAAATTTGCATCTATTTGCTTATTATCATTTGCAATAATTTGCTGGTCAATTAACCATCTATACTCCTTTATCCATTTTCATTTTCCATGACATTAGGAAATGCATACGAATAAGCACATACTCAGGGTTCTCAACTCTGGTCAGCTGATTGGCATGAGATTTTCAATTTGAGACAAGTCTGCACACACATGCACACGCATTAACATGCATGTAACAGTTTTATTATCTTGTAAATAGTCTGTAGGGTTTGCAAACTGCCCCAGCGCTTTTGATGTAGCTCATTTCAGCTTTATAATAGAATAATATGCATTTGCAGTAAGATTTCTTGCATAAGTGTTAGAGACTGAAAGCGTGACTTTCACACCAGATGTGTGAGAGCTGGCAACCCTGCATACTATTGATAGATATATTTTATTGATCCAACCTGGAGATGCATTTGTGCAAGGACAATACAAGCAATACTGACACAGACAGATACGCAGGCACAGACAGAGAGATAAAGAGATAGATCTGTGCTTCTTGGCACATCGCCATGGGAACAGCCAATGGCAAAAGGTGTTTATGAAGAATCATGTGGGGGATGGGTAGCATCTGTCCTGATATTATCTTCCATTCGGCGACTGCCTGCGAGGTGTCTAGGGTCAGCCCCATAACAGAACCAGCCCTCCAAATCTGTTTAGTTGCTTTGCAACCTTTTTCGTGTCATTGTTCTCCAGCAGACAACAGCATAGGAAATTATGCTGGCTACTATGGACTGGTAGAACGTCCTCAGTAACTTCGTCTTCTCAAAAAGAATAGCCTGCACTAGCCTTTCTTTTACAGAGCGTCTCTGTTGCCCATCCAGTGTAATTAAGTGGACCCTGAGGTGTTTGTATATCCACACCACCTCCACATCCCCTGCCTGGATGGTAACTGGTCTCACCGGGTTCCCTGGCATGAGAAAAGTCTACCAGCAGCTCCTTTCTCTTACCAATATCAAGGTGCAGATAACTCTTACGGTGCCACATTACAAAGTTCTGTATAGGTCTGTATAGGTATTTTCTTTCATCTCCATTATTAATTCACCTGATGATGGAGAAATCACCAGAGAATTTCTGTAGATGACACCGCTTGGAATTGGTTATGTAGATGGTGAGCGGATTGGGACAGGACGGTTCCATAGAGTGCTTCGGTGCTGCTCAGCACTGTCTCTGACACACTCTCAAAGCCTCACAAACTGGTCTGTGATCCAGGAAATTGTACAGGCACCCACGACATCCATCAGAAAGACTGGATTGTGTCAAAAGCACTAAAGAAATCAAAGAGCACGATCTTGACTGTTCTTCCCATTCTTTCTAAGCAGGAGAATGCTCCATGGCATATGGAGATCAGTGCAGCATCTACCCTTAAACGTGCATTTCGGGCAAACTGTAAAGGAAAGAGGTAGCCCATGAAGAATGCTCTGAGCTATTTAAGCAACACAATATGTTTTATGTGAAATTAAATTGAGCAGTTTATAATCTGTAGGGGTACTGGGCAACCGCCCACTTAGGCACGGTACTATGCATGTTGTCTTCACCAGCTGTGTTACCTCCTTCAAGCTCAAAAAAAGGTGAACTTGTCTAGAAAAATCCCACACAGCTGGTTGGCACATGCTTCGGGCACCTTAGGCTGATCCCATCTGCTTTCCTGCTTCTTTGCTTACTTGGTCCAAATGGATGCATGGTGTGGGGGAAGTGGGGTCTGAGAGCTCAACGACGGGATCCTTTGTGCCATGGTGGAGGGAAGTGGTAGCAGGAGGGAAACAAGTGGGGGGGGGGGGGGGGGGGGGGGGGGGGGTAAGCGGGCCCCCACACGAAGGGAAATGCGAGAGACCACCCGGGG
>JAODLD010000117.1:921579-940395 GCA_026781065.1 Mormyrops boulengeri
AAAGGCCCGCAGTGACCCTCTGAATTTGCCAAGGTCGGCAATGTTATGTCAATGTGGGCCCCCGCGCCCCGGGGGGTGGGGGGGGGGGGGGGGGGGATGCTTCCTGCTTGAACTGCAGCATGGTCATGTGCCCCGGGTGGAGCACAGCGTGCCTCTACATCGGGTATCAATGGCGCATCAGTCCCTCCGCTCTCCCGCTGCAGACCCCTGGGACTCAATCCACCCGTCCTAGATACACTTACGGATCAGGAATAAATCCAGCAAAGAGCTTGGTGGAATCAAAACCATTAGCGTAAAAGCACAGGGGCATTAGTGCTTCAATTCGGCTAATGACGACTCCGCCCCGTCCTGTACTTGGGGCTGACCAGCCGGGGGGCCTGGAAGCTCCCAGCCTTTGGGGGCCAGCTGGCGCCCTGCACCTTACGCACTACGAGACCTCACTGCCCCGGATCCTTAACCTCCTCCTGTGAGCATCCAACGGCATTTCCTCTGTGCGGGCTAGACAAGCCAGAATGGGGCTACAGAAAGCGAGGAAGGAGAGAGCACTGGTCAGCTAACTTGAAAGGGTAGCCCCCAGGAAACGCCCACGGAGGGGGGGGTTGGCAAAGACGGCAGACGTTTGGGGGCAGGTGGACTTGAGATGGGGGAGTGAAAGAATTACAGAGAGATGTGCACTACAAGCATCCCTGCGCGGACAGAGCAGGGAGCCATGAAAGCAAAGTTAGTATGAGGGACCATCATGGGAGGATGGGAGTGATCAAGGTACCTGTGTTAGGCATGGACCTCCCTGTGTGTGTGTGTGTGTGGGGTGGGGGGGCTCTACACGTTCTCTCTGTCAGAAGCTAGGTTTTATACCACCAAATCAATCAAAAACCTCATATTTTGTTTGGTTACTGATGGTTAAGGTTAGGACTGGGTAGGGGTTAAGGGTGTCATAGTTGGGATTAGAGTTATGTCCATAGAAGTGAATGAAGAGCACCCATGAAGATACAGATATCCAATCTGTGTGTGTCTAGCATCCAATCCTGGGTGTTCCCCAGTCTTGTGTCCCATGCTGCCTGCATGACTGCATGTTCCCCTGTGAGCGAAACTAGTACAGCCGTTTAGCCGTTAACAGTATTACCCAATCCAATCCTCGGGGACCCACGGACACTAAGACAGTCCATGTTTTGTGCATTGTCTGGTGCGGGGCTTGAAGGGAGCAAAAACATGAACTGACTGTGGGTCCCCAAGGACCGGATTGGGAAACACTGCCTAAGAAGATGGATGGATGCAACTGATGAAATATGATAACGTAGGTTATGTACTGTTTTTTAATACACACAAACTCTACAGCAAAAAAAGCATGCATTAAAATGTCAGATTCCACACAGGCAATTTGGCACCAGGACGACAGGATAGACAGCACAAGGCGGAGATGCTCCACCAGATCCCAGCGTGTTGAGAGTTGCTGCTGATCGGCATGGAGCTCGCTGGGGCCCGGGTTTCTGTGCAGGCCTGATTACAGCCCTGTGTCGAGGCCATAAGTATTCCACAAATACAGCCAGTAACTGAGCAATACAGAAAAGGCTAATACTGGTACAACAAGAACAGATGATGAAAAGCAGGCATTAAGCACACCTACATCTATAAAACACTGCAACAAGCAACACAAGAAAATCGGTGGGAAAATGTTTTTTTCCCCCTCTTAAAGTTTATGCACACAAATTTGGACAGCCGTACTGTTAAAATGTTTGTTAATATTGGACAAGCAGAGGACAAGCGGTGACGCCAGGCAGGAGCTGTGGTTTCAAGACTACTGCCAGAAACCAAAAGATCATTAAAAAAATAAATATCGGAATGAAGCGCACAAATACCCAGTACAGCCCGACAGATGAGTTCAGCACGACTCTGTTTTCGGAGGGATACTTTGGAGCTTGGGGAATGTTATCGATGTTGTATGCAAACACCCCCCCCCCAAAACTCCCAATCTTTTACGTCATCAATGTGGCAAATAACACGGGGGGCAGCATGAAAACACATCACTGCCTACCTTTCCCTGCACAAATATTGACTGTCGATGAAGCCCACTGTCATCAGATATTGTCATAAGGTCAGTAACACGAAGGACAGGACCAGACATAGGATCTAACAGAGTCAGGGATTGCACCATACCGCACCATGGCAGAGGTCATGGCAGCCCAGGATTTTCAGAAACACGGACAGGAAACCCGCAACATCCGAATCCTGCCAGGGAATCTACGACACACCACCTTCCTAACGGCGCGGCTCCCGGCTCCTCAGCCCAAAAGCAAAAGTCAGAAATGAAAAAAAAACAACGAAATGAAAGCTTCAGTTGTAGGGTAGCTCAACCTACTGATGTGAACAGGCAGCTAAATGGTCGCTTCTTCTTCTTTGTAGGTTTGTGAAATCAGGCCCCAGACTCCCTGAGCATGGATTATACAACCCAGCTTTTAATGCTGAAAAGCCCCAGAAGGCTGTGGGCCCAAGACTCTACCCATATGGTGGACCTTTTAACATTTTTATGCCAGTATTAATGAAAACCTAAAAAATATAATGAAGGGCATAAATTATACACACTCCAGGAGACTCAAATAAGGGCACATTAAATGTAAAGGCATGTCTATGAAAAACACATGTTATTTTGGTGTTTATGTTCAGATTTTTTTATTTAAGTTGACATTTTTATACCTAAAACGTTACGAGACCCCCTCAGACTTACCCTTTGCTTAGTTCAGCATATTTTATGCAGAACATACCAGTATCCTATATACATTCCAACTTAATTAATTACATGCTAAAAGGATTCTCTAATAAGTCTTTTTATTTCCGGGATTGTCATTTTAATAAACAGGCATTCAACACTCCCTACTTGTGCCAACAGATTGGATATTATTGAAAATCAAAGTGTACTATTATTGTCATTATTATTATTAGTATTATTATTATTCATCACAAAAACACACAAAAAGATGTTTTATGTTATTCACATGCATTTGAATATTCGTCATTGTATCACTCTTCACATTTAAAAACATGCTATTTTTTAGTAATAATTTGTAAACACACACACGCACAACTTAGACACTGAGTCTCAAAGACTTCCAGATATCTGGTATCATGTAAGGGCACACACTAAACCTCTTCAAAATATGTTTTTTAAAAATGTGTGAGTCTGTTTATTATCATGAAGATTCTGACTAATGTACTGATCATGACTTGTAAGGTGAGTAACGGTAGCCGGCCGTGCATTAAAAGGGGCCTTTATGCACAGTTTCACAGTTCATAGATTTATTTTTGGGGTCTTCTAGAACAAATTTACATGTGTCAGTGTACCTAAAACATAATGTATATCTCTATTTAATCTAACACTGTTTGAAATGCCCTGTTAGCCCGGCGTTGGGTTGGCACCCCATCCTGGGATGTTCCCTGGCTTACGCCCGTAGCCTCCAGGATTGGCTCCGGACCCCCCGCAACCCTGAATAGGATACGTGGGTACAGAAAATGGTTGGATGGATGGATGTCCCATTGGGCTCTAAGCCCCATCCCTGACGAGTCCAATGTGCTCTGATTGGTTGGCTTGCCCCACATGTTCCACTACCGTCCTGCAATCTGCTGACAAATGTTTGAAGATAGGCAGCTAATAATGACTGTGTTACAAGGTGACCTCACCATTGCAAAGGAAGTAAGGACTGGAATTCCAACGGGGTATTTTAGGCAGATTAGAGAAGGGTGGTTTCTGTGATGACAGTTGCTCCTTTTGATGTGCACTTTGGGCCTTGAGACTTTGCAGGTTACTTACATAAAGCTGTATCAGACTACAGGGAAGGGAAATACCCGGAGAGCATAATAAGGCCCATTTAAAATATTAATATTCCCACTCCATCGAACCAAGTCAGGTCTAACAGTCAGAATAGTGACCTCTAACCTGCAGGTCTGTGGGTTCATTTGCAGTTCCGTGCATCTCTGCTCTGTGCCCTGTGTCTCCTACCATAGACTCTAGGATCACTGAGACCCCTCATTGGATAAGCAGTCATAGAAGATGGATGGATGGTTTAAAATTGAATGTCAGAATTTTTTTTTTCTAAACAGCAATCAAACAATACGAAAGAAACCAACCAAGAGCAGAATGTACTCTGTAAAAATACATTTTAAAATAACAAAGAAGATCTGTAAAGTATGGCTCCATCCCTGATGGGAAATGGAAGAAATTAGAAACTGCATCCACTTGAGTGGGATTTCCAGTCTGCGTGACATATCCAACACGAAGCAAGTAATCAATCATTTCATGCGATTTTCAGAAAACATCGCACATCTCAAAACATTTCTGAAGATGGAGTTACTTGGTGTGGATAGTACAGCAGCAATAATAATGGCTTTATAACAGATCATCTAAGGTTACACATATTGTAATGATCACATGACAGGCGTGCCACAAAAGGGAACTTTAATGGACCCTGTGGAGCCGAAACTCATGCCACACACACACAAGAACGAAGAACTTAACACAGTCCATTAGCTACTCACCGCCCAGTCCCCTATTTGTCACCACCAGGTGTTCCCCAGTATATATAGGGTCATGCGAGCCCACCCGTTCTCCTATCCCCCACTCCACAGGTGCCCCCATTCCCACTATCTCTGAAACCCCCCAGAGATTGGCTGAAAAGGAGTGGGGGCTGCCCCATAATCAACACCTGGACACCCCTAGTCCTTCAGCCACTACATTATTTTACAACAAAACAGTTGCAAAATTAATTCAGAATACTGATTCTTAGCATCCAAATCCAATTTCTAACTATTTTTTTCGCCTTGGTTGAACTGACTGGAGAAAATGATTATGGCCCAAATATTTATTTTTGTGAATTTTTATCCACAGAAGGGCCGTCATTTAAAGTGTATCCACATTTATCCTTTCAACAGACGCTTCAAGCTGGGTCACAGTTGCATTACAATTACTTGATTACTTTTATTAATCATGATTACAATCCCTGCACCCCCTCCTGGCCCACTGTGTTTTCTAGTTCAAAGTAATTATATGAAAGAAAACTGAAGATTTCGAATTTAATTAGATTACAGCGTGAACACATGCCTGACTTCCCTTGCTCCATCAGGGGACTGGATATGTTGCAATGCGCACTTAAGATACAACTTTTCTTTTTTGGTGAGTTATAACACGGTCAAATCTGCAAAACGGTCTCAGCACCACATCAGTGCTGGTTTTGTGGTGTTTGTAGAAGCGCATACAAAATAAAAGCCCTAAATACATGAGCAACAGGTGTTAAAATTGAAGCGGAAGTCTGTGCCCTGCTCTATGATCAATTAGCCAGCGTGATGCTGCTCTGTCCAGCCTATTTCAAAATTGGCATCAGATCAATGAAATGTCGTTTTTTTTTCACCGCGGCAGTTTGCCGGCCAGCCATCCATCTTCCCCATCTTCTATACTGTTTATGAGCCCTTAATCTATCTCAGGTCATACTGGGAGGACCTTGAGTGGAATGACAGCTTGACATTGTTTATTGAGGAAATGTTGCGCTGAGCAATCTGCGCAAACAAAATTTAATTATGATTGCAAACCATAATTAATACCAGTTGAAAGGAATTATGTCTATTAATTTTGTCAGACAAAGCATTCGCATAAATTTGATGATCTTGATCAAGCAGCAAAGTAAATCAATTGTCGCAGCACATTGTTTGCACTTCTATACTTATGTGCCAGGATTATTCCCAAAATGGCCTCATCGCGGCCTTCAGCGACTCTCTCAGGGTCCCCGTGGCTTGGGCTGCATGTTCATTGGCTGGAGCCAAAACGGCTTCCTATTGCCAGGTCGAGTAGTGAAGAATTTATTAAATGTTAACGCAGAATGTCTCTGCAGGAAAAAAAAACAGGGGTAAAGTGCTTCAGGTTAATATTTAATGCCCTAACCCTACGCCTGTTTAGTACATAGAAAATACTCAGGACCCCACGATATCGTTTCACAGGAAGGAGAGCAAAGAATCAGTAAACACTAAATAATTTTACCAAAATTTTTTTACTAATGCTGAATTTCATATGTGATGTTTTACACTATGAAATGGGACAAAACATGTCGTAAAACACACTTAAGATAGTGTTTTTGAACTACTGGATGGCCTTTCCCAGTGTAATTAAGCTACTCACTATATGACACCCCACACGCACCAGCAATCATTTATATAGTCCACTGTCCTTTCCAGGGCACTTAATGACCTTATTTTGTGTTCTGGATCAGTGTCCCAGCTGTGACATAAACCCAGAAATCCAAACCCTCTGGCCCTGCTCCTTCTCTGACTGGCCTGTGTCAGAATCTACCCCAGATGTAGATCCCCTCTGAGGCCCCGACCTCAGCTTGTTGTTGTCAAATATGTAAAAACTGTTTGAATAGGTCAGCATTGCTTGTTATACATTACCCCAAGTTACATCTCCTGTAACAGTAGCCAAGTATCACTCATCTCCTTCATTTAACCCTAGACAGTGATTTTTCGCTTGTTCTAGAGATGTAATCCAACCTATCAGATCTGACTTTACAGAAACAGGTGTCAATCCCACCTATCGGATTTGACTTTACAGAAACAGGTGTCAATCCCACCTATCGGATTTGACTTTACAGATACCATCCATACTTCATGCATTCTGCAGATCTTGCTTTCAAGGTGTCAAGTTTCTGTCAAGTCTTGGATGGACATTCGGAAGATCAAAGCAACAAGGTAAAATAACGTTACTATGAATTGAAAATACAAGGCAAAGACCCGTCTGGGACCACACCCTGTTTTATATGTGCTTATACACTGAAGCAGATTGTTTTGAAAGGCACAGAACCATATAGCAGTGTCTCCCAATCCGGTCCATGGGAAGCCGTAGCCGGTCCACATTTTTGATCCCTCCAAGCTCCCTGTCAGATAGTCCACATTTTTGCTCCTTCCCTAGCAGCAGTTGGGAGAGAGCAAAAATGTGGACCGTCTATGGGTCCCCAAGGATTGGATTGGGAAACACTGCCATAGAGCACCCTGATCCAGACTTCAAGAAGCCCAGTGAGATGATCCAAATGAGGAAAAGGTATGAATTAACTGGAGCTCCTGAAAAAGGCATTGAATCTACCCCGCTACCCCATACTCCCCCCTCGAACCACGCACAAGCCCACACATCGTTTTAGCGCTGTGCTCCGTGTTGTTCTTGGGCATTAATAAATGCCCCAGTGCTTCTTACATTCCATGACTATGTAGACAAAATCCACAGCCCCAGAACGTGGTGTGGGTTTCCCCTCCAAGAAGCTCGCTTTGTGGTTGGCCGAGATGCTCGGAATGTGCGCAAAAGTATTCCGTGACATGTGATTCACGACCTCTGTCTTCCCAATGTCTTAAGATATGAATCGCTTATTAAATCCCCGTCTGCCGTCTCGGTGGCTCTGATCTTCAGCTTCCTGAATGCTGAATACCTCGTCCCTTTGAGATGATCCACTGTAGGTCCTGGAAGCTCACCAAGACCCCAGAAGGCAGGCCGTTTGCGGTAACCTCAGCCATTTAAATCTTAGCTAGTCAACACAATGCCACAGGCCAGTCTCCAAGGAAATGAGTGAGACACTTTTCTTGGCTACTTCCCAGAGTAGAGTTCCTTTTCTTCTTTTGGAAGCCCCCCCCCCCACCACTGTCGCGAAGATGGCATGTTTTAAAATTGGGCCATTACCCCCCCACACCCCAAACACCTCCTACATAACTGCATTTGGGCTTTTACTCTCCATTTACTGGATGACTCAGCAGCTAAGGGAACAGTTCCATAGATAGGGATAAAGCTGACATCTGAAAAGAAGCACTCTACTTCCTACGAAAATTAGTTCCATATGGAGTACATCTTGGCCTCCAGATTAATACAGAGCTCCTCCGTAGCCACTGCAGGCACCTCTGATTTAGTTTAAAGAAAGAAACCAACATAAGATGTTTCAGAGCCCTGAAGGGCTAATTTAAGCACAGGCTTCTGCAGCAGAGAATTCTGCAGGAATAACAGCCGGGTGTTTACTTCTCGAAACGGTAAGGGAGAGGCGAGGTACACAGTGGAAATGCATGCGATTTATCAGTGGTTTAAAGGAGAGATGGACCAGAACTAGCAAGAAACTTATTTTCTTTGCTGGTGATTACCGTGGTGAGAATCCAGCGAGTGCCAGGCATGTTTGCTGAGAGCTGGATGACAGCTGAGGCTTGGCTCATTCCCAGAGTTTACAGACAGCGGCGTCTCACATGTTTACCTTCGAATAGAATGAAGAATTAAATAGAAATAGCACAGTGGTGGGGAGTCCTGCTTTTTAATATTAATATTACATATAAACCAAATGCATCAGAGGTAGTATGTTAGCCACACACTACCAAGGTTGGGGGTTTGTATCCAGGCCCAGTTGAGTACACGTGCAGTTAGAGTTCTCCCCGTGTTATAAGAGTTTCCAGTTTCCCTTCAGCCGTTCAAAGACATGCATATAGCTGAAATGACATCTCTGCCCATAGTGTGTGATTGTGTGAGTGTCCTGTGATGGGCTAGTGTGATGCACCCATGCCTTGACTGAATAATGGGTTAGAGAATGCATCTATGTAGCTGTAGTTATATAAACATGAATAAGAACAGCTCACAGCATGGATAGGTTGTGATTTTTAGGGCAAGTTGAGTAACAAGCGTGAGTTTCCTCAGAGAACATTCAATTCCCCGCCCAAGGCATAATGTGATTTTCTCGTGAAATCGTAATCAAACAATACTATCACTATTGTGTGGAAACTTCTCAGTAATTTTCCTGTGTAAAGTGCATTACATAGTATTGGCAGCATATAATGAACTGTTATAATGAACCCCAAGCTCGAGCAACTGTCAGAATTGATTCCCTTGATCTTTTTTTTTCTATAGTTCTTTCTTTGCACATTCCCAGTAACGCTACAGTATTCTAATAATGTTTTATCAATACTCATTGATCGTTGATCATCAGTTGGTGCTGTTTCTGAACGACCTCAGTAACTGAAGACACACATGAAAATGTGTATTTTCCCTTTTATTTGGAAATGTATTGTATGTAAAGCAAAAAAATATAGATATATTTATATATTTTCACAATCATGGAATTAAGATGTTATTACAATAATAATTTTGTCTCATATAGATGCACCTATGTACAGTTTGTTCTATTTACATACATTCATAGAGTGTGATAAACACCAGTTTTTACACAAGATTTACAGTGTCCAGCTGAATCTGCAGGAATGCACTGCGGTAGCACCGCCTCCCTCGCGTGAACAGTACTGTGTATTCTGCATCCACCTGTGTTCCCGGTCGAGAGTGCAGTGCTGGAAGCTGGAAGAAGTGTCCTGTTTGCAGCGGCACGCCGCTCAACAACAGAAAGACTTATAGCGTTCTTTCCTCAGCTATTGTCCTGGTTACATTACGCCAGGAGGCGGAAGTGTTGGGGGGGGCAGCACCACACACTTTCCAGTTTCACATCCGCAGCAGACGATAACATAGCCACTTATGTTACAGAAAAATGAACAAAATAAACAAATAAACGAACGGAAAAAAAACTGATGGGCATTCCAGTAACGAGCTTTGACTGAGGCAGACCATGTGTCAGCAGAGCTAGCCAATAAGACGGTAACCTCGAGTATTTGCTTATTTTTCAATTTCATGAAGAGAAAATGAAACAAATTGTATATACATCTATATGTATACATACACATACACACACATACAGAGACAGAAATGTCATAAGGAATGCCATCTCAATGCTCACCCAGAGTGAACGTTGGTTTAACAGCCCCTAATAATAATAATAATAATAATAATAATAATAATAATAACAATAATAATATTAATAACATTCATGTCCATATATCTTATGGCGTAGGTGTATGTGCTCCTGGTCACGGAGTATACATATCATTTTAGTGTTTTTCTACTTTGACATATATTTAATAGAGAAAAATCATCCAGACCATTGAGTTATTGACCCCCAAATAAGAATAATGTAGTACATTAAGGCTAATCTTACATCATTTTTGCTTTTCTCAAATTTCAGCTTAAAAGCCACTGACACAAATGTCAAAAAGAGTTTGTCACACACGCACACACATTAAAAAAAAAACGATTAGTCAATCAATACTGATCAGAAGGCCTAGCGGTTTAGGTATAAACATACAAAGTCTTGTGTGTGCTGTGCTTCAGTGTGTCAGGCCACCTTCATGGGTTATCAGTGCACTGCGTCTTTGCTGCTGTTGGCAGCTTTCTTCCTGCCATGAGAACTCCTCACTTCCTCGTTAGCTTATTGTGACATCACCCTGATGTCTATCACAACTTATAAGGCTGCCTCTGCACCTCTGGGGGGAAGGGGGGCTTAACTGCACCCCTTGCCTCACTACTTTCCTCTCACCTGGTGGAGATGAATCCCCACCCCCCCATCATAATTTCCACGTAACGATGAATGGACAACAAAACAGACAGAGACAGAAAGAAGCTAAAACGGTTTGGTATTCAGAAACAGCCCACCCTCTTCGGCTATAAACGACACATAAGGAGAGGAATGTTAACCCGCGGTTATTCGCAACACGGTAAAAATCACGTGTACTGAAAAACGTGATACAAAAACCTATTTTGAAAAATAAAATACTCTGATATTTTAAAACATTAACAGGAAACAAATGTCACCATACTTTCAGGAACAGTACCAAATGCAAATGCATTTTTCTTGTATGTTTTCCCATAACAAAATAAGTTATCACAGAATTACACACACGCAAACACACACACATACACACACACACACAAGGCTCTCTATCCCATTGGTTTCGGTCCACCAGAGATCCACAATGGGTCAGTTGATGGTGCGAACTGTCCGACTACTTCTAGGAAAGCGGTGGACTTTGATGTGTTTGGACAAGTGATCGCTTCGGGCAAACTTCTTCTCACAGACAGGACATTGGTAGGGCTTCACTCCAGAATGGGATCGTCGGTGTCGGGACAGCTCGTCCGAACGGGAGAACCTGACAAATACAACAGGCAAAGGAATCTGGTCAGTCAATCAGTCGATGACCACAAAACATATATATATATTTATATATATATACAGGAAAGCAAAACATTATTTAAATGCCTGTCTGTCAATCACTGAGTGGAATTCACTTTTCAGGTGGTTATCTTTTTATAAATACACACACACACACACATATATATAATATGTATATGAATGTGAACTGGAAAATTTGCTTCTGGTTCCCTGACCACACACCAAAATAAGACGACTGAAATTGACTCTGCACCCACGTCAGTCAAAAAAAAATAAAAAAAACATAACCAACTGCCATTATCAACAATTTAGCAGAGTGATAAATACACTTAATGTCTGAGGGGGCCCCAAAATTGAGCAGAAACACATGGAAATAACTCCAGGTCTTTATCTGGAAACACCTCCCACACTGAAGTTCTCCGGAGCTCCATCCTACAAGCCTCCAAGCTTATGCCCATAATTGTTGCAGATATCCTCTTATAGCTTTAGTTGCCCCCACAGAGAGCGAACCCCACCTGAAGGACATTGGGAACAAACCTCCCTCTCAAGGCACAGGGCTTATAAGTCATCCATGAAATTTCTGGAGCAAAGTCTCTCCATAAACCTGAAAGACATGTTCCTCAACCACAAAGATTGCTGGTGCCCATATATAGAATCCTCTGGATTACCATTACATAATAATACAGGAAAACAACTGAATCAAGAGGCAGGACAATCTGACATTTAACAATGGACAAACAGAAATGCCCAAGTAGATACACAAACGTGATTAAACCATGGTGAACAGGAGAAGGGCATTGTTGCGTTTGATAAAGTCTATCACAAGGGTTGGTTCTGTCAAAAGCAGGGTGTAGTTTAAACAGGCCATACTCTGCTATCACAAAAAACACAATGAACACTGTCCAGCCCAAATGGGGTTACATTCTTCTGTAGGCTAAGGCTTGCTATACCTTTAGTTAAACCTGGGTTTCAATTCTGAATTCAAGAGAAGATCTCAAAGCCACAGGAAGATTCTCCACATCCACGCTCATACTTAGCAGGCTTGGGACACTTAGCAGATCGGGGTTTCCCTGGAAGCTACTTCTGGAGAAATCGAACTGCAACACTCTTCCAGCACTTACGCTCTGACTGAGATGCAGGCACATGTGAGATTCTTGGTGTCTGGCTTTTTGCTCCTTTGTCATGTTTCAAATGCTGATGTGATTTTAAAATTTTTTAGCCGCGCTCTCTTTCCCAGGCCTAGGAGTCAGCCCCGCGCTAAGGGACTTCAAGCCACTCCCACTCATTTTCAATCAGACCGCCTGACCAAACGTTCCAAAGGGGGGGTCATGGAAACTATTCAGTAGGTAGCTTTTGTTGGTTTCGTTTTTCCAGGCAGTTCCCTCCGGTGCAATTGTGTGCAAAAAAAAATTAATAGAATAGCCCTCCTCCCCCTGTCAGCCCCCCCTCCACCCAAAAATTCACTTTCCTTAATTCCTGAGCCTCAGTTCTTTGTTACTTGACAAGACCACTTTGTCTGTAAAAGATTCAAAGGCTGTATTAGCCCGGCTTCTGTGACATCCATGTTGTTTGAAGGCTTGTGAGGTGTTAAAAAATACATGCTATATTGACGTGTAACAGATATTCAGAATGCTGACGGCTATAAGAACATTAATAATACATTCCATGGGTGAAAAACAATTATTAATTAAATATTAGCCTGAATGAAAAGGATAAATCACTATTATATGTTATTATTATGTGGTTACTGTACAGCCCTTCAAGTTACACCTCAGTAAAGGCTACCATTTTGGTGGCACCTGGCCGATTAGCTGCTAAGATCTTCGTCTGAGCGAATCTGCATGAATTGCCAGGATGAATGAGGGAGAGAAGGCTGAGAACATCCGCAGGGCCTTAAACACGTGGCAGGGGAAGTGCCACCAGGCCGGGTGGATCACTCTCGCTGCCGCGGCTCCACATCGCGAGGAGTTCTGTCCCAGCTTGCCTTGCCATGCTGCGGGGAGCCCCAGAGTGCATATGCAACCGCTGACACTCCCAGGGCTCACAAAGGCGGAGATTATAGCGCTGGGCATGAGCCCAAACAGGGGGCTCACTGTGTCCAGGGGGCTGAACACCCTCAGGTAAACACGCCACAGGTAGCAAAGTGCACAAGGCGTAAATGAGGTTTCACGATGTATGAAAACACACCGCGCAGCGCAGGCAAATCAACCCTCTGGTTCCCTCTCAGGCACACACAGACTCACGGTCTCCTGACATGTATGGTCCATTAATCTCACCCGTAATCAGTAGCATAAATACAAGTGAGCACACAGCTCCATTTTCAGTCTCTGCTGCACTCGCTCACACAAACAAACAGGTGTTGTCCCTCAACTTCTCTTTTTATCAAGCAGGCACACATAAGCCCACAAAAAACACACGGACTGGCCCTCCCTACCATCCACCCCCTCACTTTTCCTCAGTCACATACACACAGGCCATCACTGCCCCTAGAACAGCCAAGTAACATCAGCTGAGGACCACATGCTCACATGGAGATTTGTTACAGTATAGGGACTCTGGCTAACTGTTACATAACTTCAGCATAGAAGCCAAACAGAGGAGAGAAATGAGTTCGGTGGATGTGGTCACTAACCACATATAAACAGCTCTCGGGCAGTCTTTATTAGACCTGTTGAAAGCAACGCTGGGTCTATTTATATCCAGGTCAATTCCAGATCGTGTCATCTTCAGACCATAGCTGTTACAGGTCAGCAGGGCCTGGAAAAGACGCGCGAGTCATCGCGATGAATTCTAAGCAGAACCACAGCATTCCCCCTTTTTCCATGTAGCCCAGCGCGGGGAGAAGCTATTCGCACCCGGCTCGGCCACTTGATGGAGCATGCACGGGCTTGGGCCAATCTGGCGGAGCCTGTGGGTTTAAAGGAGACCAACAGCTGTCGGCGTTATTGGGGCCGTTTCCTGAACATACCCAGGGCGTGAGAATCACACTGCTGGAAAACCGAGAGCACAAATGAAAGGCACGCCACCTATTTCCCTTCGACTGTTACTTTCGTCATTGTACACATCTGTGTTCGATGAACCTAAGATGAGATAAAGCTTTATTCATCGCCCATAGGGATAATTTTTGAGAATGGAGAGAACCATGCCTACAAGCGTTCACAAGAAGCCCAATGCATTAATGGGATTTAGACCCAGGATCTCCTGTATTATGAACATATACTGTTTTAACTCCCTACTCCACAGTGTCTTACCTTTGATTATCAAGGACTTTCTGTACAGAAGAGTCAAGATTACCAGTAAAGAGGAATTAAAACTGTTTCCAAACACTATCATTTAGCAATCTGGATTTATAATCATTTTCAACTTTCCACTAAACAGGATGTGGCTAAAACCTAATTTGAGGTTCACAGGTTGGTCAACGTGAAGGGACCTACATTTAATACGGAGGTTTATGTCCTAACCACTACAGGTACAGTTCAAGGTTCATAACACAAGATGACTGGTAGCTTAAAGCCCCCTTCAGACTCTCCTGAATCCAGCCTATATAGAAGAAGACTTTTGAGCAGAAGCACTGGAAAAAAAAAAGAAAAAAAAATGGCCTGCATCACCAGAAGAGGCACTGCACCCCAGTGACTTCGTTTAATGGGATCACCGTTGGCCCTCAGGTGTAAATTTAAGACATGGCTTTCAAAGTTCATAGGATTCCAGCACACCCACTCAATTATGGCATGGAGCACATTGTAGAAACAATCATGGATAGAATATGCCTTACTTTATATTATTACTGTGTTGGTGCAGCTTGGTAGTTTATTGGCTAATTACTAGGAACAGCAATACTGTCTTTGTCTACTCTGTAAATAATAAAATTTGCAGAACTTCCCATGCGATGGATCTTTGGTGGTTTGTATAACATGTGATGACAAACAGAGCTAAGATTCTGTTGTCTACACAGCAAAAGCATTCTAAAGTTCTTTGGAAGAGGTTAATTACATTAATCACATTAATTGCCAGGAATGAAATCAAAGCCTCGCATGCGGTTCATACCTCCAGCCACAACCCGGCCAAGTGCACGCGAAGGGCTTCTCCCCCGTGTGTCTCCTCAGGTGGGCCTTAAGGTGACTGCTCTTGGTGTACATCTTGGTGCAGCCAGGGAATGAGCATTTGTGCATTTTAATCAGGTCCGCGACAGGGTTTTTCTGAAACTTTTGGCCCGAGGAGAAGAGTCCCGCCGCTTGGCCTGCAGTGCCTCCTTCTCCCACGCCCACAGGCTTGGCGGCAATGGGCACGGGCGCGATGCGTACGAACTTGGACGACACGCTGAGGCTGGTGGAGGGCACCAGCTGGGGCACCAGGGCGAAAGTCTGGCCCTGTATGTTGACCAGCAGCTGGGCGATCTTGATGTCTGAAGAAGGCGGCTGGGCTGGAAGCACGGAGGCTGTGGAGGGGCTCTGCTCTTGTTTGATCTGAACGGGCTGGATCTGCAGGACAACCGGCATCCCGCCTTTGTCAACAGAAGCTGATTTGCAGGGAGACTCCTTCATCATGGTGTCGCAAGCACCGGCACTAGAGTTTGTTGTGGGCCACGTGCTTTTGGGTTCAAGGCTAAGAGTTACACCAGTGCTGGCAGCAGGCACGGCTTGGCCCGACTGCTGAGGTCCGGTCTCTGGCTGCATGGACAGCTTACTGCTCAGTTCCAGCTCTTCTCCCTCACCCGGTTCCTGTTTCATGGTAACCACCTCCATGTTCTCCTCTAGGAACTCCTCGATCTCCTCCAGGGTGGGCTGGAACGGCTCAGCGTGGTCCTTGAGGTCGGTCGAGAAGATGGGGAAGTCAAAGTGCTCCTCTTTCATGGGCTGGGAGCACAAGTCCCTGCGTGACTCCCAAGAGAGGCTGGAGGGGAGGCTGGCAGACACGCTCCCCAGCGAGGCCTGAGACAACAGGAAATCCAAGATGCTGTCCTGGCTTTCGACACTAGAGCTGCTGCCATAGCTGGAGCTGAGAACCTGGGAGTCCGGGCTGGAACAGGAGCGCGGGCTGGAAGAGTCACTCAGGTCGTCCTCAGAGAATGGCGAGGACAGCTCCTGGTAGCTCGCTGTGTCAGTCACCATGTCTGACAGGCTGTATGTCGCCGGGGAGCCTTCAAAAGGCAGGAAGGTCTCCTCTCCCACATGCAAGTGATCCACCATTCCTGGCTCGGCCAATAAAAATGCCCCTTCCCCCTTCAGTTTGTGTGCCTGACCAATGATATTTGCCTATTAATTTACTTCCCTGTCCCCTTCCAGAAACACACGGAATCCAGCTGAAAAAAAAAAAAGAATTATATCCACAGACGTTCCTAAAGAAAAAGAGAGAGAGAAAGAAGTTAGATTACAAAATACTGTTTTGTCCGCCACTGCTTGCAAATATGTTTCAATTATTAAGTCTTTGGGTATTTATGATGCTGTACAAAGGAGATGAGGATCCTAACATCAGGTTGTTGTATAGAAACTGTGTGTTTTGAACTCCAAAAAAAACGTCTCATATAGAAAAAGGGGGAAAAGTTCTGTGTGTTATGTTGCATTATATCTAACACCATGTTTAATCCCATAGGTCCGCTACCTTGTAGTAAACAGTTTAGCCACTAGTCTGTTCCATGGTTTATATCCAAAGCTGGAAAAGAAAAAAAGGGCAAATAAAAACGCTGGTCCTAACATTAATGTACGTGCTGCACCGGTGCTGGGAATCAGGATCCCTTTATACCCGTTTTTTCCCACCACATGACTTTATTGAATTTGCCCAGATCTCACCTTTAACCAGACAGGCCACTAGTGCTGTATTCCAAAATAAATTGCTATTTCAAAATGTGTAAAAGATTACGTGATTTGACATGAACTTTTCCCATTAAAAAGGCAGTCTGAAAAAAAACCTTGTTGCAACATTTTTAAATTGGAAAAAGGAACGTCCACCAGCTATTTCTAAGTCCTGACAAAAGTTATATGCAATTTACGCACTTGGTCCCAGCAAAGAAAGGCATGCTAACGTCTGGCGAGGTCCCGTTTCAAGCACACAAGCTGATACTGAACCACGGCAGCCGGAGAGAAGGAATACAGCATTACTTTTACTTGCATTAACTAACATTACTTACCTGCCGGATGTTGCATTGTAGCGCATTTAAGGAAACAAACATCGACTCATGTCATGAACAAAACATTATTTTCATAACCGTCACCTTATGCGTCATTCAAATCGAAAGGCTGTGTTTTAATAGTGAGAAATATACGAAGTCTCTGAAAGCACAGTGAATACGGTCAGAACAATCGAACTACTTCGGGAAGTAATCCGAAGATTGCCGAAATGTCGCCCCCAGTCTTTTGACAGCTATTATGCGTTCAGATCTGATTGTAAATTTTCAGCTATTGTAGAAAAAATCAGGCCAATGAATGGTTGTGATTGTGACAGTTTATAGAATGTGGTCCCCACCCCCGACCCCCGTTCTGACTTCCCCTTCCCCGGCCCCATCGCTTGGAAATGACCGACAATAACCCGTTCTGGTGACTGTCAACAGCGTGCAGCGGGCAGGACCATAGATCCGCTCCTAATACCCCGCACATTCTGCACACCGCTCCATCGTGAATTTCCATACCATTTTACCTTGTGCAAAGTGCAATTATACCCCTTTTGCTATAAACGGACACGTTTGTTTTCTTCATGTATTTTTTATGCCGTTTGGTTTATTTCCGTACATCCCAGTTGCGAACAATTATCTTTCACCGCAGCTAAATGGAAAAAGTTGAATATCGGTCTACCTATTTTTGCCGGGGAATGTAAACGCGTTTATTCCTGCTGCGGTCATCGGACGTCAGATGATAGCCAGGATCAAGTATATTTATGTTTCTCTTTTCGACAGGGATATCGGTTAGATAACGCAGGTTTCGTCGTTTTTTATTGCATATTGATTGTGCTAACAGCCCAGTAATGTAATAAGTACAAGACAAACACGCACGCTGTTCGAACAGATCGCATTTTTACAGTGTGGATTTTACGGTAACTATTCAAGCAGCTAGGTTTGCTATTATTTCCAAGATTTCTTTGGCGTCCTTCCACGACGTTAAAAATGTATGTACGCCCTCTAATTGAATACAGTGCATCGCCAAGCGTATGAGTAAGCTAGTATCCAGTACTTGAGCCCTACAACGTAAACATGTTTTCGTCCAATGCACAGCATGCTCCTGCATGGGAAGGAGGGGAGGGTGTTCACACCCCAGATCGTATACAAGGATCCATTCCGATACATTAAAGCACTTTATTTAGTCTTACCTGATATTTCAGCAAGAAATGAAAATCCCCCCCTTTTAATCCGTCGTTTTAGCAAGGAAAAGATATAAAGTACGACTGCCCTTGAGGCGGGCTGGTAGTTACTGTGTTAGAAAGCGCTCCGTCCTCGTACTGTAGTTGTACTATATTACCATCACATGACTCCTGGTGAGTGTGTTATAAGAATAAAACTGAGGGGTAGGATCTCGAAGGCTCGTCCTCACTCACCAACGCGATTGGCCAGCGGCGCACGGAGGTTGGTCTCCGCGCTCGTCGCCAACTGGAACAAGTTTCTGCGCAGTGCTCCTGCAAGCAAAATAAGTCCTGTCACGTTTTTTTCCCCTGTCTTAATAGCAATCGGCCTTTTCCAGCGACTTGTTTTGATCATAGCAACAGTGTTTTGAGGCTGGGAGCGGGGGGGGGGGGGGGGGTTGTAAACACGGTTTATACAAACCATTTGTGAGATATCAAACAAATATGA
>JAODLD010000117.1:950015-986475 GCA_026781065.1 Mormyrops boulengeri
CCACACAAAACACCAAACACCAGCCCCATAACAACCATTTCATATACCCCCTGGCGCTCACAACAAAACCACCCCCACGACCGCGCCGGGGGGGGGGGGACAGAGGTGGAAATTTCAGGTCCAGAAAGTAGAAATCCAAGACCGAGGTTTTGTTTCAGCCAACCAGTTGAGTACTCTGTAACTCAGATTTTTTTATATTTGGATTTATATCTGGATTTCTGTTTTCTGGACCTGAACTTTTCACCTCTGCTTATGGTGTTTGTTCTGCTTGGTGCCCCCCGAGGATGTCATGCCCCTGGGCACATGCCCAAATGCCCATATGGTTAATCCAGGCCAGACAGGGACGAAGATACTGTAATATTTCTGAATTCCTTTCTGGTGAGAGACCAAAGGAAAACACGTGGAATTCTGAGTGCACACAGTGGTCACTGAGCCATCGCGCTCCTAGGGCACTGCCTGACCCCTCTGCCCTTCCTGGCATTCCCAGTACTCCCTGGCGGTTAAGCGAGAGGAGATGGAGAAGCTGGAGAAGGCTGCCATGGCCGAGGAGAAAAAGCTGGCCCATGCCAAGAAGCTCCTGGAAGAGGACGCTCTCATGTTTGACAGCTTCCTCCAGGAGATCAACAAGAACTCGGCGGAGGCCGTAAAAATGTACAGTACACATTTTGGCTGCCTGAGGCTGTTCTACAGACATATCAGTTTTTACCAGTTGATAGCATTATGCAGGGCTCTGCTACGCCAGTAGCCCTCAAATGAACGGAAGGGGAAAAGGAAGCTAGGAATGAATGGATTGGAGTGGTGTTATTGAGGTGGGGTGTAGGGGTGGCACTGAGTTGACAAAATGATGGGAAAACAGTCTAATGATGAAAGCCTTAGTTCATGGTGTACAGCAATGTTTCTCAAACCAGTCCTCAGGGACCTCTCTTATCTGCCTGATTGTAAATAGTGCTGAACAGGAAACCAAAGTCAAGCTGGAGAGAATATCTGAGATCAAGAAGATCACGGCAAAAATCACGAGTCTCAAAAGGTGAGATTCAGTTGTCAAATGGTGATTAACACCAAATCTAGGGATTCACCATCAAAGGTGATGCAATGAAAATGTTTCATTTGAGGGCAATCTTGTAAGAGTGGGGATGGCGTGTGGTTCATTGAGAACCGCTTGGAAGTTTGATTCCAACCGAAAGCACAACAGGGAGTCGCCAGAGCAACCTCTGAGATGGGAGAGCTCACCTATGGGTTCCTCTCATTGTCATTACTCCTCCACCCTGTTTGTGTGTTGCTTCCCAGCGACATTTCCAAATACAACGAAACCCTGGAGGAATACAGAACGTACAAGAGGTTCCTGAAGAAGCTGTTGCCCCCAGAGTGGCTGGAAAAGCAGCGGGCTCTGAGGGAGAAGACAAGGCAAGCCCAGTCTGCTGAAAAAGACAGGGAGAAGAGAAAGGGGCAGCTGGAAAAACGTAACTCAGCCACTGAACAGAAATTAGCTAAACATTGTTATTCTTAAAAGCAGGACACCACTGATAAATCTTCTACAGGCTGTAGTGTAGACATTGCTCTGTAATCAACAATTAAACAAAACCAAACTCAGTATTTATGCAGTGATGTATAGTGGTATTTTGTGTCCTGTCCATATCAGATTTTCTCCCCCCTGTAGAATAGGATAGAATAGTGATACTTTACTCATTCCCATGGGGAAATCCTCCTTTTGCCTGCCCCATCTTGCTCTCCATGAGACACACATATACATCTGGCAGTTAAGGGCCTCGCTCAAGGGCCCCCAAACGTAACTATTCTGCTAAGACTAGGGCTCAAACCAGCAACCTTCTGATCACAGCAGTTTAGCCTGCTGAGTCACACACTATTATTTTTTGTGATTCTATTTTTTACACACGACCCCACTATCATCTCCTCTGTCAATGGTAGGTTCTGACAGCAAGGCCTCTGCTGTGAGGAGAGAGCTACCTCCGCTCCGGGAAGCCAGGACTCCATCCCGACACAGTCTTAAGTCCTCCAGCCCAAAAAATCAAGGAAAAACACTGTAAGTGGTTCTCTATCCATCCATCCATCTTCTGAAATCACTTGTCCTATTCAGGGTCACGGGGGGTTTGAAGCCTGGACATAAGTGGTTCTCCATAGGTTTAAAATGTACCTACTGCTAAATTTAATATTTTCATGCTATTTGTTGCCATACTGAAAATTCCTTTGCGTTATTGTGTCCATCTCTTTCAGGAGTATGACATCGAAGACTGAGGACACTGGCTCATCAGATTGCGAGGTCACTTTTAGCTAAAGTTGTTAGCTGTGCCACAATTTAGTCACAGAATGTACTAACACTAATGGGACCATAAACCAAAATGCATCTTTTCGGGGCTGCACATTTGTATGCTCTCTGGCACCCCCTACAGGAGGAGCCAGTGTTGTACTTCACAAACCCGGAGCAGCTCCTGGACCTGCTGAACGAGCTGGAAGAGCAGAACCTCTCTCTGATACAGAACTCCCGTGAGACCGAAGAGGCACTGGAGGAGTATGCCCAGATCATGGAAGCCACACGCAAGAAGATGTGAGCTTCGGGAAGTCGTTCCAGATGTAGCATAAACAAACCCAGATGCTGTATAATCCAACCCAAAACTTAAACAAAAAAAATCATACTGAGGCAACAAATTGCAACACCTGGATTTTTAACATGAGCCAATCAAAAATTGTGCTGACTGTTGCATCCCAACATTCATCACCCTTCGCAGGGAACAAGAGAAGGAGCGGTTGACAGAACAGATTGATGTCATGACACGCAACATTGAGCTGGAGAAGGAGCGAGCAGCTGAAAAGGAGCTCAAAGTCCAGCTATTTTCTTTTGGGAACGTCAAAGCAGAGGACCAGGTAGACCTTGGGACGTCTTAGGGATACTGTAGCACACCACTCTGACAGAGACATTTTAGGTCCAGAAGTTAAAAATCCAGACCAAGATTTTGATTCAACCAGTCAGTTTCGGTTCTCTGTGACTGAGATTATTTATATTCAACTGGTTGGTTGAAACACAATCCTATCAGAAACCTATGTCCTGATTGGCCCACAGGACACCCTACTGAGCTCACTGATGTCTAAGGTGGAAGAGGTATACCGAAGCTGTGTGGGGGACAGTGAGGCCAACCTGAGTCCACTGGCCATGCTGACAGCCATCGAGGGCCGACTGTGCGAGCTGCTGGAGTCCACAGAACTCATCCCTCGAGAGCGTGTGCTCATAGCTGAACGGGCCAAGGAGAAGGAGAGGAGAGTCAGGCATGTCACATCGAAATAGCGATTGCTAATGGGGCCAATTAATGGGTGCTTGGAGATCTGAGACAAAATACTATATACTCTATCTGATGAGAGTCTAAATGCTTTAACAGTGAAAATGTGTTGAATGGATTCTGAAATATATGCAGGAATTACATACTGATTTATTTAGCAAATGCTTTTATTCAAATCAGCTTATATATTTAACAAAGTAGGGTCAGACCGTCCCTGCAGCAAGTGGGGATCAAGGGCCTTGCTCAATTGCCCAGTAGTGAAATCATTCTACCTACTTTGGGATTTGAGCCAGCAACCATCTGATCACAGGGACAGCGTCCTAACCCACTGAGCCACACACTGCCCCCAAAGGGATAAACATAAAATAGCACTGCTTTCTGGAGTAGATGCGACTGCTGTTCTTTCGACCTCACAAGCAAGAGCTGAAATGTTGATAGGGCAGATTTGCAGTTTACATTTTAAATGGTTAACGTACGACATATATTTTTAAAGAAAATAAATGAATTTGTGCATTCTGATGTGGGATGTACTCTTCATCCAGTTCTCTGCGTCCATTTGAATTCTATGTCGATTGAGTTGATGGACTCTGCTGTTCCTTCAGGCTTCGAGAGGACAAGCTTCAGCAAAAGAAGCACCATCAGGAGGAGCGCATGCGCAGAGCCATGGAGAGGTCGCAGGCAGCCATAAAGAAAACCGTGAGGCCCCCGCACACATGGCCATGCATGATCATAAAGCCTGTTATGCATTGTTTAAAGAGGGGGTGCCGAATCCTGCTGGTGTTTACTGGCCAGCTTTCTTGGGGGGTTCGATCCATAACACCCCTGATCTGTAAACAAGCACTAACCCACTTGGTCAAACCTGTAGCACTGGAGCACCTTACACCTTGGCGCTGCTCTACAGGCATCAAACTGCAGCTTAGACACTCACACCACTGTCTTAATGGGCTGTTTTACTGGTGACTGGCTTGTAACAGTAATACACATTACTGGGCGGTCTTTTCAGACTGGAAAGAAGCTGATGTTCCGCTCTCAGCCCCCAGCGTTCAAAACAAAGGAGAGCCCAGGTACAGAAGTCACAGACAAGGAGAAAGAGGACTATCTGTACTTCTTCACCATGAGCTGAATGGATGACCAGATCTCACCGATAACTGGGGTGCTGGTAGTACCTGCATCTTCAAACGGGGACGGCAACATCAGTGACCATGACAAATGGGCAACAGATATGAAGACACTTAGTCTCTTTTGGTTTTTGAATACAATTGTTAGCTTGTAAAACAATAATTACTTTAAGATCTTACCCAGAAATGTTTCATACAAATCTTTCCTGTTACCTGGTAACATTTTGGCTTCCAAATCTTTGTACAAAAATTAGATAGTTTTTCCATGTCTTAGCATTCTGTGAGAATAGTCACATGCTTAACAAATAGGAATAACATATTGGTCAAGCTCAGGGACTCAACATATAACAATTATGGGTACATTACTCATACACAGGCCGTGAAGGTATTCAATCCTGTTAGAGACACACATAGTAATCACAAAATGTTAATGTTGGACAATAATGGACTTTTCCAGGAAAGTATGTGTCTCTTATGCTGTTATAGTATCTTTTATTCTTGAAACAATAACAAAGCAATTATTGCTGAACAGAACATTACTTGATTATTAAGAACCGGTACTTTATTGCACCCACTATTACTACCAGGATGGAAAATACCAAAATTTTGCACAAAAACACATACATGTTTGTTAATGCTCCTCACCTCCCAAAACAACAGACATGTGCCAAACATTTACTGTTGCTATCAAATTATTATTTAGAAATGACTTGTCTAACAGGGTGGAACACGTAAATTAGCAGGTTCTAACAGTGTCCAGCATGCTTCGCCATCTGTAATGTGTGACCTGCACCTATACAATAATTTTTCAAAACAATTTTTCCCACATTTCCATGAAATGTGCAAATTGAAGCAGGAAGCCATTTGCTAAAAATGTGACTCATTTTAGATAAATTATGAATATAGAATATAGAGACAGCAGAAAAGTCACTGTATATCACGAAGGGCCAATATAAAAAATTTGAAATCCTGATATACTTACCACTTGAAGAATATTACCAAGTAAAAAGACGATATTTTCCACAAATACTGGAAATTGAGTGCTTTTAACAGCCCAGCACATTCAGATACTGCATAAGACATGTGCTTTACTACGAGCTGCCTAACAAGATTAACAAACGCATACATACCATAGGGAGCAGAGATCATGTCGGGATGGGTATTGAGAGCCACTAAAAGATTCAAAGTAAATCACAAAGGGTACACTATTATTTCAGTATTTTGAGGGCTGGTATGGTCGTCATACTGTTATTATAGAACAACCAGACATTTCACTCCCATTCAGTGTAACCTCTTTGGTGTTAATAGCCAGTGTTATTTTTCTACCCTCTGCAGCTTTGAGCAGCATTGGCCCACATTCGGCATTAGGTCATTGCCAGAGAGCAGCCACAGAGTACTGGTTGTGCTTCACCTCCATTTTATTCACTGTTTTGTTGTCCCGCCCCCATTCTGTTAAACCAAACCTAATAAATAAGTAAACGATAGATATACAGATATACAAATTTTAGTCTTATAGACATGACATAAAAAAAATAAAAAAAACACAAAACATCATCTGAACTAGGATTTTCAGAGGCTACTGAATAGAAAAAAATAAATAAAACCACAAATATAAACAATTTGTCTTCTGACTAGTCAGAAGCAAGGATGTCGGACTCGGCGTTAAAAAAAAGGAACTCGGTAAACAAAATACCACGTGTGTTAATTATTTAACGGTCCAGAAACAGACAGACTTAAGCTCAACAATCAAAAGGACCTTCTCCCTGCAATATGAAATATTTAACGTAAATATGCGTTTTTAAAAAAGCCTTTTTTCACTGCACATTTATTTTTCCAAGTGAAAAATGCTAAATGTTTAGATCTTTGTCCTATTGAGCAATAATGCTAAAGGCTAGTTAACCCCACCCAGTAGGTATAAATTCATATAAACACAGGCCTTATCAAAAAGATCATTTTAGAAATTATCTTCTGTTGGAAAATATCCTCTTTAAAAACAAAAACGCCAAAAAGAACCATTCAATTAGTCATCAAATCTAGGCTGAAAGTCCACCATCTGGAGATCAGCAAGACTGGGCATGTCGCCGGCCCTTTAAACGGCTTCCTGGGCCGGCTCCGTCTGTGCCTGCCTCACTCTAGGTCTTGCAGGTTAATGGTACTTCCGGTGAACTGCGAGGTTTCAGAGCCAGTGTCGTCCTCCGCCGTGACAGGGGGCTCCTGCATGGACACCACAGACGCTCTTAATACACAATCCTGCCAGGGGGTGTTGAACCACACAGGATGTACAAGGGTTCAGGAGGGAAACCCTCCCTTACTGGGCACTCATCCTATCTGCATTTACTGGCTCCAGCTGTACAGTTAAGATTAAGATTAAGATGGACTTTAGGATCCCAGTGGGAAATTCTGGTGTATACAGCACCAACAACGTAGTGCACAGACAGACATGGTGCAGACAGTACACACAGTGCAAACAAAGTAAATGTAATGCAGGCAGATGAAGAACACCGTACACAGGTAAAATATTGTGGAAAAACAGAATATTATGATACTACAGAAATAAACATTAAAAAACGAAAATAAATTGTTGCGATGTAATAAAAGCTGTGATGAAATTTCTGCTTTGTTAATGTCACTTTGGAAATGTTTAGTACAATGACCAAAGGTCAAAGACCCACGTGACTCAGCACCAGTTGGAGGGGTCCTTTAGTTTGGGGAGGCATGCTGGTTACCTGCAAGATGTTGACAGGCAGGTCGACTGTGAGCTGAGAGTGGGAGCTGGAGGTCTGAGAGCTGAGCTGGAAGGCCAAGTCTCCATCGCCCGATGGGTCATCCTGAGCGATGGGGAGTGGAGGAGGTTAGAGGTGCAGCCGGGATTGGCGCCACAGCCAGAGAAACGTGAAATTTGACAAACCAAGTGTCCTGAACACCTGATGTACAGGGCCACGCAAAGACATGGCTGGGCCCCTGAGATATTCAGCCAAATGGCCCACCGATTTTCCAAACCAAAGCTACCATAATGTAAAAACATTCTTGCCCCCCCCCCCCCAGTATCTGAACCCAGAAACTTGAAAGGGGTAAGCTATTGGCGCTTTTCCACTGCTACCAATAGCCGAACTGTACTGGGAACTGGTGGTTTTCCACTGCAAAGCATGCGAGCCGTACCCGAGCCATAGCCGTGCTGACATGGCCCTACTAGTAAGCAGTGTGACCACCCGATCGGTCAAAATGCACAAAGATGGCGATGCTCTGCACATTGATTATCTGAAGGAAAAGACGTATATTCTATATATTATTCTGTGGAAGAAAAGGTATATTTCCGAACATTCCCCTATACCATAGGTCCAAACAGGAAAATAAGTCTGACTCAAAACCGGTAAGGTAAAATGTTCTTTATTAATGAGATGTTGGAAATTAGCGTGACAGCGTACTCCACATAACCCAGGTGCTTGCACACCCAACAAGGAAAAAAAAAACACCGTTATATACTTTTCCAACCCCTCTTACAAAATCACCTACACCAAATAATGTGCCCAGCACTTGATTTCCTCCTTCCTCACTGCCTTCGCACTCGTTTATTGAGTGCGTGCATTATAATTACTTAAGTGATATGTTAACTGATTACCTATTGTTCTGTTGTTGTATGTTATGTTTGTACAGACAATGATTACGCAATTATGTAATTATTATGCAATTATGTAATTATTAGTAGTATCATACATTGCGATGTATTCATGCATTCCCAAAAACTTGAAAATTTACAGCCTCCTACTTAAAGTATTAGAGAACAGCTGAACGGAACAGATTTGTAATGCAAAGGCTAATTCCACTAGTGGTTCGTGCCTGAATAACACGGCGATTCTCACAGACGTGGCACTGGAAATTAGTGCACAGTAAAAATAGTAACACCACATAGTACAGTGTCAACAGTAAATAGGCGTCACTTGGGTTTTATGCTCACCTGGAGAAGCTGGATCTGCACATACTGAGCCCCGGTGACGGGGTCTCTCAGGGTGAGCCCCCCACTGGCCGAGGCCACGCTCTCGCTGAAGCGGCCCCCGGCCGGGGCCCCTGGCGTTACAGGGTTACCTCCACCCTTCCCTCCTTTACTCTTCCTCTGTCCCACACTGGAGCCTGTAAAAAACAGGTCAGGAAACAAATATAAACTTCAATGAAAAAAGGGGGACTGTGGGAATTAGAGAGCTGCCTAATTCGGCATATAAAGGGGGCCAAATCCAGCACACCACATGTTTAAAAATGCAGCTAAATTCAGACCCGTGTCTCCATGGTTACCTGGAGCGCCTCCTGGGCCCTTCTGCTTCTTCTTCTTGGCCAGCTGGATGGCTCTGTAATCCGTGCGGGCGGAACCCCCACTCTCCTGAAAACGGGGCAGCGAAAAAGGAAGATGGCATGTAAATCCTACAAAACACCACACCAGCTCTTAAAGGAAATCAAATGAATGCATGAAAGAACTCGACTGGGCGCCCTTTTTGGGATCAAACATGCTCACCAGGAAGGAGCAGGCCGGCACGGCGTGGAGCTCAGTGTCCTTCTGAGCGCTGAAGCTGCCGCCGTGGCCGGGGAACACGAACTGCGTGACCACCTTGCTGCCCTCTTGCTGGCTCAGAACGTCGGTGCCACCCAGTAGCGCCCCTCCCCCGCCACCCTGGTCCGGCTCGGAAGCGGCTGAGAGGAGCCCAGGCCCCGAAGACGTCGCCAAACTGCTGGAGGGAGCGAGCGGTGCGGGGGGGTCTGATGCCAGTGCGCTGGTCGAGCTCAAGGCGTGTAAGTGTTCCAAGCCGCTGGGGGGGCGCAGAGCCAGGGCGGCCAAGGAGCCCAGGGCCTCGGGATTCACCGTCTGCACGTCCTCCAGGTTCAGGGCGCCCTGGGGCAGCACACTGCCAGCACCGGCGTCAAATCCCGCCGGGCCTACCTCTGCCCCCGCCGCCAGTATCAGGGGGTCCACCGCCTGGGCCAGGGCCCCACCGGCACCACCCAGCGTGGCACTCACAGAGGCCGCGTCAATGGTCAGGATGCCCGAGCTGACGAGGGACATGTCCATGGTGAGGGTGGACGCCCCGTTTGTCCCCGGCACCCCAGCCACCCCTGTGCCCCCGCCGGGGACACCAGAGAAGAGGGAGCCCAGGTCCATGTCACCGGCTGCTGGGCCGGTGCTCGTGAGCTCGCTGCTTGGGGTGAGTGAGGTGGACATCTCCAGCTGACTGAGCAGGTCTGCGGGCGAGAAATGAAACTATATAAATATCATTTAAAGCTGTGAAATAATTTTTTTTTTTTTTTTTATCATGCTGCAATAGCACCCAAGAAAAATACATTTTGTAGTACAGGAAAGAAGCTTCATACTTTAATGATCCCTGTGGGGAAATTCTCTTTTCGCCTCCCCGTTTTGCTCTGAGTCACACCGACACATGCAGGTGACAGCAAGCTTGGGGGGGTCACAGCATAGGGTGCAGCGCCCCTGAAGCTGGGGCTCAAAGGCCCAATGGCAGTATCAGTGTGCTGAACCGGGGCTCTGAACCAGCCACCTTCTGATTATGGGAGTCTTAACCCCAACTTTATAGTCTGTATATTCAGTACAGAAAATGATATGGAGCACTGACCCAGGCTCAGGGTTAGAGTCACGGGGGGGCGCACTGACTGGGGCTGGGGGGTCACTGACCAGGGCTGAGGTTGTGGTGCTTCACCATGTGGCTCTTCAAGCTGCCGCGGGAGGAGAAGCACTTGCTGCAGCTGGTGACGGGGCAGCGCGAGCGTAGGGGTCTGTCCACCTGGTGCTTCTTGGAGTGGATGTAGAGGCTGCTGCGTGCGGAGAACTTGGCGGTGCAGCCTGCAGACAGGGCCCATGCATAGCCGGTCAGCCCAGTACAATGCTAAGGCGTACGGGAGCCCTGCCACGCAGCACGGACCCACCTTCCACAGGACACTCGAAAGGCTTGGTGCCCAGGTGGGTGATGCTGTGCCCCTTCAGGTGCTCCGCCCTCGTGAAGGATTTGCCGCAGCCCTCCTGCTGACAGATGAAGCGCCGGTCGTCCTCGTGTTTCCTATGAGGGGTTGGGGGGGGGCGGTTCAGATACGGCACCGGAGTGGTCTGTATGAACCGGGACTCGGACACTGTCCTGGGGATGAAACGCCCCCCTCCCATCCCGGTGTCTCACCTCTTATGCCGGAGCAGCTTGGACATGCTGGTGAAGGACCAGCCGCAGCCCTCGGAGTCGCAGACAAACGGCCTCTCGCCTGCAAGGGGCGCACGGGAGGAGGAGGACTTCTCAGAGGACAAACTAGGCAAACAGACGCCTTTTCTCGATAACCACACATCCTTTGGCAAAATGCACTGCAACACCAATTTCCATTTGTGTTATTCACACTCCTAAGTATTTTCGCAGTTTTTCATAATTAGACTGGCGTTTAGAGCTTTATGCACCCCAGACAGTCTTTTTTCCCAGAATCACAAGACATTTCACTACTAATACAATGAACACTTGTAGATCCCAAACAATGGAAAGTGTGTGTCAAGGTACAGCCCACATGTAGGTATCAATCAATGCAAACACTGTAAGTAAAGTAACTACATGAAGGGTGTGACCAAAATCACATACTTGTTTGCTATGTAGTAGGCGAAACATAGTATGCACAGTGAGCAGTATGTCAAAATGTTCAGTATGAATGAGACAGTAAGCAAGCGATACCTGTACGGCACTACATTATGCGAAATTCCAAAGTGTGCAACAGATGGACACTATGCTATCCCACAAGGCCACTGGGGCAGCGAAGAACGTTGCTAGCTCAGAAATTTTGCTTGCTCAGAGTAAGTGCCGTCTCTACAAATTTAAGTAGAGAACAATGCCCAGTTGCATATTTTAATCGCATATTTATTTTTAATTTTCATGGGAGTCTAGCTACGCTGGAAAACACCTAGGTCAACATGCAAGATGGCAACCAGGGCGTGTCCACAAATATACAGTACGTACTACATTAATGGTTGAGTAGTAGACTTCTGACGAAATTCAGTACCTACCGTGTTAGCATGTGATTTCAGACACACCCAAAGCCGTACTACTACCCCCAATGTGGCATCTGGGTGGGGTTACAATACATCCCCTAGTACCTGTGTGGCTGCGAAGGTGGATCTTGAGGCGACAAGCCTTGTCATAACGCTTGTCACACCCGGGGTAGTTACAAATGAACTGGCCCGTCTCCCGGAAATGTGTGCGGTTGTGGGAGAACAAAGCGCTGAAGGTGATGAAGGTCTTCTCACAGCCTGGGGAAGACAGAGAGCTGCTCAGCTGTCAGAAAAATCCAAAAACATCAACAAGGCCATGAAGCTAAAAACAAACAACTGAACAGGAACTCTCCAGCACCGTTTACTCCAGCAGTCCAAAGACAAGCGGTTAGGTGATATGGTGTACCTCTAAACAGTCTGTGACTGTGCTCTATTATGGACTGGCATTACATTTAAGGCACACCCCTGCTTTGCTAACTAGGATAGACTCCATGGCCCCCTCTGCAGGAGACACCCAGGACTGCAGACGAAATATACATAAAATCCATGCATTTATTTTGAGGCGGAACAGTACCAGGGAACTCGCATCTGTGCGGCCGTTCGGGTTCGAAGTGGCTCCTCTGGTGGCTGCCGAGGCGGGCGGCACTGCGGAAGCGCTCGCTGCAGGTGCTGCACACGAAGGCGCCCTCCCGGCCATGCGCCCGAGCATGCGCCTTCAGGTTGTACACCGTGGTGAAGCGGCGGCCGCAGTTCTCCCACTCGCAGGCGAATGGCCGTGCCTTGTCATGCGACTGCAGGTGGCGCTTCAGCTTGTAGGAGGTGGTGAAGGACCAGCCGCAGCCCTCCACTGGGCACTTGAAGGGCCGCTGGTCCTCGGCGTGCGATAGCAGGTGCATCTTCAGCTTGTGCTTGGCGTCAAAGGTCCGGCCGCAGTCCGACTGCGGGCAGCGATACGAGGCCGGAGCACCTTTTTTGGGCACCATCCCGGCACAGCCTCCCAGTTTGGTAGATGGCAGGCCGTCACACGCCATCAGTTCACCGTGCGCCCCATCCTTCGAACCTAAGTCCACCGCATCTCCCTGAGCCAGCGCACAGAATGCGCCGTCCTCTTTGGACGCATGCACATCGGCCAATACAGAACCGGGGTTTGAAAACGAGCAGTCCTCCTCTAGAGCCAAGCCTGGATCGCTCACAGGCAGACAAGTCCTGGACTCCTCATACTGGACGCAGCCCACAGTCGCATTTCCGTTCCTCCCCGCGGGTTTCGTGGTACCATCGTAGCTGATCAGCACGACATCCTGGTGTTCCTTCAGCCCAAGGTGCTCCTTCAGGCTGAACAGGCTGGAGGAGTCCTCCCTCTGGACGTGACCCTCCGAAGGCGCAGCCAGAGTTAGCACCCCGTTCTCAATCGTCACTACTATACTTTGGTTGTTAATGGTTATAGTGCCCGAAAACGCGTCGTTCGACTGCGTGACGTTCGCACTCCCGGTGGCGATGCAGCCGCCCGAAACATAAGCTGAGCCGCCGTCGCTGAGCGGCAAGGCCTCGATGAAGGGGGCGCTGTCGCCGGGCGCGGACCGACCAGGTACCCCAGTATGGATGCGCTCGATCGCGTCCGCATCCCCGTCGGAACCGTCCCGCTCCGCACTGCACCTACTCGCCATCGCTCCGCCGTCTCCGTCATCGTCTCCTTCCCCAGTTCCGGGCTCCGGCCCCCGCCGCGTTGGTGTCACCCCGGCATCGCATCTCCCCACGGGACGTGAGCGCGGCGAAGCGCCGGCCGGGCGGGACTTCCTGGCGTTTTTGGGCGACAGGTGTAGGGAGCTGTCACCCGGCCGGGACCGCCCGGAAACGCCCGGCACCTCAGCAGTGGCGCTCCGCATAGCGTCGGGGGAGTCCGCCTCCTTGCTCGCCACTCCCTCGCCTCCCCGGGCGACATTGAAAACCACGTAAAGCTCTTCCTCGGCCGCGCCATCGATGTGCGCACTGCAGCCCGTGACGGCCCTCGGACCTGCGGCCGAGCCCTCCAAACCGGGGTTCCTGTCCGGCTGACACCGAGGCCGCTGCTGGCTCCCCTGCTGCAGGTCGATGGGGAACGCCATTTGTAAATCGCCGTCCCCATGCTCCAACCCGCATCTCCTCCCGGAGTCCGGGAAGCCCCGGCGCGGCCTATGCCTCCCGGCCCCCTTCCCCCTTAGGCCAACCAGGAGGCCGAGCCCGGCGTCTACGCATCGCACCCCCGCGTTGCTCTTATTACGATTCCTCTCGGGCGCGGGCGGTCCTCCACCGCTGCCATTTTCGGGCAGCAGAAAAGGGGACGTCCCAGGACGGCTGTTGTTGTTGTTGTCGTCGCTCCCCGATTCGTGTAGCACCAGACCGTCCGCTGCTCCGATGTCACTGGGACTCGTGCGGCACGACGCACCAGTCCGCCTTCCAGGTCGGGACAAGTCTGCCCGACAGGAGACGCCATGTTGGCGCTGTACGTTTTGGGCCGCGATGAGCCCCTGGATTTCCATCTTGGTATCCCTGTAGCGGCAACACATAAAAGGCCCGCCCTTCGCAAATGTGTAATAGGATCCGGTGAGCGGGGCCCTGCCTCGGGCCGCATGGAAATCGCGGAATGGAGCGCCGCTCACGGAACGGATCGCCAACTGGCCTGTGTTTATATAGATTTTAACATGCTTTTGTCCAAAGCCACGTGCATGTAAGGCAAATAATAGATCACGGTCAAGGAGGCAATTTATTACGATAGAAACAATATTGTGTATATTTAAATATCATAAGTTACATTTTGCCAGTTATATTTTCCAGAATTGTAATGGAAGATTTACGTAGCTCTTCATTTTTGCGCAGGAAATCTTGTTACATAATAAAGATTATGTATTATCCTAAGAATTCGTGCCTTATTTGGTCTTTTTTCTTCGTCCGAACATAACATAATCGCACAGCTAAATTGATCTGCTAGTACTTTATATTTACCGACTAGTGATCCAGGAAGTTAACAGGTTTAAAGTAGATAAAAGAAGACACCATTGTTCAGTTTAAAGTGCTTTAATATTGCCCGGTATCTTTACATTCATAGAAGGAAGCTGCAAATTGGCAACGTTGAGCCACTGGAATGTTCTTTCCAACTTATTTGCCATAATATATAGAATAACCGACAAAAAAAAATCTCAAAAATGGTCGTTGATTTAATCATATGTACACGAAGCGTACGTAATGTCGATGGTTTTCTTCCGCAATTTCGCTGCATTATTTTTTTCCAAAAGTTGTTGATGCCTGATAAAAAAAAAAGTTTCACTTTTTTAAATTGATAGGATAACGCCAAAGTGAAAATGAACACCGCATGTATAGATCTGAAGTTTCAGCTGCTTTCTGTATGTCAGCAACAAAGCGAAAACGAATTAGATTTGCAGCGGATTAAATGGGCAGTATAAACTTTTACAGCACACAAACCACTGCTTATAATGGAATTTATGATCTACGTTAAGACATTTCAGTAACACGTACGTCTAAACATCGCTACAGACACAAATTGCACACGGCGCGTATGATCGTATCTATATTATCTTAGTTAAATATATAGGCGTAAACCATTTTTTCTTCAAAAATACTATCCGTAGCAAACTACGTTACATTAACTTTATATACTAAAGTGGCAGTTACTATAAATATATACACGAGAATGATCATAAACAACAAAACAATGTCATGTAATTAATATTCACTGCAGTTGAAACCTTCCACGTATTTTTTATATAAAGCTTTTTACGTTATGCGTCTATAAATTCACGTATACAGTATTTTCTTGGTATTTCATTGATGTGTAACGATCACAGTGGAAAAGGTGACAGTGCCGAGCGGTCTGTCATTTTTGCCCATGCATGCGAACCGTGTTATCTGCCCTACATAAGATGGATTGAACGATTCAGCCGCAGCCCAAGCAGTAATAGAAACTCCAGAGCGCACAGAAGTAACTGCATTCAGTCCCCATAACTAACGAACGAATAAATGAATGAATGAACGAACCAAAAACAGCAAAAACCGTATTTTAAAAGAACTCTAGTTCCTCCAAAACAGACACGTAGAAAAGAAAATAAGGCCACAGATTACAAACTTCATATCAGGTCCATTTCCTTGAACTTTTTCAGATACCATGTGGAAATAGCTGCCTCACGTGGTGTAACTTGGTTTAAGGGACAGATGAGGGGTTAAGTGCCACATTGAAGCCCGTGACGACTGGCTGTGACCTTTTGAGAGCCACAGACATGTGCAAAATATATAATCACCACGATTAGTAAAATGTACCCCCATCTTTCACACAGTGAGCAGGAGAAGGTGTAGCTTAAAATTTAGGGACACCGGAAACCCAGGAAGTACTGCCAGACACCAGAGACCGCACATAATACACAAAATCTGGCGGTGCTGATCAGTCCATTCATCTTTCGACGACTTATCCTGTTGAGGGTTACAAAGAACTTTAAACCCAATGATAATTTTGCATTTACTACCCTGAACACCACAGGCCTTAAGTGACGGACTGCAATATTAATGTAACACCCGGCATTAACTTCAACCATGTCACCTACGGAGCAAAATTTAGTTGGCATGACAACTCTGTCTGACAGCCAAATACTGTAATAACTTTAATTTTTCTCTTTTACTGGTGAAAGTTGGTTGGGGGGAGGGGTGATGACGGTCCATATCACTGCAATGCTAATATTCAAGAAACTTTTTATATGCAAGGACAAATCTAAAATGAAAATCAGTTCTCATAAGATAATTAAGGCTTTATCTAATACAGCGTGGTCTTGAATGTTTGGCATTCTTGTTTTGTGACAGGATTTTTAAAGCGAGTCTACATTTCAGATTATGAATTTGTGTCTCCGCTAGGGGGCACTGGAGCCCTTTTCAACCTCCCCAGCATTTCCCAATCCAAGAATTATTCATTGATGTGCTGATCAAACGATCACATGAGCCCAGAAGAGAGGGAATGAATGCAGAAAAGTCTATTTGGGTGATGCATAGTTTAAGACTGATGCCACGTATTTAAATTTAGGTGTTGATTAGTTTTTTTTATAATGACATTAGGATGAGTTGTGCTGCCATCCAAATTTAATACTGGCCAATAATAATGTGAAATAACTAATTAAATCTGGAATGCCATTATTGAATAATTCAAAAAGAGCCGAAATTTGTTCTTAGACTATTAATTTATGTCTTCTATAAGATATGATTTACAAAAATAAATGTATTTAAAATGCTTAAAACCCACACACACAACACATAATATATCAATGTGTGTCTATATATTTGTATGTTTGTCTTTGTATGAGTGTCTTTGAAGGCGGGTGTCATATTTACACTGAAGATCGCCCTCGCCCTGGAAGCATGGAGACACACCCCCGCATAGCGGGGTAGCGCTCAGCGGCCCCCCGGGAGGCCTTCTGCGGCAGCTGCGTGCTCCTCCGCCTCGCTCAGTCGGCTGGAACCCATCCATGGGGGTGTGTGCTCAGGCAGGGATTTGCAATTCAGCAGGTGATCACGCCCTCGCAGTGTGGGGGTGGAGGGAGACGCACTAATGAACACCGCTCTGGTGGAACCACTCTCAGGTTCTGCTTGGGTACCCTCTTTTTGTTTCTTAAAAATACCCAAAAACAACATCCTGGAGTCCCCGGGGAGTAGCAGAGAACTAGCCTGACCCTTTGCATGCATCTCATTGGTTCAGTGTTACGGTAAGGTGAACAGTCCCTCTCTTTAGTTGACTGATCAAGAAAACAAATATAACAGCATTAGCAAACTGCCGGTACTGAGCTCACTCAGACTAGACTGTTGACTAATACCAGCGATGACTGATAATGTCCTGGAAGATAAGGAGGGTGAGGAGATACCTGATCTCTATTTAATTTTTACTGCAAATGTTTAGAAATCCCTATACTGTAATAGTATGATCTGATCACATAATATGTAGTTTAGCATTTGGCTATAGGGCTGCAGGTCAACTGGCTAAGGGTTTTGGAATAGCTAATATGAGTCACTTGTGGGTTTAGGTACAGTAGTAAAGTTTAGCTGAGGTGATATGGTTGCAAACTATGGTTATCTTTGACACAAGACAATTTTAGGGGTACGAGAAAGCAGAAGGGGGGTGGGGTGGGCAGGCAATAATTTTGGTAGGAGTCCGTTCCTTCCTCTCGTCTGATCAGGGCCGCATGCGCGGTGTGGGGGCTGTGGTTGTAGCCGGGGCAGGACGGGGCTCCACTCCCCTCGACTTCATGAAGGACAGGAGCTGGTCAGGGATCTCTGCCAGCACATCTTTAGCCAGACGCGCCATGCTCAGAACTTGGTTCCCTGTCGGGTCGATGTAGTCGCGGAATGGCACGAACTACAATAGGGAGGGGGGAAAGAGTCTAGTCCAGGTGCATTTTTGGTTAAACTCAGGGAATGCAATTAAAGAAAGAAGTGATAGACTCAGGGGTTCATAACCTGGGGTCCATGGATCCCCCCAAGGGATCCGTCAATGGGTCTTAGGGGGTCCGTGATGGTCAGGTTAAAAATGAACAGTTATGTTCCTTTCTAGTTACATTGTTTACTCATTCATGTTTTGTGCGCATCATGCACTGTATGAGCGTATGAGACAAAGTTCAATAAAATATATTCATTGCATGCAAAATTGAGTTTATGTACAAATTTTTGGGATGGGGTCCGTAGCTTTCACCAGATTCAAAAAGGGGTCCATGGCTCAAAAAAGGTTAAGAACCACTGCAATAGAGGATAAGAGTACCTGCACAATGTCTCTCTCAGCAAGGCGCCCCCTAGAGGACACTCTGACATCATCGCCGTCCAGCTCCTCCATTGCTGTATGAACAGAAGGCACCTGCTTACAGCACTTCATGTCAAGCATAAGTTACACATGCACACAAAAGTAATTATAAGTTGCAGGTCAGCTGGCCACGTGAGACACACTGTTGACATTTCCTGCCTAATATAAGGAGAATAATAATAGCAGTAAGATTGCTATGGGATGGGGAACTGATGAGAGAAGTACAATGACTCTGGAGTTGTCACTTATCTACGAAAGCTAAAAAATGATTAACAGTTCCTTGCAAAGAAACACTGTATGGTCTTGAGCTGTCCTGTGTCATTTAGAAACCTTTAAACTATACCCCCATTTACATTACGGTAACACCATGCAAAACACTATTTCACACAATCCAAGAAAATAGAGTTTAAAAATAAATCCAAGAGACTTCTGGCTCAAGTAATTTCCTTGCTGATTTCAATTACAACTTGACTCCGGCGGACTTAATAACAATGCAATGCTCAAGCTCATTTTCATGCGGCAATGAGAAAGCCCGTGAAGACTCAGACAGAGTGCAGGAAAGAACGTTTTATTGAAAGTAAAGAGCAGATCCCAGTGCTTCTTCCAGAGTGCTCTTCAGTGTCACTGCCTCTGCGACTTTCATGAATCCTGACGACATAAGTGCCAAGATGGACTGTAGATTCGTCCAAAAGACGGAAGGAACAGAAGTCCCTCACTCAGCGTGGTTGGGGAGTGTCATTAAGTACTCTGGTGGATCTGCGGCACAAAGCCTGGGTTCTCCAGAGCCTTTCGCAAATGACTCCACCAAATCTATTATGTTCATAAGGGAAGCAACAGTGGTCCAATAGAATGACCACACAAGAGCCACCTTCATGTCAAGAGGCAAGCATTAGGTCCCCCTAGGTCAAGACAGGGATGGTTATTAGGATCTTGGACACGTAGTGATCCTCAGGATCTTCTTAGATCGAAGTTAAGAAAATCTGACCTCACCTGGAGCATGCAGAAGCTCGTTAATGGTCATGTAATCACTTCTGTTTCTATCAAAGTTTAAACACAACAAAATGTTAAATGGGATGAACCAGTGAGGAGTGTGTGCTCACCATCAAACTCAGCTGGGCCTACCCCCACTATGATGATGGACATGGGCAAAGCAGAAGCCTGTAGAGAGAGATTCAATAAACAGAGCAGTGAAAAGAATGATGCTATTTAGTCACATGGATGGGGTAGCAAAAAAATATGCTGGTTTCTGAAGGTATAACAATTGCATGTGTGGTTTCTCTAAGACGTCTACTAGTAAGAGCTGTATTAAAATGGAGATGTTTCTTAAAAATAACATTGTCCCATCCCTCCTGGTCTCAAGAATGAAATTCCGAAGCATTGTGTTTTGGGGTATCTAAAAAAGTCAGTGTGAGATGGGTCTATGGTCTAACTGTAAATACTGATGTGAAAGCTATTTGCTATGCTATCTTTGAACACTAAATAAAAAAGGCTTGTTATCTGTGCTGTAGAACAAACTGTTGGACATAAGGTACAGAATGACTACTGATCAGATTTTGGGGGAAAACATAAACTCTGAAACTCTTAGTGTACCTAACTGAACAATCGCATAATCATTACATTTACAATTAATTGAACAACTTGAGACACCACCAGTAGCGAATAAACCTCACGTTGACCACAGCCTCCTTGGTCTGCACCATGTCAGAAATGACACCATCCGTGATCATAAGCAGGACAAAGTACTGAGATCCATCCGTCACGCCGGCGGCCACCCTGCAGCAGATCACAACAAAGTGGACATGCTAACATTAGCGCAGATTTCCCAGCCTGCTGCACACCACTGACAATGTGGAAGCTCTACCATTAACACAGACATCCCAACCTGCGGCTCTGCACTGATAAAGGATATGTACTAACATTAGCATGGGATTCCCAACCCACAGCAAAAGACTAATAAAGAGAGAATGCTAGCATTAGTGTGGGTTACCCAACCTGTAGCATACCAGTGATGAGGAATTTCCCATTGGGATCAATAAAACTCATCTAATGTAATCTAATAAAGCAGGATCGCTAACCTTAGCATAAGTTTCCCAAACAGGAAACTGCTTTTCTCTGAATGACGGATTTGATAACCTTAAACACTGGGGGGGGTGACTGGCATCAGATAAAACATAAAAACGGACGAAAGTTGTGTTGGCTGCGTTTCCCAGCTGGAAGAGTTCGCAAGAGTGGAAGCTACTGAGAAAAGTGTGCTTGACACGGCGGTAGTTTTGATGGCCAATTATTGCAACAGTAAAGACAGAATTAATAATGTCCTTCGTTAATTTAAAGGTCATTCTTTGTTCATTTTCAGTCTGGTGACCTTGAGCAGAGTGGAATAAAAGAGAAGCTGGTTTAGTTTAATTGTATTTTTTTCCATAAACATCAGTTATTATCAACCCACCCATCCATCCATCCTTCCATCCATAGCTTATCCAGTAGAGCATTGTGGTGAGTATGGAACCTCTGCAGTCTTACCGCATATGTATGGGACACTCAGGACAGGATGTCAATTCCATGATTTTGAACCAGAAAACCTGGGAGTTAGATTGGTAAGCGATGCAAGTCCAATTTATTTGATATATATTTAAGAAATGTCTTAAGATAATTAAATCCCTTGAAGTGTGCCACAAAATCTCATTAGTATACTGGAGCCAGCTGTATGCTTGAAGTTGCAAAAATACAAATTAGACAAATATGCAAATGTAAGAATTTCCCAGAACTTTAGGCTGTGCAGATATGCCACACTTTGGCAGAACAGGTTGTCTTCCTGGCAGCAGGTAATGATGGGTAATGGCGGGTAATGAGAGACACAGCGGGATGGAGTCGGCGCAGTCAAGGACGGTTGGCGTTCCAGCCTGCTGCGAGACAGGATGATGGGACGAGAACCGAGAGCATCTCACTGAATCATCCTCCAAGAAGACCCCATCAAACTGCGGGGAACGCTGATTAACGTGCCATCCGTGCGAGCGTGCATGTGCATCTGTGTCATTTCCTGTACTCTCTCAACCACTGATTCCCCACAAAAATGGATTTTCCTTCATAAGGCTGTGAGTTAATAATCCTGGTGTGTTAAAGCTTTATAATACTGAATTTTTATATTGTACATTTGGGAATGTACTGTGGTGCGAAACAATGGGAAACAAGACTTGATTTGACAAAAGAAGCACAAAAAATTGTCTGGAAAGGCACCAACCCAGCTAACAGAGAACGTTCCCAGAACTTTAGCCCACGTTATGGGAAGGTCTTCTCAAAGCTGGCAGAGAACGTTCTTACTGTGATGTTAATGGAACATTATTTCCACAAGTCACACAGTTGACAGGTTCTGTAAGTATTTATAAAATATTGTTTTATAAGAGTGCAAACAGCAAGTACATTCTCGAACCCAAGACCTTAGGGATACAAAACCACAGTGCTACCCACTGCTATTTGTTTGCACATTACTATTCTTAGTTGTATTAGCAGTGGTAGTACTGGGATAACATTCTAGGAACATCAGGAAAACTGGACATGTTAAATGTTTCCATACCTTAATCACAATCTGTAGACATTCCTAGAACAAAAAATTATAAGTTGGGAAGATGGCTGCGCAACCCTACAAAAAACTGACAGGCCACAGTCCAACAGGCATTAGAAAATGTCCAATAATGAGCACCAGAAACTCCAGGTGAAGTTACTTATTATATGAATATTGACTGTGATCAAGTGAATAAGAGCTGAGGAGCTGAGGATCGTATGACATAGACCTGACATAGACCCGGTAGTAAATAAGCATAACACTCTAAGTTATTGGAGTCATTTTAGCTATTGTGCTTTCAGGAGAAAGTCTGTGGTAAACACAGGTCAGAGTGCACGTTTTCTAAAGCCTTGATTCGGAGTATGTGAGGAGAGCGCACAGAGGGTGAGTGATGCTGGGATGCCAACAGGCTCTTTCGAGGGGGGCGGGGGCACAGGGTGTGCTGACTGTCAGGACTCTGTGCTCCCCTTCACTTATGCACAATCGTGTTTATGCACATCAAAGACCCATCTCAGGGCGTTTCGTTATAATAATGTTGAGATTACAGCAGAATATGGAAATATATACATTCTGACTAATGCCATTCACAAGGTCAATGTCATGTTGGACGCGGAAAATGGAGATATCGAGGCGGTTTGACGCGCTTTGTAAAAAAAAAAATAATGTACAAATTACACATACTAAAAAGAAAATACAGACACTCCTCTACCAATGAACGAGGTACGTTCCGAACGGCCGTTCGCAACTTGAAATTATTCACCATCATTTTAAGGGCATACACAAGTACAAAGAACTAGGATGCCGGGAGGACGCACGCTACGCTGCTGCGCGACGGGAGTAGTGGCCAGAAGTCGTACTAGGCGGAACTGGAGCACAGAAAAAAAATGTGATGTTGCAGACAGGAAACGGGAGCCCAGTGAACACAGTTTGGACTTAAAGATCCTCTTCGTTCGTATGTCTGAAAGTTCGTAAGTTGAACGTTCGTACGTAGAGGAGCGTCTGTACTCATTACATTTTCTGTAGAGGTGCTCCTAGGCACGCCGTGCAGGTTAAATAACAGAATATCAAGCTCCAAAGCCTGCCCCTCTACCCCCACTTCAATGCCCGGCGTTAAGGATGCGGTCAGGGACTCCACACCGGCATATTAGTGGTGATCGTTTCCTTATAACTGGGAACCTTTCAGATGAATAGAAATCAGGCCGAGGGAAGCTTGGCTCAGCGTGACAGATGGGGGGGATGCAGTGTGGTGCTCCAGGGGGGCCAAGTGTTACGACTCAGACCGGGAAGCAGGCGAAAGGAGCCGTGAATGCAAGCAAAACGAGGTTTATTGAAACCTTAGCACAAAGGGGAACACGCAACATTAATGACTGGACTCCGGGAAACGAACGTGACGCGGACAACAACGGGAAACAGCTGGTAAACACTGGGCATCCACACGAGGGTAATGAGTAGGCGTGGTCAACAAGGGGGCAGAACGACGGGTCATGACACCAAGTAGCACAGAGAACCCCTGGGCCTCCGTCAGGAGCTCAGGATCTGCAGCCGCACCGGTGAGCACTGGCTTAGATGTGTGTGCTTCCACCCCAGCTCAGCGATAAAACTGATTCTCTTTCAGGTGGGCAAATAATAGTAGTAATAATACAGACGCTCCCCGGGTTACGATACTTTGACTTTTCTGTTTTTCATTTTCAGTACATTATTCAATAAATTACATGAGATCTTCAACACTTTATTATAAAACAGGGGCTGTGTTAATGATTTTTGCCCAACTGTAGGCTAATGTAAGTATTCTAAACATGTTTAAGGTTTAAGGTAGATTAGGCTAGGCTATGGTGTTTGTTAGGTCATGGGTACCGTATTATGATGCATGAGACATACATCTACAGGTGTGAGTGAAGCTTGGGGTCAGAGAACAGGTTCACCTGTTTTTGGGAGGTAGGGGCCTTGCTCAAAGGCCAAACTGTGATTTCGTTACTCTGACAGACACATACCCCTCACTCATAGAGACACACACCCCATCCAGCAAGTTTGAGAAAGAATTCGGTGCAACCCGACCTGTGGGTACATTGGAAACCATGGTGACGGACTACACCTCTCCCCCATCCCACCACCTCCAGGTCATCATGGTCCACCGTCTCTCACCTGGCCACCTGGTTGATGACGGGAGCGAAGTTGGTTGGTCCATACAGCTGTACTGTTCTGAGGCTCTCAAAATAAGCCTCTAAAACTCCTTCGATCCCCAAACAGTTTGGGTTCTCGCTGTTGGTGTTCTGGAAAAGGTAGAGAAGACGTCTTAATCGCATAATTTTTTTTAACAGTGTCTATATGCTGGTCAACTTAAAATTCATTTTCCATGCCTCAATGGGATTATGTTTGGCTGAAATTAAATTTCAGAATTTAAAGGGTAACACGTGGACCTCTGAATACAAGGGATACCAGGCTTCAGAAAGCCTCCTCCAGGTAATAGCTTTAATTAATGTAAACCGACATTGCATAACGAAGTCTGAGCTTTGCCACGCCATGGTGGACCTTAATTGAAAAAGTTTTTAAAGCAACAGCTGCAGTTTTTTAAGGGTGCAAAGGCAAAATGGAGGGAAGGGTCTCAGGTTTGAAATGGAAATCGACCACGGCCATCAGGATGTAAGATTTCTGACCTGTCCGTGGAACTCATTGTGGTACACAGAGGACATCGAACACTTTTCAAAAAGGGTTAAGGAATCTTAAAGAGGCAGTAACATTTAAAAGCAGCAAACATGAGGCAAGAAAAAAATCAGCCCAGCTGAGCCTGAAATGCAAGGAAAGCATGAAGAAGACATCAACTTATGAAAACCGTGTAAAATAAACAAACCGACAAACAAATAATAAAAAAGAAAATGTATTTTGTTTATTTTCATTTGTCTTTTTCTCATAAACACTAGCAGCAAAACAGTTTAACGAAGAACCAGAAAATGTGTTATTTGTGTATGAATAAGTAAAACAGGCATTAAATGTCTGATTATGTATATGTAACCCGGCTACATACATAAATGCAGGCATTACATATTTAGACTGTATAGGTGAATGACATTGAACAAATGCAAGCAGTATTAAACTTGTGCAGTGACTTGTTCTTACATGCAGTGAGCACTCCTTACTCCTCCAGTGAGAAGGTTCTGCCCCTCTCCCTTATTCCCCTTTGAGGGAATACATATAAAATTCAGCATTCATTTAATGTGTGATTTGCTATAATAATTTGCTAATCATTATTAGCCTTCAAGAGAAACTTCTCCCCAAAATAATATTAAGTTAATTTTGTTCTTGCTGATTTAATTAATTTTTGCTGAAACGGCCCCTGGAAGGTAACAGCGCTGAAGCGTTAATGACTACCTGCGCATGAAAAATGTAGGAATTCACCCAGGGGTTCTGCTGAAGACTTCCTTCTGGAATTACTCATTCCACTTTCTAAGAGCCAGTGTAGGAATCTCAGCCTCCCTCCTGTCGCTCTCCATCTCTCTCCCTTTTAAATCCAGACATTGTGCCAAATGGGTAGATGGGAATGTTGCACAAATAAGCACACAGCTGGTCATAATAGACAATGGAGCAACTGCCAGAGTTAAAAGGAGCCAGCTCAGAAGAAGGGGTGAATGCAGAAGGTTAAGGGGGAAAGACCCACAGAGAAGAATCAGCCAGAATGCTATTGTTTTTTTTATTGTTTGTTGCATTTTCTATTCTCAGTACAAAACAAAATCATTCTTCTGTCTCGCTGTTGGAGTCTCTAATATACCACACAATTGTTTATCTCTCTTTCCAATCAGGTCTAATTTTCACACATTCCTATGTAAAAAGAAAAAACACCCTTTTCTTACCAAAGGGAATGCATGAGAGATCTTGCCATTTGGGGGCAGCTTGGCACCAAAGCCATAAGCAGGGAATAGCTTGTCACTGTCGTAGTCCTGGATGATCTCTCCCACAGCCTTGAGTGCCATGGCATAGGCGTTCAGCTGGTATGGGTTCATGTAGTGCAGGGACGTTGGTTGGGAGGGGTTCCCTGCAAAAGCCCGACACACACAAACATGCACAAGTGCATGACAAACACATCCACCGGGACACAATGACTGGCAAATGCATTCATTTTATTTCCTGCATAAATAGAAAAATTCAAGTCCTCAAACTTCTGCATTCACCACCTCTGCCCAGCTGGTTCATTTTATGAAAATTGCTACGGATTACAGGTGTATGACGCACCACAACTGCAGAATACAGTTTACAGTCAAAAGCAGCGCAAACCCTTACCGTTAGATGCAGTAAAGTCTATGGCCACAGTGAAGTTCAGCTGTGTCCTGTGTGAAACATATAGCTTTATTAAAACCACAGTGCAGCCATACAGGATATCCAGAAAGACTTTTATTGGCATAATATTACCTGTAATACAACGGGAGCGTGACCTATTTATGTATTAGGAGGTGATCTGGTAACATTGAGCTAGATTTTGTCCAAGTTCACGAGTTCTGCTTCGGCCTCATTCCTCTAGGCTGACCCTGTTTAATTAACAAGTTTATCTATATGGGCCAACTATGCTGAACCAATAAATATTATAGCGCCGGAGTTTTCAGGTCAAATGTTGCAGCTCATACACAAATAAATGTTGGTATTTTATAGTCACGATTCATATAATCTTTAAGTACTCTGCGGTATTATAAGAAAAAAAAATACAGTGCTCAGTACTGCTTCAGCTTCTCACTACCATTAACATATCAATCTTTTTTGTTTAGTCCACTGGTTAATTATTACATAGATTTAGCAATTAAATTTAAAAATGTCTTCTGTCCAATCAGGTGTTAAGAAAGACTCCAGAAAACCTGTGAGCAAGACTAGGGTCAGAAGAACATGAAGGGGGGGGGTGGGGGGGGCGCACAGAGAACGAGGATCTAGGAAAATGGCTGACACAGATTCTGAGAGTGACAGGCATGGAGCGGGAGCCAGTGGTGTATGTCAGATAGCTTAGCATTGTCAGATAACAGCTTGAACAGACATCGCTGGGCTTAGACAGGATGCTTGCCCCCCTCACCCTCCGCGAATGAAGTCCACGAAGGTGTGCTCAGACTCCACTTTGAAGGACAGGAGCGTGACCTGGGCAGAGGGCAGAAAGCGGGCACTTAAAAACGGCTTGGTGTGTTACCACGTCAGCAAATGTGCCAGGGAGAGCTCTGTGCCTTACTTACTGTCCCAGAGTTCACGTATTTTTTCTTTTTGCCTTTCTTTTTCGGATTTAAAACCTGACAGGCATAAGAAAAAAGAACGAGTGAATGAATGTGTCAGAAATATTTCAGTACCAATACCCACTGATGTGGCACAGGGTGACAGACAACCTGGAGCCTATTCCAGGAAACAGAGGGCGTGGGGTAGTAGGGACCATGGACAGGATGCCAGTTCATCACAGGGCACACATGCAATTGCACAAACAATCACAACCTAAAGGCGATTTAAAGATGCCAAACATGTAATCACACATTTTGTATTGTGGGAGGAAACAGAAATATCCAGAGGAGATCCACGTGAACACAGAGAGAACATGCACGTGCACACACACACATACACACACGCACGCACGTACGCACACACACACAGGTTTGCAATTATATCTTTGTGGGGACTCTCCATTCATTTCGATGGGGAAAACTCTAATCCCAACATGACGACCTTAACCCCTACCCAGCCCGAACCTTAACCAAGTACCCAGACAAAATACACGACTTTTGACATTTTTACATTTTTGATTGCATTCACAGATCTTTGCGGGGAGCTGAAAAATGGTCCCCACGACGTCAAGAAAACAGGATTTTATTACATTGTGGGGGACATTTGGTCCCCACAATGTAATATAAACCAAATCCACACACACACACACACACACACACACACACACACACATACACGCACACAAAGATCTAAAGCCCAGCCCTGGAGCTGTGAGGCTGCAGTGACACTCTAATATTTAGAGTTATATCATCTCAGAAGCAGGCAAATACGCCAATGGGATAAAGGCTTCCTTTTTCTTTGTGTAGTTCAATAGTGTTCATGGATGTCCTGGGGTAGAGTGAAGTCAGATGATTGGCTGAGCATTCGGTTCACATGATCAGTAATTCAGTGGTTGCATCCTGGCCATCCCTTCCAGGCCTTATCTCTTATCAATCCTTTAGGATCAGGATTGACTTCAGTGTAGTAGAACAAGCCTTGAAAACTGCTATGCTTTTCATTTCCTGTTTCAGGATGAACACTCATTTATTTACACTATATCTTTTTCCCATAATTATATTAATCTGTTTAGTGCCAAACAGCCAACACTAAATGTGTTTAATGCATTTGAAATGTGGCTATCTATTAAACATTTATATAGTAAATAATGACACTCTTTCACACTGCATTTTTTATGTGTACATAACATATATTTTTCCCATAGTCACTTAAGGCATGAAAATAACTGATGGCGAAAATGAAACCTTCCCACCTCATAGACATTAAACTGGCTCTGACCCCGAGAAAGCTCTCTGTAGCTGGTGGTGAACTCGCCAATGAAGTCATGGCTGCGGAGGAGAAGAAAAGAAGGTCGCCCTGGTCACCTTAGCAGAGCACCAACATGACGTTCACAAGCACCTCCTTTTCTGAGGCTCCTAACATCTGACAAACATCAACACATCAAACAGTTTCCACTTTCTTCTTTGATCGCGGAAAAATTTATAGACTTTAGGTTTAGTGAATGAGCTATTCAAAGGGCACATCTCTTCTTATTCACAGAAGGAATTTCCTATGTTATAGAAATTGGTGGGGGCCACACAGAGTGTTTTGAGGGCTGAGGGATGGGTTTGGATAGGATTGTCACAGTCCTTGTATTAGACCTTAATTGATAAACTAACATTTCAGCGCCAGTTTTGCACTGTCTACGAAGTGCTTCTTTGAATTCTGCAGCTAAATTTTTGAGCATCAGAAATGACTAAAGTCAAAGGTGAATGAAAGAATCTCCACAGCACACAAAGACTTCCTGGGTACAGAGAGTGCTTTCCCAGTAAAAATGCGTGGAGCGCACACTCTGCTAATAAAGCAAAGAGGCAGCAAACGGGACGTTTACTAATGCATACCTGCCGTCTCTCTCCCAGTCATAAACATCCACCTTGACTGTTCTGGAAAGGACACAGGAAAGAAATCAAGAGACAGCATGGGACGATTATCTTCTTAGCAGATAGATGGCAAAGTCGTCTTTGCTGGGGATTAAAAAGAAGATCTGAACTGGGTTCAAAACTGTCCTTTCATATTGATGCAATTGCCTTCCAAGCCTGTAGTTCAGGTCTGTCCCCTGAGGCACCCACAAACGAATTCCAAAAAAATATCTGGCAACTGTCAACACACCGAAGGCTACACAGCTCCTTCTGGCATCTCAAGCGTAAACACCTCTCAGCGTGGGGATAAAAACCAAAGAACATATCTTACAGTTCCACAACATCTCCCACATTAACTTTCGGGGCACACTCACCTGTCATAGTCGCCATTACACAGTGCCCGAACCGGGATGGTGAAGGGCTGCCAGACTGGATTCAATGTGTTCTTTACAACTTCGGTCTTGTGGCAGATGGTGAACCTGGAATGTGGCGCAGATAAAACAAGGCTAGAACACTAATATAAAACACAAGCAGGGGAGACAGAGAGAGAGAGAGTCTGGCTGGTGTCACTGAAATAAAGGTGAGGAGAAGATGAGAGCTGGGATTGGATATGGAACACCCATAAGGATGAGAGTAAAATGCTTGGCTAGAACATGGTACCCATAAGGATGAGGAGAACACAAGGTTTGACTAGAACGTAGAACATACAGAAGAATGATGAAAACATGAGGCTTGGCTAGACCATGGAACATCCATAAGGATGAGGAGAACACGGAGCTTGGCAAGAACATGAAATGCCCATAAATATGAGGAAAACAAAGGGCTAGAACATGGAACACCAATAAGTATGAGGAGAACAAAGGGCTTTGCTAGAACATGGAACACCAATTAGTATGAGGAGAACTCATTAATTGATTGGGTCATTGAATACCTATAACTATGATGATGACATGGAGCTTAATGGGTACATGGAACACTCATAAGAATGAGGTGAACGTGGAGTCTGGATGTCCGCAACTGTAAGAACACAACACACTAGCTGTGAGTGACGACACTGATTTTTCATTTGTACCCACGTGCCATCCTCGTTACTGCGGTAGAACACTAGGAAGGGATCAGACTTTCCAAAGAAATCCTTCTTGTCCAGCTTATTAGCACAAAACTGCATGGTAGCAAGGTCCTTGAAGGGAAAAAACAATTCTAGTTATGAAAGTATTTCATCTCTAATTAGCTGGCTAAAAAGAACAACTCTGAAAATAAATGTGTTAATCCAACAGGCATTTTATAAACCTTATGCAGTCATGACTATGGAACATGGCTGGGGACATATTTGCATATAACTAATAGGAGTTGAGTTATCAATAGGAACACATGCAGTATAAAAAACATCTGTCACATTTCAGTAAAAAACAGAATTCAGTAAAAATAAATAAATAAATAAATAAAATTCAAAACATGAACTGTACTTGGCAGAATAATTAAATGAATAAAATTTTAAAAGGTCATCCACTCTGAGGAAATCTTTTAAAAAACAATAAAGAAATAAATAAATAATGAGTGGGTGACAGAGCAACTTGAAGACTGACTTTTGTTGATTTCAGGTTGCCATGGCAATTGATCACTAACTCTGTGCCAAAAGTAGGCAAAGTCCCGGCAGGTAATGATACCAAATAAACCCTCATTCAGCTGATTATCCTGTTTGGGCCACCTAGGTGGAGTTTGAGAGCTGAATGGAGCCTCAGGGGGCTGAAGACAAGCTAGCAGGACACACCTGGCATGCCATGCGCTATTTATTCATATTTCTTTCTTCATTGTAATTTGTATTTGTCAGGGTTTTAGCTATCTCACCTTTTACAGGATCTAGTACCAGTCAAATAAAGTAAAACCACCTCATTAAAACCTACATCCTAATCACTTGCTTCTCGACATTGCCCTCATAAGGCATTCTGAGGCTGTCCACACACAATGCCTGATTAAATACATCAGGCAGACATCAGCTTTACATATGCCAGCAACCCCCCCCCCCGCTGAAAGAAGGGGAGTTCAACTTTGCCCGAAATACTGGAAAAGACATTCCACTTTTACGGTTCAGAGTGAGCCGAGTGAGGAGAAATTGCATGTCCCTCTGTTTGATTACACGCATGTCAGTTAGCATTTCCAATAGCATTTCAGGATAAACAAACAGCGTTTTAAAAAACGAAAGGGGTAGAGCTTCCGACATAAAACTTGAATAATAAATATATGAACAGAGGGGGGAAAATCCCATTGTCTGTGACACACATTTATAATTTAAAAAAGAGCTGTATTTTGAGCTGATAAAAAGAGGCGGAGGGCCATAAATCTGACATCAAAAAACCGAGGGAATTCTGAAAGCTAGAGAATGATTCTTCTGTCTCCCAGAGCAGCATCTTTGCTTCCTTCTCCTGTGAAATGGAGCATGTGACCTGTACTCATGTATGTGTCTGTAGGCGGGAAAAAAAAAGTACGAAAACCAAGGACAGGTGATACTGACCCGGCAGTTGCTGAGCTCCTCAGCAGTCAAAATAACAGTCCCACATCTCTTTCCTGGAATCCCACTGAAAAGAGGGCGGAGAAAAAAACACAGAGAGACGGTTCACATTTTATGAAACATGCAGAATGGCAGTCAGTCAAAATAAAATAAAAAAGACGTAGGATAGAATGACTGTTCCTTCTCATGTATCTCTCCACCACTGCTGGAATCACCCTGTCACAACAGGTCCCGTCATTTGTCCCGTAAAAAGAAGAAAAAGAAGAACAATTAATCTACAGTGGGAATTTTCTCTTCTTTCTTCTAAAATCAAGGCGTGATTTTAATAAAAACCATTTGATGTGAGGTTTTAAGCTCTCACTGTGCTCTCACAGGATGTACCATCAGAACACTAGTTTTTGCAACAAAAAAAAAAGAATAAATTTTCTGTGACCTTTCTTTAAAAATTGAAGCATGCACTCAGACTACGATTCAGCATTCAGTACAAACTTTCCCATTGTCATCCAAAATCTGACCCCACTGTTATTTTAAAATTATACAGATGATAATTTTATCAGGGTCCCCGTAAGATCTCCAGTAGCCATTTTCCAGACCCAAAGCATGGACACTAACCTTTCCACTCTATCACACTATCACACTATCTTATACGTCACATTGTTTTCTCTTGCGGTCCACAATCTTTTACCAGATGTCTTCACATCTTGTTCTCCTCCCACTCACACCTGCCCATGTAGCTCCGAACCAGCATGTTACGCAACCATAGAAAAACTTCTCAGAACATCAGCTTCTCACCAGACCCGTTTTCAGGACTGTACACATCTTGCTGCTTCTTGGAACTCCTTACACATCACGTAACAGTCAACAGTACACGTTACAGCGGTATTACCCTACACTCCACCTGTAAATATTAGGGGAAATATTCATTCTGGATTACGGCTAAAGATTCCCAAAGATGTCTAATGTGATCTGCAAAAAAGGTTTCATGGTCTCCAGTTTTAGAACCACCATACATTCCCAGTCTCCACCAGTTAGAAGCAATAAGATTAAATCTTAAAGACATCTGCTATAAATAAAAGTTTAAAAAATCCGAAGGTAAACAATGACTAGCGAGAGGTAGAGCAGCAAGAGGGGTACAGCAGCAAGAGGGGTACAGCAGCAAGTGGGATACAGCAGCAAAAGGGGTACAGCAGCAAGTGGGGTACAGCAGCAAGAGGGGTACAGCAGCAAAAGGGGTACAGCAGCAAGTGGGATACAGCAGCAAGTGGGATACAGCAGCAAAAGGGGTACAGCAGCAAGTGGGGTACAGCAGCAAGAGGGGCTGGGTTTAGTTGACTTCATGCTGCCATGGAAACGTTCCCTGGAAACAGCAGTTGTAATACCAACAGTTAAGGTTGATAAAGTTGTCTTTAAGAAACATATATCTCAAGAGGCATCATCTGCTGATTTACTTTGGTTTATGCATGAAAATAGCTTTGAAAGACTGTTTCTATTCACTCCGAAGATGACAGCAGCCTAAACGTTCAAAGTAGTGGAGATAGGATTGTCCATGAAAATAAAGCACTAACAGCATGACATGCAGTCCTTCTCTGCAAATATACAGCACTGTGCAAAAGTCCTAGGCAGTCAGAGAACGTTTAAGGCTATTTAAATGGGTAACAAGTGTATATCTGCTCAGGAAAAAACACAACGTAACATTAGAACGGATGTAAATTAACAGTAACACAATAAATAATAAAAAAAACTAACAAGGATTTCTTCGGTTCTCCAAAAAGTTACTGATATCTTGTTGGACGGCTAGAAGAACAGCACTAAAGTTCTCAAACCTCACCTCAGAAGCACTTCAGCCATTCCAAGCATTTGTTAAATTTCTCCATCAGGTCGATAAATTGATACATTTAATTAATAAAATAACAATGAGGTATTGATTAGCTAAACACCGGATGATAGTGGATGAGCCAAAAAAACTTGGCTTTAGTGGAGAGGTTTTGAAATGGCTAATGTCCTGCGAAACAGATTATGATTCCAGTAAATGAATGATCGTAAGAACGTGTACAGTAAGGCACTTTCAAGGAGAAAAGTCATTTCGAAAAGAGACCCTCTAGATCAAGAACCTCTAGATCTCTTCCAAAATTTAGGGAGGAACAAAGCAAAATTTAATTATAATATACTGCAATAATTTAAAAAGGCAAATTAAATAAGAGAGCCCTCAGTCTCCTCAAAGTCCTGTCCGATTGCCAGCAGCTAATCTGACAAGATTAAATTTATCAATTTATTATGTTTTACATAATGAACTTCTTTAAATGTCAAAGTAGGGTTTTTGATTAATGGACTTAATTAAGTCCTGATATAGAAGCATCATATTTTTGTGAGTTTTGTGCTTGAAATTTTGTGCGATTAAAAGTACACGCAGTACCTTCTGAGAACTTCTCACTCAAGTGTGAGCTGCATGCTCAAGAAACCCATCAGAAACTCATGACGTTTCTTCACCCGAGAAGGAAAGCGAGGGATGTAGATGTTGGACAAAGCACAAGAGTCATCCTTCAAAATAGCTTAGGCATGCTGTTTCTACTGAAGAACGTGGCATTCTCTGTCAACCGAAAAGACTGGAAAGTCATCCGCTCACCACCATCTGCTGGCGTTCCCATATTTCTGAGTGCCAGCCTCTTCAGGGGCAATAAAACTGTCTTGACTGACAAATACGTCTTAGTAGTGGCTGCCAAGAGTCCAGTCAAGCATTAACGAGCTGTTGTGTGAAAGCTATGGTGAAACTAATGACCAACTTCACTTCCAAGTCTCTGTGCTACTAAAGACATACATAGGGTGGGCCAAAAGTAGGTATAAGGTTTTTATTTTAGAGTACTGATTGAGTCATTTTCAGTCTCTTAGGTGTTCTACATGTCCTCCATCAATGCTGATACATTCCTGGAGCTTCTCCCTGACACTGAGATACACTTTAGCACACAGACCCCGGTTAGCATCAATGTCCACAAATGCTTGCAAGATGAACTCAGTCAGTTCACTCACTGTGTGGGGCTTCCTCTCTCTCAAAAACCTTCTCCTTTACTATGCCCCACAAAAAAAAAAAGTCCATGGGTGTCAGGTCGGGTGAACGTGGGGCCCAGTCAATGCTGCCATGTCCCCCGATCCAGCACTCTGGAAAGGGGCTACTTTGTAAAATAATAACTGCATACCTACTTTTGGCCCACCCTGTATGTGCACCCAGCCCCTGACGTAATAGAAATTCACCTTACTGCCATTGATGGGACCTCCCCAAGTACACTAGTAACTTGCAATATCCCATGACACCCCCATCTCTAGACTGAGGATTAGGACAGGTGTGAAAGGGGTCTTCTAATCTTCATGCAAATGTCAAAGCTACAGGACTCCTTCCCCTCTCCAGCCACTCTCGACACAGGGATTAACCCCTCTGATACATATATACAGGGAATTACCATTGAGGAAGTGAATAAATAATGGATGTGACATCTGTTGCACTTTAGTCTCGGTAATCCATTAGTCACGCCTGATAAAGAGGAAAGAGTATCATTAGGGAGGGATTTTGTTTTCTCTCTGAAATAAAGACGACTTTGATCTCGCTGCTGGCATCTTAGACGCAAAAGATGACTCATGACGTCATTCCCTCGGTGCCCCGTTTTAACAAACTACTCTGAAGTTACGTTTGGTTCTGTTGGCTAATCGGCCAGCCAGCTTCACAAGGACAGGACGGCTGGTGACATCCAGCCAATAGGAAGGAAGCGGCAGGGTTACGTGTTGATTAAATTCCATTCTCACACAGCTCTTTCAAGACATTCCCAATGCCGCTGCCATTTCCCCCTGAAATTAAATATTAAATTGAATATGGACCCAGACATCTGGCAGGCAGCAGCAACCAGAGAGAGGATACACATGTGAGCGTATATTTCTTGGCTCAGTCATGTGTGGTGGTCTGCTCTCAGCACCCTGCCACGGGCAGCCAGGTTAGCTGACAGCCAGATCCTGGGCTTCCAGTCACAGAAAACCGTAGCAAAGTCTCCCTCATGTATCCCTTACAGTTATGTCTGCAAGATTATTAGAGCTGGGCAATATCTAAATAAATAATATGTGATGTTTTAATTTAATGCCCTGCAATTGGTTGGCGCCCCATCCCAGGTTATTCCCTGCTCGTAGGAATAGGTTCTGAAACCCTGCAACCCTGAACAGGACAAGTGGGTACAGAGAATGGATGGATGGATTTGAATCTACAAATATCAGAATAAATGATAATACTGAGTACTGAGTCGTCCAACATCCCCCCCCCCCCCACACACACACACACACACACTGCACCAAGCAGGGCACAAACATTTTTTTAGCTTAAAGAAAAATATGAGAGCACGAAAACAAAGATGCTAAAACAGCTGGTATTAAAAGGTGTCGCAAGTTGGGGGAGGGAGGGGGTCAGGGGTTTTGGCTGATTAACGGTGTTGACCATAAAGTCTTAGTTTTTTACTAATGGTTGGATGTTTGAGCATTGGGTCAGATTTATTTATGATTAAAACTCATGTTGCAGACCGTCTAAGACCACCTAAAGCAGTGGTTCACAATCTTACGGTAAGCCCTAGTGTACCGTCATCATAACCAACATTCACATACACTGATACCTTCATATACAATACAAGGACTCGATCATTTCATATGTATATAATTTCTCTGTCTGGCAGGCAGATAAGTAAAATCAAAGAGAAACAGTAAATATACTGTATGCTTCATTTTCTTCACAGCTGTCTGAGAATTTGCCATAGAGAATCTGTCAATAACAGCGTTAGTCCGCCTCCGGCAGCTGAGGTTTAGCAGAGAACGCCTTGCCACCTGGGTCCCCCCACTACCACTCTCTCTCACACACACACACACACACACACACACACACACACACACTCACGCATGTCGGGAAAACATATCCTTATGAGGACCGCTCATTCATTTCTATGGGAAAAATGCTAACGCTAACTATGACGACCTTAACCCCCACCCAGCCCTAACCAT
>JAODLD010000117.1:988868-999577 GCA_026781065.1 Mormyrops boulengeri
GTGCTCATCTAGTCATCCAACAAGATATCAGAGTGAATTTCTGGAGAACTGAAGAAATTCTTATGAGTTTTTATTGTTATTCTTAATTTGCATATGTTATAATGTTAAACTGTGTTTTTTGCTCTGAGCAAAAGTGCACCTACTACCCAGACAAATAGCTTTAAACATTTCTTTTTACTGCCTAAGACTTCTGCACCGTACTGTATATTATTACAAAAACTGCTCAATAACTCTCTGGGGGGAGGAAAAACTGCTGACTTCTGCTTACTGTACTGGACGAGAGCTGAAAAAGAGAATTTATTTAAGCTAATGTACTGTGACTTCCTGCCACTCCAGTCCTCTTCAACACTATCTCCATCCCATTTGCATTTTGGTTCTGGGAAAAACAAGTGTGAGGGCAGCACACATGACTGCAAGAGACTGCAGTGTTGCTGAAAGTTACATATTGAGACAATTTCCCTGTTAAGTACTCAGAAGAATCCCCCCCCCCACACACACACACACACACACACACACACACACACACACAGAAAACTACTTCACTCCGCTCAGCGTTTAGGTATATCGCTGAATGGCATACCCCACGTCTAATAAATAATCGCCCGAACTCCACCACCACACTCCCACATGTGAACAATGCCTTTCCATGGCAACATGGGCCTAGCACTTCTACTGCAAGATCTACAAGGGAAACAAGAGGCTTCTTGCAAAGTCAGATAATGGGGAAAAAAAAATTCCACACGTTATACACTTAAAAGATTTCTGTTAATTCTTTGAAATAAGAGCCGGGATTTAATCAAACTCTTATCAGAGGCGTATCACAGGAAAGCAAAGACAACCAATGTTATGTGCCAGTTCCCCGTAAGGAGGAATCAATGCCTAATCCAATTCCACTTGAATTAGTAACTCAGAGCAGGTGATGCAGAAAATAAATGACTGCCAATAATGCGTCATTGGCTAGAAATAACGGCCCCAGTCAGCGGCGGCGGTTTAGTCAGGACACCAAATTAGGTTTTGTTGTTTAGCACAGAACAGTCAAGTTGTGCCATTATGCAAACATAATATGATTAAATATATCTCATTAAGCACCAGTTAGATCTGCATCCAGTAGCTGTGCCCCAGGAACAAATACAGGGCTAATGTTTTCTCCACTTTTTAGTTAAAAAAACCTCCTGAATTCATAAATGTTCAACAAGCTAGCAAACTTCCAAATAAGGATGGATTGGTACCTGTAACAACAAGAAAAGTTTCATTGTAGTCAAACCTCTTTCCACTAACATAACAACCTCTCCTTTTCAGGGGATAAAAATACATATTTAAAAGATATTACCATAGCCTTTTTTATAAATTTGTGGTGATGATGATACTTTCACAGGATTGTCATTAGAATTTAGATATTGTTTATTTTAGTAAAACAAAACCTCATGTGAAAGCCACATGGCAATGGCTTTTCCGTGGGGTAAATCCATCAGGCAAATATTAGCCACATCAATCAACAGAGCTCTGCCGATGGACCAAATCTCAATCAACTCCCATGTCCACATGAGTCAGGACAAATTAAGATTAAGGCCAAAGTCAGAGATCTTTTCGAAAGCAGTCAGAAGGGTGTAACTAGTGGAAAGGGCTAGTGCTGAATGCAGAAACTTCTGCAATCCCAAAACCAATGCAGCTGCTCCAGCCCCATAAACCAACTCAGTTTTTTTTCCTGGTTTGCTAAATTCTTTCTATTGATTAAGGAAAAGAGGGAAAGGGAAACCTTGTTGTCTTTACGACTGACCAGTAACCAAAACTACTACAGTTTCACACTGGTACAGCAGTTCCTCACCTGTGTTATTCAAACGTATACAAGAAGTGCATGTCGAAGACGAGTAACAGATCTCCTTGGTTGCCATAGAAACCTGCCAGCAAGGTGAAAAGTCCATAGCTTTATGTTTTTTTCAAACAGGACAACTTGCGACTCCCTTAGGAGATACAACTCCAAGAGGCACCCAGCTGAAATGTTAATGGAAGTACCATAACTGGCCCTAGTCACCCCCAGACCGGTCCTGTTGGATCAGGAGTGTGCAAGGGTGGATCTTAAGAGTCTTTCTGTCCTACCTCACTTCTGGTCCTTCTTTAGTTATTTCAGCCTGCAAGTGTGTAATTGAAGCATAACGCCGGTACGGCTGAGGTGAGTCGGCGTTAGTGCTGGGGCGTCTGTAGTAAAGACACTCTTTGTGCTGCTGGTTCTGTGTGGGCTCAGCTGCGCTTGCCTGTTTCCATCACTGCACCTGCCACTGGGTGTGTCCCTTCAGGTGTCACTGGAAGCAGACTTGCCAGTAGCAGAATTCTTCAGCATTGACTCCAGATTGGAGGGTTTATTCTTTTCAGTCATTTTGTGTATGTATGGAGATGTTCTCTCCTGCATGGGGAATTATACATATGGCAAGTTTTCGCACCTTTCAATCACAATGCAATAATGTGAGCATTGTGTAAAAGAAAAAATTGCAATGGATATTATTTTAGTATCTTGAAGAATAACAGTTTCTGAAATTATGTTTTCAAAATTCTAATTTCAAAATACAGCTTTTTGCACTTTCTATATTTCATTTATTTATTAGACTGTAGAAACTGTTAAGAATTACAGTGCCGCCTAAGGTCATAACAGCTGGAACCTTCAAATGAGGCACCAATGTCTCCTGCCTATTAATGATATAAACCAATCAAAGCTAACAGTTATTCAAAGGGTGAGGAATTACCCAGCTTGCAGAAATGCATAAACAGTTCAACTATGCCTTGTGGTCACCAGAAGTGAAAGGAAACAATAAAAGGAGGGATCTGATTATAACAAATATGCTTACATGTCTCAAGTAGGGAGAACCTCTCATCAAGAAGAGTTTCATATAAATTAAAGATAGTTTTAAGGTAATAATCCCAATAGCCATTATTATCTGATCATTTTAAAATGGTTTAATGTTTTGTTTTCTCTCATAGCTCTTAACGTCGTAATTAGCATCTTGCTGGTCCAGATCCTATGCTGAGAAGTCGAGGGACGAAGGACAGACACGCCCTTGAAATGATGGCAATCCACCGAAGAACAGCAGACTCATCGAAACACACACTAATGTGTAGCTAATCTGTTGGGCATCAGTTACTGATGAGCAAAATCAAATGCACTAAATGTCATGTTTCCCTTCAAATCCCACATCCCCATGAATACTGAGATCAGAAGAGATGAACCAATTTCAGGAAACGCAACAAGTGGCAAGAAATAAAATCGACAAAGCTACGGACGGTCTCTTGGTTACTGGTCAGTTTCAGCAGGCGAAGACCTTGAACTGGTCAGATAAATTCAGCAGTCACTTATGTCATAATTACTTAGACATACTAACGTCAAGCCACCACCAACTGAAACAATTAAAAATGCAGAGGCCGCCACGTACGAGAGCGTCTTCTCCAGACGACCACCTGTTGAGCCAATGATTTCCCCCAGTGTGCAAAATGTCTGTCCAAGGAAGTCCTAAAAAAACAAAAGAAAAATTATGGACAATTCCAGCATTACTGATGTGATATTTAGTCTCATACTGTCAAACAAAACGCGTAGACGACCCTAATATCAATGTGTCGGTTTGCATATCTTTTCATGTAACCTGACTGAATTGACAAATCCTCAAATCCCATATGTTAATTTACATGTTAGAAATAAATATCATTTTATCAGTGTTATAGATGTGACATCAAAGGGACCGCCATATGGAATTCCCCAATAATTAATGTATCATTACATCATTGATATGACATATATTGCTGGGGAATTGTTTCATTGCCCGTCAACACAGGCAGTAGTGGTCTGTCCTCCCTGTGCATTGTGAGTCCAAGAAAAGCAGAATGTGACAGGCAGCTATCAAAATGACTCCTTGGAGTTTCAAGTCTAGGTAAGAAACAGGCCCGGAATATTTCCAGGAAAACAACAAAAGTGTTTTGCCACCGAAGCCGCACAGCTCTCAGCAGCCTTGGGGGAGAGCTTAAAAAAAGGCGATGGATGAGCACTTCAAAAACCAGTTTGCATGAGAATTTAGCAGTGTGAATAAAGAAGGGCGTCATTACCGAGCAAAACGCAGCAGGCAAGAGATCCCGCGGTAGACACTCTTTGAAATTTGATGAGACGGAAGCACTTAAATTGAACTTTTGGTGACATCGGAGCAATTTGACAAACAGTGGAAGACAACATGGAATTTTCTTTTGTGTCGTAGTCGAACAGTGACAATAAAAGGTTCACCGACACAGACAGACCCCATATCCCATTGACAAATGCATCAAAATATACCATTTATCATGCTACAGACATTCAACAGGTAAAATACACAATTTCGTCATTTTTTACCATAATCAGGCATCCCCGGTCTATTAAATCATTCTACTAAGACGTACATGGAAATTATACTAACCTTCTGTTTATCCACATCGGCGCGGGAAGAAGGAAATTAAAATGTGTTATTTGAAAAAATCATTTTTCCGTGGGGAAAAAAACAGTAATAAATGCATGGCAACTCTACTAAGACATTAACTTGCTAAAAGTATATATGTTTGTTATCGTCAATTTAACTGGCTTTTTTCAAAATGCATTCTACGAAACAGCAAGGCACCCATCCAGTTCCAGCTTTTTGGGTCAGCAAAGAGAGAGATTATTGGTGGACAAATTCGGGGTGAAAAACACGCTGAGGGAGCCAGCCTGCGTAACCAGACAGACCCCACTCTGGCCGGTACTGTTAGCTTAGGTACCATAGCACTCAGCAGCCAGTCATGCTACTGAGCAATACTGGCAGAAATGTAGTGTAAACACACATAAACACACAGACAAAAGAGCAGTGCACATAGACGCAGAAGTGCTTACATGTTTTGAAATATTACAGCTCCTGGAATCCACGTTGTACCTGTATAAATTTAGGGGAGACACACATTTGTGTGAAATAATCACAAAATGCAGTGACTTACAGACAAACTGAAATTTAACACTTTGCCCTACAAAGTAAATTGGCTGTTATTTCCACTGAGACCTATGCCAGCCTGCAGGCAGGAGATAACCAGGTAAAGAAATCTGGGTCAATGAACTCCAGGAACTACAGGTCAAATACACTGATCATGGTAAGAGTCTGCATGTTGGTCATGGTAAGAGTTATGGTAAACCTAGAACGACATAACAGAAACGCTGATCTATCTGCTTCACACAAAACAGCTTATTATCTTTGATCACTTAAAGAGAAAGCCTTGCTTGCTTAACATTTAAAGCATGATTCATATACTTATCTGACTATTTGAAGGAAATAGCAAGTTCATTTTAGGAAGTGAGGTTTAATTAACTACATTATAATAGGACAGTCTATCTGCTCAATCTCTATTACTGTAGACACTAGTCATTGAGCAGTTGCATCAAATCTGTGTAATGTGGTGATGGAGGGAAGCAGGACGGGTACGTGAACCATGAGCGAAAACCATGTCTGCGTCTCCATACTCACACATCAAAGCGCAGGTTCTGCTTCTCCTCGAAGAAGAAATCCAGCACGAATTTCCGCACAAAATCGGGGTTCAGTGTGTTTTCAATCACCTCTGTTCTACCGAACTGAGCAGGCAAAAATAAAACAGAAAAGAAACTGGGGGGAAATGTTTTACAGTCCCGTAGACTTTGTTAGGCATCAGTTTTGGCAGTACTGGCAAGGCAAACAAAACAAAATCTATTTAGACAAAAACTGCTTAGACGAAAATGACGGGAGGTGACAACACTCAATTGCATCTACGTCGTTAAAGTTCACATGTGTTTTGGACTAACACAAGGGGCTAACTTTGGTTTGAACATGGGGGGGGGGGGGGGGTTGAGGTCAGAAATTATTATTGGGGGGCTTGTATTGGCTGGTTTTGATTATTGAAGCGGGGAGGATTACAACCTCCCCCCTCCGCTTCCCTCCTGTAATTTAAGTCGATGGACTAACAAAGTTTCATATAATATAATAGTTTAATTAACACTTTTCAGTGACATGAGAAAAGAAATTCTTATCAAGTATGCCTCTGGAAATAGTTCCTTGAGTGCTTTGATTCAGTAGTCCCTAAAACAACTGGAAATTGCCTTGAAAGGGTCAGAATCATAACGGGTGAAAACAGCAGGTGCAGCTCATATGAAACTGCATATTAATGCCTTGGAGGCTCCTCTATTGCGCCTGCTAAGTGGCTAACGAGAGAATTTCCCACTGCTATACGCTTTTACAGAACAGACCCTTAGCCATTCCACTGTGCTGTTGTGCATACTTTCATCCTTTATGCAATAGGCATTATATGTGCTGAAGTAGTTACGGCTAAGTACATTAGTGAAGGATACAGCATCAGCAAAACAGATGAGGAAGGCCTGAATTCAGTCGTCAAAACAGCTATCTGCATTAATAACTTTATTACAGCTCTCGAAATCCAGACGCAGCCAAAACATGCAGGAAAATCTTCTTCCTCAAAAACAGCCAGTGAAATTAAACTGGGGAGCATGCCGTTTGTGGTGAATAACAGGCAGCTAACTGGATCTGGCTCATCTCGTTCACCACGCCTGGGAGCCGCATTGTAATTTCAAATTCCGAGAAACTAGGTTAGCTTTCATATTGCCTCCCACAGAGGTGCACAATGCGTGCAGTCAAGCACTCTGGACACGGGCTAATGAACGCTCTCCAGTCGGGAGGGTTTTATGCTGGTTTTATGCAACTCCGTCCATCACTCGAGCGATGCAATTACCTCCCAAAGCTTTTTCTTTTTCCAGTGCCTATGTTCTTTTTTAATGCTGAAAATCTGTTTAATCTCTTGCTCGAAATTCCAGCCCAGCAACTGTGCTTATTATATATATTTAACATCACAGCATACATTTTTGAAAAAACACAAAGCTGAAGCAAATTTCATTCACTGATGTAGCTGAGGGCCCTGGCCAACCGCAGTGGTGTTACTGCAGTGAAAAAAGCAACACCTTGCAAATAGCCACATGTTTGGAGGTAGAATGGATCTGTGCAGAAGGTGATCTGTTCATCTTAAGTGTCCAGCTTGGACCATGACAAAGCTATGATGTATGTATTTTTCTTGACACATGCAGAGAATCTTCAAACTACTGAAGATTCTGTTTATCCATCATAGATCAAGAAAAATGCCCTAGACTAAAAAACATTAAATATCGTCACTATTGGCATCACAGTGAGATCTTTTCTGAATGCAGAACAGAGGAGTTTATGGTGACGTCACATTTCAGCTTTCCACCGCTTCTCCTGGCAGCAGTACGCCAAGCCGGCCGACTTGGTGATGCTGATTTTCCCTGGCACTCTACACTTGGCATCAAACCACTGAAGTACATGCTTGAGGTTCAAGTCAGATAAGGCCGGGAGCCTCATCTGCAAATAGCAAGGATACCAGTTACAGCCCTCCATGCCCTTCCAGCCATGTCAGTACATGGAAATCCTGTCCATGAAATCACAACCAGGAATGGAGATAAGATGCACAATGCAGGATAACATCCACTCCCAACCACAACCCTGCATTTATACAGGTAAGAAACAGCACAAAGACGCAGTCTTCATATACCTACAGAAGCTCCCATAGTCTGTGCCGGGGCACATGCAGACTATGTGGACTGGCACGGCGGTCCAGTAGGGCCACACAGAGGTACTCTTTTGAGCAGTCACTTTCTCCAACAAAATACTGTTCACTGTATACACTCTAACAATCAGAGACTTTCTGCCTGCGGCATGCAGTGACATAGACGCACCATGTACCACGAGGGCTGGTTCCACTGCTCTGGCGTGGAGGCCGGCAATGGCTAGCCATGACTCACCTCCACCATTGTGTGGTGGGTCTACATTATGGCTCTACATGGCCATAATGAGGATTTACAGTGATAAGCTCACCAAAACCTAAACATCAGCCTTATTTCAGCTTTCCCCTAAAAACTGTCCTATAAACCCTTCAGAATGGCATTTATACAGTGTGTTCTATTTCTTTATAACTTGAAACTTTTCCATAATATATATATATAAAAGATATAAAAATAATTGTCATTTAAATGCATGAGGCAATAAGTGATGTTTTCATGGCTCTGAAGCAGCATGTCGGCAGGTCAATCTGCCAAACTCTCCATCCCCACCCCCCCCCCACCGCTCCCTTTCCGGTAGCACCCCGCTAGGCCCTTACCCTGCCTGTCTACCGGGGTTACGGCTGTGCACCTTTGATAGGTGCAAAAAGGACAAATTAAACATGACTCCCCAAAGAGAGGAGGGGAGTGGAGAGGCAAAAGCAGAGTGTGACTCTGTGCCTTTACTCTTCAGGGTTGCCGACCCTCACACATCTGGCATGACACTCACACTTTCTGACTCTCACGCTCACACAAGAAATCTGGGGGCAAATCTGTATTACTCCATTATTAACCTATAATTAGCTACATAAAAGCATTGGGATAGTTTGCACACCACACGGACTATTTGCAAGGTAGTAAAACTGTTACATACATACAGACTTATATACATACAGAATTGAAAATCTCAAACCAGACAGCTGACCAATGTTGGCAGTCCTAACACATTATTTTCAATATGCAATATATTGTAATCAATGTATGGTGATGAACAATAATGTAGTTAATGCATTAGGAATACAGACAGCTGAACTCAATACAGTAGGAGGTTATCTGTGGACAGTATAATTATTTTTATTGTGTAATTAATAAGGCTCTCATTAATATATCTATATATTTAAATTATTACTATGCATTCTGAAATTAATTCAGAATTAATTAATTATTTGATCTTTTGCAGATGAAGAGTCACCTGGCTATCAGGTTATTCCAAAACACTTGTCCCTCCAGAGTAATCAAAAACCCGGTTTTATTTGCGTCCCCTCTACCCAGGCAAAAACTCCAGTTAAACACGATAAAAGAGCATAAATGACAGGTGATGCTGAACAGGCGATCGCCTGCTGGAACTCGAGGTGAGCGTGCGGCTGGAAAATTGGGGCTTCCCCGGCATCAGCGTGGGCGCGGAGCTGCAAGATGGAGACGGCAGGCCTGATTCTTTCAGTGAATATTTCATGAGCCCCTCCTGAGCGAGAATCTGTTATCTCACAGAGTGGAAAAACCTCAGCCACTTCAGTAGCTGACCTGCCGCTGCGTATCACTTTTCTCGCTTAGTGGCTCCGGTTCCCACAGAAAACCACCAAAGCACCCAGGAGCAGAGTTTTCTAAATCCCGTATACCAAACACAATTATACTAGAGCAGACAGACAGATCTATCGCAATATTCCTGCTATTGCTCTGGATAATGAGCTCTCTGCTTGGTTTATCTACCAATTTGTACTACAATTTACTGTTACCCATTGAGCCGTAAGTTTCATACAGAGTTCCTCTCTACTTCCAGTGAAAGAGCAACACAAATATTAGCTGGGTCCCCAGCTGTAAGGCCCTTCTTTAAATGTTACTGCTCTTTTTGAAGAGACACACAAAGAAAAACAAGCAACAGGAAGTTCAGGTGAAATTCCTACTTGGTCCTTATTTTTTTATCTTATAACTCGTTAATACTGAGTAGCTTTCATTAAAAGGATCTTTTATTAATTATCCATGAAGCCAAACAACACAGAACTGAACACCAACACATACTACACACGATGAGTGAACTACGAACACGATGTACACATGGTAACGGTAGCAAGACCTTTGAACTCACCTCCCTCCACTCCTTTGTGCCAATACTCTGAACATAAAGCACGACCACTGCCAGAAAGAGGGGAAAGAGGCATAAAAACTCAGGAAAGGAAAGAGTACTTCATCAGAAAGACGCACACAGACTCACACATACCTCTTTACGTCATTGTGGGGATGAACAGTCTTTGACCTCAGTGCAATATACGATTATTAACTCTACCCCAAAAAGTTTGAAAGCTGATAAGAAAAAGAACAATAACAATTTCACTTTATAGAACGTCCCCACCAGGGGACAAGGTCCAATAAGAGTTTAGGTAAGGAACATTCCTATTGGACAGTCATTGCTTCTAGCTTAAGTTAACCCAACTTACTGAGTCCTGTGGCCTGTACTACGAAGCGGAGTTACTGGCTTATCTGGTTAACTTGTCGGATTTAAGGTAGTCTGGGCGAAACGTAAGTGAACAAATATGAAGTCCATTTAGACTGTGGTACCATAAATCCGACAAGTTACCCCGATAAGCCAGTAACCCCGCTTCGTAGTACAGGCCACTGCTTTGTAGAACACCCCCCCAGGTTTACTTTCCAGGGTTTACTATTCTTGTGAAGGTGTATCGCCACAAAAATATGCCATGGTATTATGAAAACATGTTCACGCACAATAATAATGAAAGAAAAAAAAGCAAACAGGCAAATCTGAAATCCAACAGTAACGAAAGCGAACCGTGACACATACATGCACACCCACAGGAAGATGCCTCACTCGACGCACAAACTGTGTCGCCCCCCCCAGCGTGGCTGATGCCACCCCATTAGGCTCATTATTTAGCTCATGGTGCGGCAGGAGTCTCCCCCCTAGCTAATTACGCCAACGGCACTCGGTGCACCGTGGGGGTCCTGGTGGCACAGCTGCAGGCTGCATTTCTCCTGCAATTTCTCTAATCAACCTCTCGGGGGGGGGGGGGGGGGGGGGCGGGGGGGGGGGGGGGGGGGGGGGGGGGGGGGGGGGGGGGGGGGGGGGGGGGGG
>JAODLD010000117.1:999677-1017427 GCA_026781065.1 Mormyrops boulengeri
AATTTCTCTCATCACCCCCCCACCCCCCCCCCCCCCCCGAAGTACCGGCTTCTGAAACAGGAGAGCTGTGAACAGCAGGACCAGCACAGATGCACCATTTCAGTTTTAATGACTTGTGAAAAATTAGAGGCCACTATAAAATTCAAATATGCTAATATGCTTGGCAGATTTCGCATGAAATCCAACATAAACCAAATACCAATATAAGCTTCTATTGATACAGGTGGTTATCTGTAATATGTGATAAACCATTTGACTACTAAGGAACAAAAAAAAGAATATTTGAATGACTGAGAAGGTTTGAGAACCAGATAATAATGCGAGTGGCTAAAATGCTTTCAGACAGAATTGATGGAAGAGACGGTAATGGAAAAGATCCATTATCCCATTACGTAAGAATTATTACAGACATTGTGTCACCAAACTGCAAACATGATATATGTTCTGAATCTTTGGCTTGCATTTTAGGTTTTGAATCAGATTTTTTATCTCTGTGTCAATCTCTTTGAAATGCAAGTGGAAAAAAAATGTTGTTTTGAAATATTATTGCTTTTTTATTGTTTATAGTATGTTGGATTTTCCAGTTGGCAAGTTTCAACTTCTTATGATCACTTTTTACATTCCTGACAGAGATCTGGAGGACATTAAATTTGGACTCACAGCACCAGTTACCGGTTCCTGGGTCACCATGATCCTGAACTGGAAATAAGGATCTGGAAAGAGGTTGGAATAAATATTTGTTTGACCCTTGATCTATGACCAAACAAAGAAGACGGCACAGAGTAATTCTAACCATATATAAAAAGTTTAGTAGGCGCCAGGAACGAATGTATACCCCAGAGAAAGTGGGTTTTTTTTCCTCCCAATCTGTTTACTCAGATTTCCAATTCCTCTATCCTGGACTGTGATGACAAATGTTGTCATAATGACTGTCAGCCTTCTTGTGAGTTGAGCTGATGAACATTTATGTGATATATTCTAACATGTGGGCCAGACACAGGCCTTTCTATTCATAGTAACAGAAGAAAAGCATTTTTTAAAATAAGGAAATAAAAAGAGCACTGTTAAGCAGAAGACTGATGAGGACTGAGGATGGTATCTCCATTCAGGGTGAGATCATCGTTAGGAAGCTGGAGCAGAGTTTCTGCAGCTATTGTCTCAGAATCTTCTGTGGGGTCCTGACCCCTGGTGTGCAGAAACCCCTTATTCCATGGGCAAGTGAGAAAAAGAAATGGGGGATGCATTAAATCAAGTCAACCGGATGGTGATTTCCCATCCTAGACTGCTAACTAATTAAAACTTTTGATAGAGTTCTCAGAGCAGGTCTGTGTGCACATTCAGATCATTAGGACTAAATGGGCACAATTTGCTAATTGCTGCGGCTAAATGGTCTAAAGTTAATGTTCCATAACAAAAAAAAAGGTTCCCCCTTTTATAGATCAACAACCCATAAAAGAACGTCAGTTGTCTTTACTGGTGTGTTGCCTATACTCAACAAACTCCCGGGGTGGGTGGGGGGCAGGGGAGGGAGAGATGTGAGGCACTGGCAGATGAAAGAGCTTCGCTGTCATCCAATGGGGCACTCTGCCCCTCTGTTTTTGATGTCCAAAAACACCTCAGTCCAGATCATTACTGCCCCCTGCAGGGAGGCCAAACAGATTTTTCCCGATATGCCAGCCCAATGATTTTGCCTTCTGAAGGCAGCCCTGAATTAGGACTCCGCCCTCAAGGGGCAGACGCTTTGAAAACACGACCACGGCGCGCTGGCATAGGAGATGTCCGCATCAAGCCAGATGATTGAGGAAGAGCTGCAGCTTGTTTTTGAATTTGTGCATCCAATAGACGTGGGAGCGCCTAAGCATGACAAGTGAAGTAGCATGACGTCACCCTGACAGCTAATAATACTCATACATACTTTATTGATCCCCATGGGGAAATTCTCTTTACACCTCCCCCGACTTGCTCTCTGTAGGCGAGTGCAAGCTGACCATGATTGGCAGCCACCTGTTGTAGCACCCAGTGAGCTGGGGGTAAGGGCTTTGGTCAAGGACCTGCAGACGTGGCAAGGCTGGGCTCAATCTGGAAACCTTCTGATCACAGAGGCTTAGTCCATGATGTTGACGCAGAGAAGACTTACAAAACACATAACTATTTCACACAGAAAAACCCTATTATTGCATATTAATACATTAATGAGTCTATGAGGTTGAGTCCCTGAGGATACATAACTGCTAACTGGCCAATCAAAGTAGTCTCCCAAAGTAAGAGGCACAGCCAGTCCCATTAATCTAGGACAATTTAAATGTTCATGGCAGCTGAGGTGTATCTATAAAAAACCCTGGTTGCAGCATCATTGGATCAGCAGGGACCAAACCCATGCTTTATAATTTGACATCTTACCATCTGTGCTCGACGGGAAAGAGAACCAGACACATCACCACTCATATGAGGACGGGCCATGGGAGAACAGGTTTATGAATATAAAAACACTATTTTGGCAAGAATAAAAATTAAAATTTCGAGGTGATTTTGAGAGTGCATGTAAGGGAACAACAATAAATGAGTCATGATGCATGTCAGGTTGAGTAGGGCAGAGGTAACAGTTAACATCACTCCAGAAACAGCCGTGGTCACCTGACTCTCCTCCATTTGCACAACAAACTTTCTGCTTATATAACATTCAGCCAAATGTACTTCCTGGGGAGACAGAGGTCAGCCACTCAGCCCTGGAGAACAGAAACACATTCTTCAGGATTGGGGTCAACTAGTTCAATTACTAAAGTACTGTACATCGCTAGTCACGAAACTGCAGTGCCACCTCATCCTATTACCGTTACGGCTGCCATTTTGCTGGGAGACGAGAGAGACCCCAAGCCACGTTGGAATCTGACCTTCTGACTTAATTCGTTTTTAATAAATTCTATTTCCTCTCATTTAACAAGATCAGTCAAGCAGTGGAGCTTCATAACTACAAACTAATCAAAGGTTGGTCTCCAGTTCAGAGAGAGAATTCAGCCAGCTCTAATTACTTTTGGCTCAGTGTTTAAAACTGTCTGGTAGGTATTATTAAATGTTCTGGGGGGATTTGAGCTCACAACCTCTCTGACATCTCACCTCTTTCCACAGTGACAGTATTGGGGAATATCACAAAGGTATTATTCACATGACCAAGCAAAATAAATCATTTTTGCCTGAAACACCACTTGTGGTCAGCAGGAAAGAATGACATCACTTTGATTATTTCTTTCAAGAGAGATAAATAAACCATTTTTCCTGTTATCCCTTTATTAAATGGGACTAATGAACATCACCACTAAAAGGTCGATAGTTTTAATACTTGGGATCATTAAGAATGTCAAAAGATGCTAATAATCTATTATATCCACTGGGCGCCCCAAGACAGCTGAAAGATGTTTAAGCCTGTTTTCACTCCTTTATCTCCCCTATGGTAATCCCAACCCCTCACTACCAGAGTACAGGCAGAGGACATCCAGAGTAAGGCAGAGTACAGCCAGAGGGCATCCAGAGTAAGGCAGAGTACAAGCAAAGGGAATTCAGAGTAAGGCAGAGTACAGCCAGAACACACAGTACAGCCAGAGGGCATCCAGAGTATATTTAAAGCGCAGTCAGAATGCATCCAGAGTATGGTTAAAGTACAGTCAGAGTACATCCAGAGTATGGTCAAAGTACAATCAGACTGCATCCAAACAGTCATGTAGAGAGAGTCATATCATGTAGAGTCATGTAGAGGCAACTAATTCAGCGCCTGGGGCGCAGGTCTTGGGGGTGGTACCTAACATTTTGGGGATTCAAACCTGCAATCTTTCAACCAGGAATGCGCTTCCCTAACCATTAAGCCACCACTACCCACAACTTACCTTGGTTAAAGAGTGTGTTGCTGGTGTTTACTGCTTTGAATTATTTTTTTGTTTATTATTATACTCTTAAACTTAAATGGTAGTCAAGAGCTATTTATTGATATATTTATAGGGAGGAAAAGGGAAGGAATGTTTCAAAATTCAGGTCAGATTAATGTTCTAACAGTTCCAGTGTTCCCGTGGTAACGGAGGGCTTAAGTAATCTCTATGACTTCATTACTAATAAAGCAGTTTTTCTGTGCCCTTTCCTCCATGTTGCCCTTGCATATAGCGTCCAGCATGGTTTGCTGTGCTGCATGCCGATGCTCCAATCACGCAGATGCAGGAGTAATGTATGGTTTTCCCAGTGACATAGAAAAGAGGGGAAAAAAAGCATGAGAAAAATTACAACGACAAAAAAGTGAGCTAATCATATTCAAACACTGCATTTACACTTTTTCACAAAGGCCACACCATTAGAAGCTTAATGTTCCATTTATTAAAAATAATATACCATCGATCCAAAATCAGCTGAGCTGCAACATGATACACAGAGGTAGCACCCAAAAGCATTCAGGCCATAAGTTATATTTTTGTTTGTTGTTTATTGCTGTATAGAAGTTTCAGATTTGCATTCCAAATCTATATCAATGGCGATATACCACAAAAACAGCCCTTTTCCATATTACTATTTGACTTTAGCTCATCAAAAATGCTCATTTCACCACCTCCGTCCGTCACTTAACAATCACCTGCTGCAATGTTATATTTAACTACCGCCACTCTACAGAAAATGAGTGAATGAATGAATTAATCACATTTCAAAGCCTTTATCTTTAATACTTCAATTGGCAATTAATGGGCTGTCCGTATGTTACGTGTTTATCCAGTATCCAAGCCTAATCTGTTATCTGCTAACATTCCCTAAATCTACTAATTCAGTGGCGAATAATCCACTAACATGATTTCATGCACATGCTAATTTGATATTTATCTGCTGATTATATACATCTGATTTTTTAAATGTCTTACCCTTTAGAAGTGCATCACAAATGGTCTGTTCTATTGCAACTCTATTGCGCTGCTAGTATTTGACCCTAACTTTCAGGAATTATTGAGAGGCTCCACAATCCACTGTTGCTTTGAAACAATGGTCCATTGGCATGACCGAGTTGACGCGACTCTCACACAGCCAGAGTACACAGTTTTGCCAGAGCGCATCCAGTGCACAGCCAGAATACACAATTTAGCCAGAGGGCATCCAGTGTATAGCCAAAGTACACAGTTTAGCTAGAGGGCATCCAGTGTACAGCCAGATTACACAGTTTAGCCCGAGGGTATCCAGTGTACAGCCAGAGTACACAGTTTAGTCAGAGGGCATCCAGTGTACAGCCAGAGCATAGAGTATAGCAAGAGCGCATCCAGTACACAGCCAGAGTACAGAGTATAGCCAGAGGGCATCCAGTGTATAGCCAGAGTACAGAGTATAGCCAGAGGGCATCCAGTGTACAGTCAGAGCATAGAGTATAGCAAGAGGGCATCCAGTGTATAGCTAGAGTAGAGCAAGAGGGTATCCTGTGAACTGCCAGAGTACAGAGTATAACCAGAGGGCATCAAGAGTATAGCCGAAGTACATACAGAGTACAGCCAGACTACATCCAGAACACAGACAGGGCACATCACATTGTCAACGTTACAGCTTTTGAAATTGTTCTTTACTGTATGTCTGCCACACTTTTTAAGATGGGGTTCCACCATCATTAGCAAGTTTAAGTTTCTCTGGGTAATGTGAAGGCATGTAGTCATTTAACATTGTTTTGTGGCCCGCAAAATGCACATGCAGACTGCTGAGAATCTCCCTGGTTATAGATCTGTAGATTTAAACCTTTTTTGTCAGCGTGTCTGTGTCCACTGGACACGTCTGACACAGGATGGTAGCCGGCTAACTCTATTGTTAAGGGTACTGGAGGGCTCCGGAGTGCAGGCTAGCTCCAGATGAGGCTGTCCCCAGCTACGTGTCCTGTGCTTCCTGGGATCAAGTCCAGACCTGCTGTGACCATGTACTATATAAGCAGTATGCACAGCAGACACAGGCAGTGCGCTGAATTTTTAAAGAGGATTATGGAAGAAGAAATATACATTTCCGAGAACCCAGCAGCCATTCAGCACATCATTCTGTACACTGTCCTGTATTTCCAGCGCACACACTGTGACATGCTTAAAAACCATTCTTTTAGGGGACTTTAGAGAAGTACACACTGATTATTTTCACCCCATTGAATGATAGCACTCATCTACATTCATTTGCACTGACATCCATTATATTGTAACTAAAATAATAATCTCATAAGTGCACCGTCAGGCACGGAGAGTGAGATACAGTAACTCGAGCCTTGCTCAGAGAGCCAGCAATATGTCACGTGCTCAGACTCACAGGAACAAAACAGATCTGACTGCGACAGAAAGCCAAATGTGCCAGATTAAATAATTTAACCAGACGAAAGAAGAGCATGTGGCAAAATAAACCACAGTGACTTTCAGTTGTTTTCTGGGGATTTGTGCTTTTTTTAGGCTCTTTCAAGAAATGGCTGGAGAAATTATTTATCCCAGTATATCTGCCAGGTATTTATCTACTATTTATACCCACTTAAAAACAATCTAGGTCCCTACACATCATTCAGGGGAATGCCTCAGGGTACGAGTAGAGATGAGCAGGCAACATATGCCAACACGTTCCCTGCAGTAAACTCATTCTTTATGTCACCACAAAACACATAGGCACACCATGGCGCCATTTTGATGATATGTTGTAACTGACTAATATTCTACCATTTCTCCATGAATTGACTTACAAACCATACTGTGTTCCCAGCTCCTCTCACATCACAGAATTACATTTGGTATCTCTCCACTGCCAAATGCAGAACGGCCGACTTCAAGATGCAGTCAACGGAGTTCTGTCATCTGTCACCAGCTGGCCCTAAATGAGGCAGAGGTACCCAGTTATACATGCAGATGAGCTACCAGATGACACCCATAACCGTGAATTGTGGGTGAGATGTAGAACCAGAAGTTATGTCAGTTGAGTCCTCCATTCTGTGGAAAAGCTGTGAAAGATTTTGTGTTCGCACATGAGTGACGGCTAATGGAGCAGAACGACGGAGCAGAACAACGACAAGAACCGGCAATCGCACTTCAAGATACACCAGCTTGGTCCATAAAATCTCCGACCTCACTGCAATGTGGTGCTTCAATCACTGCCCTCTGCCCAGGCCAGAGGCATGGGGAACCCGCAGTCTACCCCAGGAAGCAAAGGGCCACGTTCAGGCCTCCCACACTTAGGGCAATTCAGAGGCAATAACTCACAATGGTGCAATAACAGTGGTGCCTATAGAAAATTTTGATTGGGGTGGCCATCAGGGACCAGTTACATTTATGGGGGAGAGATGGTCAAAATCGAAATGATCGAACAACATAGTTGATAAGCTCATAAATGCAGTGCCTGCAACACAAGTACAACATCTAATCTAAAGTTTCGCTGGGACGCGTGGCAACATATGTCTTCTCTGGTTTCGCTTAGACGATAAAATAATCCATAGTTTTATTTTATTATTTTGATCCACCCCTGTGCAGGAAGGTTCTGGGGTATTGTTGAAAGCGTCTTGAACACAGGAAGAACATGCAAACACCACAGACAAGGAAAGCCAGGGAAAGGACTGAAAGCCCTGCTGCCAGAGGCGTATGACCCACTGAGCCACTGGACACATCCACACTGATGCTTACATGCAGATAAACCAACACACCTTATGATGTCATATACAACTCCATACCTGGAGGGACCTGAACCTGCTCAGCAAAGGTTCTAAAAGCATTAACAGCAGGCCACTGAGGCTTCTGGGATCACTACATACCCAGGGTATAATCTTCCTCCCCTTATACACTCTTTTAGTTATATATCCAGTGTTGGGCATTTCAGGTCCAGAAGCTACAAATCCAGACCTGGATTTTGTTTCTAACCAACCAGTTGAGTATAAAGAGCCACAGGCACAGAGTACTCAACTGGTTGGGAGAAACAAAATCTTTGTCTGGACTTGTAGTTCCTGGACCTGAAATGCCCAATACTGGATATATCTGACTGGCTATGCTAAGTATGAATTATTGCCATTATTGTAAAATGCAACCACTACTATTCCCGTGACTTTGTGCAGTAACCCCCCCCCATGCCTGTTTTTCATGGACGTCAAAAAGCGTTACCTTTCCTTGCCATTCCTTCCCCCTCCGTTTCAGTCGGCAGGTGCTGGAAGCATTTATAAATTATTCTGACATGCTTCTAAAAGTAACAGATTAGCATAAATATTTACCGGCCTTAAAAACCAGCGAGTGCTTTCCCGCCTCTGCATGGTGGGCAGTCCCTTCCATTACCATGTGATATGATGCTTGTAGGTGCAGGGCACTAAGCCATGTCAGAGCCAGGCCTGTATATTACTCATCCAAGCATATTCCATAACTGTTTGCCCAATGCAGGCATGCAGGGAGAGTGGACGCTCAGGCAGCACAGGAAACAAAGCAGAACAAAGTGAGGGACACCCTGGATAGGATGCCAGTCTAATATCTTGGAGAACCATTGTGCTAGAGGACGTTAAACCCAATTAAGAGCAACAGACCTCATTAAAATAGCCCAAGCGCTCCATAACGTTTTATGAGTTCGACCAGCTTCCACAAATAAAGCACATTTATTTTCAGCAGAGTGCCGAACACAATTGATTCTTCTCATCTTTTTTTGTCATTGTCTTCACCCTGTTTGGACTTGTCAAGAACTTCTTCTGCTCCAGAACTGCCTAACTGCACATTTCATATTCCCTGATATTCCCTGAGCTGAAGATAGTCACAAGTATTTATGGCTCTATCTGTTGAGCTGAAGTTAAGACCGTCTTAAGATACTTTCCACAGATGTACTGTGACTAGTCCCTTAAGAATATGTTCTAATTTTAACTACGCCTTATGTTATTATTACCCCGAAGTCACATTTTTAATTGCTATAGTCTTAGCAATCCGAGAGAATCACAGGACTGCAGTGGGACAAAAATATCATCGATGATATCCACAAATGTGCTAATGTGAAGACTAAATGAGCGGGGGCTGGAGGGAGATCACAGCCCAATCAATAGTAAGGGGCACGTACCAGGATCTGACTTGGAGAAAGTGTCCATGTCCAGCAGGTTCCTACAGAAATGAGAAAAGGAAGAAACCATGTGACTACAAAATGGCTGCCACAAGTCAGATTCACGATTCACGATTCACGACATATTGGCCATGTCGAGCGAAAGCACTGAAGTGCATACACATTCAACCACACTAAATACAAGGATAATTAAAAGTAAACAAATAATACATAGACATTACAGAAGTGCACTAGTGCTATGAAAATCAGCTAACACTTCAAGTCACATAAAGTGCCGGCTGGTTACAAGTTATTGGCATCTTGCTGGCATAAACTGATGCCAACAAGATTATCCAGCATTTCTGGTAACACTTTGATAGTGTTAAATTTCATATACTCTATAGCCGCAGTTCTGCTGCATCCATCCTTCAACAACAGCGACTGATGTACTTGGGATCTCTGCGAGCTGGGATCAAGACACACGTACACCCACACATTGTAGGGAACCCACACTGGGTCATGTGGAATGACCAGTATACTTGAACAACACGCAGATTATTTTTCTAGTTACAATACCTTGGGGTTGCAAGTCAAAACCTATGATTGTCATTCTACCTTGGGAACCAGGGCCAGATTCGAACCCACGGCTTTGATGTTGTAACAACATGGCCACTGTGCCAACATGTGACCTGAAGCTTGAGATGAAGGCTCAAATTTGAATTAAAAATCTTAGCCTTTGCACATTATGGATCAGAATGCCTATTTGCAAAATGTTATTGGATCTCAACATGAAACTGATTTACACTGAATTAGCATTATCTCCCTGCAATTGTGGAAAGGTAGTCATCGGCAAGCAGTATGGGCCAGTCATATTTGGTAAAGACAGATGGATGACAGGCTGGTCGTAAGTTTGCGCGGTCGTTAAACAGGTAGGTTGCTAAGTGAGGAGTGTCAGTATATCTGATTGAAACAATGCTATTCTGTTTTTTCATTATTTTAATAAAGGTCACAGGTCTATGACTCTTGCAGCAAGACGACAGTAGATGAAGATCTGTCCTTGAGCAGTGAATGTGTGCAGTAAAATTACTCAAACATCTCCCATCCACTTCAGATATCTTCAGCATTCCTTTTCTTATGTTTCCTGCTAACCAGAACTTTCTGTACAGTTAATTTCTGTTCCTTCAAATTGTGATGTAAAGTATCAACCCCCCACAAAATGGTTAGGTACACAACTATCCAATAGAGAAACAGCCCCAGGCTGGTGACTTGGCTGGTTAGCTACCTCCCTCCTATAGCATCTTTTCTCTCCTATTTTAATTCTCTCCTTACCCAACAAAGATTGTCTCCCAAGCCTCTTACAGGGAATCTTAGGTCAGATATTTGTGTGTGTTGCATTTTCTTAACACCAAATTATCACATGTAAGGCTATACTGTACATACAAAACAATCTAAAATCGTGACAAGAATATTATTCTCCACATGTTCTTTTCAAAAGATCCCTTTTAAGAAAGCTGGGGATCATTTTGACAACGTTAAGTGGGCCTTTACAAAGACCGGAAAAGTGCTCAGGAATCCAGTGGATCTTCACAGGAACCCAGCATAAGCTTTTAAAAGTTGGCCTGTGTTCCAGAATGTGTGATTATAGCTGTCCAGCTATTGTGATGCTGGAAACAGGAGACAAAAGGAGAAAGGCGCGAATGCTGATGGCCATGTCTGATTAGCGTGAATGTCTGCAGCCAACGAGAACATAAGAATGAACTCATAGCTACTTCCTCTGCACTGTTCTGCTGCCTTGGACAGAAATCAACTATACACCTCAGACAAGAAGCCAGTCCATCAGAGGGCATATACATGTACAAACCAGATTGATTTATTTACACATACAATTTAGAGATGCACCCAGAGAATACACACATCACAGAGAGAACATGCAAACTTAGAGGGAGGATTCAAACCCCCAGCCCTGGTTTTGTGGGGCACCAGAGGGTACTTTAGGTTAGAAACCCCACATCCTTAAAATGTAATTTGTTGCTGAATATTCACTGTATATTTAACTCCACTTAAAAGATTTCAAAACTGATTTTCTTCGCCCATTCTTGGTTTGCGGTTCTTTCAGCGAAAAGCAAACCTTTAATACGAGAAGCTTGAGGGCAGCCAGCTTGTGTCCTCCAGCTCAGCAAAAACCAGGCAAGAGGGGCTGAGAATGAATTAATATTAGCGAGACCGTGTGACCGTGTGCTAACAGAAGACAGCATGTTTACTGATACGGATCACAAAACAAGATAGAAATCATACTGTAATCATCTCGGAGCAAATACGAACAAGACATAATTCAGTAAGCAGCCACAACCTATGATAGGATAAATAATTTAATTTTAATATACCCCGAGAGGCCGAGACCACGTGGGATCTCCCACTATACAGCCGCTCCCCAAAACCATAATAATAAACCCCACCACACAGAAAAGGCGGTGCATGGCGACCTTTTACTCCCCAAATATGATCACAGACCATGTCGGAGCACAGATATAGAAAAGGAAAAGAAAAACATAACACAACGATCTCAGCCTTGAGGATGAATAGTATAAGCACAAGTTCTGCTTCAATTCTCCTGAGCTAAGTGATCACACAAAAAGCGACTACGTCTCATATTAACGCCACGGCGGCAGTGTCTGGATGACATGGTGGTGTTTTATAAAGGTTACAAAAGACAATGAACTTTACAGGTTAGCGACTTTTTTTAAGTGTTCAATAATGGCCGTTCATACGTCAGGGTAAGTGAAGTGGAAATTAACCTCATACTGTGCCCAGCTCGTGCGCAATAATCAACGAATTACAACAAGGGGCACAGAAGCATTTCAGAAGTATGAACGGCATATGATTAAACAAAACAGGTTTCAGATTTAAATTTAGGTTTTAAAAGCTGGGTGGGAGGTAAATCCCCATCAGCCGTGATATTTCTTCAAATGCGCCTTTCGATGCTTCTTAAAACCAAAAAACTTAGGACTTGAATTACTTTAATTCAATAAATGCAGAGAACAAATAACAGCGGAAACTATAACCGCATAATGAATATGAATAACAAACACCTTTATAGTCAAGATGAATGAACTGATTATTCAATACTGGAAATCAAAACATGTATGGATCCCTCACCCTGAAGCCTTAGGTCACATGGCCGATAAGGTGAACACTCTGGTCAGCGTGGCACACACACACACACACACACAGGTTTGTAATTATATATTTGTGGGGACTTTCCATTCATTTCTATTCGGGATAATCTGATCCCAGCATGTCGACCTTAACCCCTACCCAGCCCTAATCTTAACCATAAGTAACCAAACGAAATACAAGACTTTTGGCATTTTTAGTTTTTTGATTGCATTCACAGGTCTTTGATGGGACCTGAAAAATGGTTCCCACAATGTCACAATAACACACACACACACAGCCCACAAAACTCTTTCTCACTAAATCCAGACCAAGAAATTGCACCTTCGGTAAATTTTTAAAATCTTTAACAATAAACCTGATGATAGGCCTATCAACCTACTATTATAACGTTAGATGCCAGACATAGACAAAAACACACTTCAGAGAAAATTACAGATATTACTTATAATCTAATCGAATTTACATAACAAAGCTCCCAGCGATTCAGGCAAGGTAAGAGGCAAGGGGTTCAGATGTCACATTCAGATGTGAACATTTATTTGCGCGCGCGCGTGTCTGTGTGTGTGTGTGTGTGTGTGTGTGTTTGTATACAAAGCGTCCCCAGGTTGGAGTCTATTATTAATAAACAGAAATTGATAGTTCAAAACTGTTATAGGAAAAACGAGAACAAATAGTCTGCTCTTCGGAAACAGCGATGCAACTGCGCATCTGCAATTCACTTTGATCATTAATATGAAAAGGAATGTGATCTATAAATAAACTTTCACCCCTCAGAAATCCCAAACAAAGTGTTTCACCGACTTTTGCGTTCTGCCATTCCCTGACCGTGTTCCATACAGTTCCCATCCGTGTTCACTCACAGCAGCATAACGTGAAATGTTGCGTTTCTGCGCGCTTCATCATCGCTTTCATAGCGCGCCGTGCATATACCCTTATGCCCATGTGGGTCTCGGCATTTCTAACCCTTTCTAAGCATTTGAGCGCTACTTAAGGTAGAACTGACCCAATTCAAATTAACGTCAACATTGTGAAAACAATCTGGTCCATATTATTAATACACTAAACAAGTGCTTCCTTCTTGGTTTCGTTCGCCCTATATGATATTTTTAAAACAAATCAAATACTTATAAGGCCCGCGCCGTTCTACATGAACGCAGCCCACTTAAAGATCTGCAAATATTAAATAAGTGCTCCATTACCATATGATCTTACTTACCTGCACGAAACTGTAACTTCAATCTTAGTTGCGGGTACGCTGGAGCGGAGCGGATCAAAGTCTCCAATAGACGCCATAATAAGGCTTTTCCGAATGAATTTCAAGTTCTTATAACTATTGTATTTTATTACAAATAACGTATTCGTGTTCAGAAATAAAATGAAGTCTATTCGGAGCTATGGTCAGATGGGTACATGTGAGCGAGGCGGGCAGCTCCAAGTATTTCAGATTTCGTTCCTGATCCTCGAGCGCTTCGCTCCGGCGATCTGACAGACGAATCGAACCGCGTTGCCCAAAGCTACCGCCAGGTGGAGCCAGAGTCTCGACTGCCGCCGCCGGCGAGGACAGAACAGCCCTAAATCGAACCGCGTCTTTAAAAGCGCATCCTACAGACGTCCAAACGTAATTAAGACAGAAGAGGACCGCATAGAAGTGTACGAAAGTGCGCTGATGTGAAAATGAAGGACAGAATACACGTTTTTTCATATAATTATATTCGTCTTTAATTTCAACTTCCATTCTACTTTCTCCATCAAACTACTTTATCCCTGATAAAAGTTAAACAAAATGCCAACGGAGAACCCATAAAAATTAATTTCAACACACAAACAGAAATAAAGTAAACGTGACATTCCTATTATACAGAACATAAATGTAAGGATACAGAATGTGATATGGATTTAAGTAAGACAAACACATTACGTGCCATTGTCCTCAGATTATAATGCTTATTTTAAATAGAATCGATAGATTTTAAGGGATATTTAGTGTGTGATGTTTCATACAGTTTACGGAGTATAATTCTGTATAATATCTTGCTTTCTAATAATGTCTAGGGTTAATGGTAATGTCACAATCCTCAAAAATGTTTCCTTCTACATCCGGACTCCTATATACTTTATTTCATTACAGCTTGTTTAAACACGGAAGGACAGTTCCTTCTTTGCCCTGCCATCTGAGACAAATGAGGGGGGTAGAATTGAGACTGAGCCAATCCAAATGCAGAATAATATGGACAGCCCATCAGGGAAGCAACCTGACCAGGGTGGGCTGGGAGCCACAAAGGCATGTGTAAAAACGGGGAGAAAAAAAACAGATTTATTATGGAAAAAAACTGCCAGTCAGAGACAGACCAGAGGCAGATGTCAGCTGCATGACTGTGAGTTCTCACATCCCAGCTGGCAGCTGACGGTTGATACCCAAGGCCAGTAATATCGGATTTAAATTGTCATACAGCTACAGGTGAATTTATAGTGACAACCGTTATGTACAGAAGCAACTGCTAAATTGGCTATTGGTAATGTGAAATTTTTGGGTTTGATTTGTTTTTTCCCCCTTTGGGGGGGGGCTATGAGTGCAAGTAAAACATATGAACACTTTTGCGATCGAGACAATTGAAATACACCCCTCGCCACACAAGGTTGGGGTTGGAGGGCAGCCAGGCCCCTAACACCTCGTCACTGACCTTTTTTGAGCAGGCGATGCCCAGAGAGCCAGGCTGTCTGTGGCATCTCGCCCCACAGCCCAGGTCACCAGAATGAGGAGCTTTCTGAAGGTAATGAGAACAAAATCCAGATACAGTGCCAACCCCACCCCCCACCACTGCCCTCTGGCCCCAGTGCAGACTCCAGCAAACATTTAATCAGAGTAAAGAACACTTCAACCATGTCCCAAAACAGACTCTGTTGTGATTCAGCTCACAGGCATCTGAAAAAAAACATTTAAATACTTTTTGTTGCCTTAAACTAATTAAAACCATTAAAAAAATCTGATTACAATATGTGTAAATATTCTAATTACATTGTAATTTATCAGCATGTTTTTTGTATTTATTTCATTTAGTCACTTTTGGAGAATCACCTTAGGGAATATCCAATCTCCAGTCGTATTTGCACCCGCATTTATATCAAAATCATAAATCATTAATCAATGTGCATGTATGTTTACTCCTAACTGAGGAAATTTAAATGATGTGTGACAGTCACCTTTCAGTGAGTACTTAACACTGCGTAAGCTGTTGTGGGAAACTTTTCCACTCTGTATGGTCAAATTAATCTTTTTTTTCAGCTAAAGGGAAAATCTGAGCTACTGAAAGAGCATAAAAAAATTAATATTTCTAAATTTAAGTACTAAATTTAAGCCCTTTAACCAACCCACCCTCCCCGATTGTTTTAATTCCCCAGGAACATGACAAAATGAGGGAAAAAAAAAAGAAGAAAAAGTGCAATGTTTAAATTTTGCTCTCTGAAGCAGAAGCAGGTTTGGGCCACTTCAAACGGGACCCAGAACTTCAACTTCATTGGCCTCCGGAGCAGTCTGATTCGGCATGGCTTTACCCTGACAGGCAAGCACTTAAAAAAAACAAAAAAGAAAAAAAAAAGCAGTATCATCAGAAAGTATAAATTAAAAAAATAATAATCATCTATCTGAGGACTGACAACCATGCTGGGTGCTTAAAAAAATAAAAAATTAAAAGGGAGGGGAGCTGCTTCTCCTGGATGCTTGGCACTTGTCACAGAGTCCATCAGCGAAAGGGAAGTGGGCTGAGGTTCCCAGCGAGGACGAGGCCACCGCACCGCGGCCCTCCGTGACACTGGGAGAGCAGGCGCCCGGCGCTGCCCGGGAAATTTCTGCCGGCAGGAAACGGTCAGACGATGGTATTGGTGCCACGCAGGCCCACGCCACGGGCAAACTGCTCGAGCAGCCCGGAGATGGCTCCAGAGGGGCTGGGGGCAACTGACTTGAGCCCCACCGTGGAGCTGTACGCTGCCAGGAACATCTCCCGGACGGCCTCCAAGCGAGCCTGCCGCTCAGGCGGAGAGGGGCACCTGGGAAAGGGGGGGCAGGATCACCATCAGCAGACAACAGAAATGGCGTCTCTCCGTACGTCAGTCTATGCGAATGCTAGGCAGGTTCACAGTCAGGAGACTAACCCACGTCAGGTCTCCATAACGCCTTATAAAGATGAACCGACTTCCTGCTTCAGTCACATTATTATTGCCCATGAAAGTCGACGTGCAGACGCCTGACAGCCTCTTGACAGCAGGTGTCAGCAGATTCACTGGTGACGTCCGGCACCTCGGCCCCTGTAGGGCTGTACTGCCCTCATGCTAACACTGCCGGCACAGAAACCTCCATGCAGCTGGCACGTCCACCAAGACATGATTCTGCTCGCAGGTCCCGCCCGCAAAGGTGCAGCGTGACGCATTAACACTGCCGCTGATAGCTCCGACTCTTGAAAGCGCAGGGCGAATATCGCTAATTGCCTTGTGACCTCAGTGCTGCTTCTGATGGGCCCACGTCCACGTAAAGAACACAATTACAGACAGTCCTACCAATGTGGTATCAGCCTTTCAAGATGAAATTAAAAATGGATGATAAAAAGGCTTTGATGGCCCTGATGTCCAATTAGAAGTTAAACCCCCCCCACCCACATCACTGTTATATCAGTCAGAATCTTAGCCGGGTCTTAGGGGAACCAGTCCGTACGTCTCCATGCTGAATCAAGAAGCCAGGAGGATGAATCTTACACATTCAGGGGTGCAAAGGGGTAGCAGAAAATGGGTTATGTATGAAAGGGCAAGTAGGGACAGGAAGTCTGCTAGTGCTACATGAAAGAAAGAAAACAGACGACTGTACAATTAAAATGACATTTAATAAGACAGAACTGCTGTTTTACAATCAGTCAGCTATCGCAGAAAGAAATGAAACTGGAAAAACAATCACGCTAAATGCATATGAGGAAATATAGCACCCACGCCCCCCACCTCGGAGGTGAATTTTCACATGCAAGAGACTGCGCAGCAAGCACAAGGACTGCAAAGACCATCAGGAGCCCTGAACGAGAGCAGCGGCTGCTCCCACCGGCGCGTACGGCGCTAAGCTCACAGGACGCACTACAGGGCACTCTTCACCAGACACGTCACTCTCAGCGGTACGAGATTCATTCCTGACGCCAACTCAGTGGCACTTGGGATACAAAGTGCGAGAGGCACGCCTTCGGCTGAGCAGGTCACGGCGCTCGCTGGGCTAACATTCCTCTGTGTACTATATGTACCTATGCTCTCTGCTGCAGCCTCGCCCAGCCCCGCCCAGCCCCGCCCCACCGGGACTCACATCCGGCCATTGGGTCCCTCATCCTGAAAGCTGAAGGGGAGGGGAGACTCTGTGGGGAGGGGGGCGTTCTGGTCGTGGATACTTCCGCAGCCAGACACAATTTGCCAGCTCCCGTAATCGGTGGAGAGCGAGGAACCGGAGCGGGCATACTCCCCCACTGATCTGCAGGGCGAGAGAGAGAGGGAGGGAGAATGGTGGTGGTGGTGGGGGGGGGCACAGACAC
>JAODLD010000117.1:1025106-1052684 GCA_026781065.1 Mormyrops boulengeri
TATCCATTTATCGAGTCCTGGTTATATTTGCGCTTCTCCAAACGTCCTGTAGATAAATCTGGAAAAACGATGATTGTCAAAACTCCTTTTTTTATTAAGTCCTGTGAAGTAGGATAAAATTTAACGGAGGCGAGTGACGTAGACATTTTGCTACAATGCCTGGGGTGAGTTATTTAATGCTAGATATAAATAGTGCTTCAGTTTCAATCAGCAATGTAAGTACACCTGAGATGTATGCTTTCTCCGCTCTCTTAAAAAAAAAAACAACGTGCAGTTACATTTCTGGGAAAGTACGCGTCAGGCTATGGCATAAGGTACGGCACAGAGTTCACAATTACGCCATAGTCACGCTGTCGATTTGAAGCAGAAGTATATATCAGCCTTAAGAAAGTGGGGAGAGAAGAGCCTGAATACAGGAAGAGGGACCCTGAAAAGCGTCACTTACTTTAGGCCAAACTTGACCTTCTTGTTCTCCACCATGAGGTCGCAGATGTAGCGCACTGAGAGGTAGCGAAGGAGCTTGATGTCCAGGCCCCGAACTTTATCAAAGAGCTGCGACTCACCGTTCCTGCAGTGCACCAGATCAGGCCACGTCACACGTGTGAAATTGCACTGACACACGACGACACGGCGAAGGCCTGTCGACTTTCACAGGGCCACAATCATCTCACCGCACTGCATTGTCATCCTCCGGTACCTCCTCTGACTCCCCCCAAGTGTCGTCAGAGCCCCCTGGAAAGAGACAGAGAGATGAGGCACCTTGGCAAGTGGAAGACATCAGAACTGCCATTCCGCTCCCCCCGGATGTGGGTCTACAAATCATACAATATAGTCCACTTTTTAGATAGATTACCAGTTCCATATCTATGTATTATTTTATATGCGTGTTAGTCTACTGTGTTTACATTACATAAAAGTCAGCCACCTAGTACCCTCTGTGTTGTACATTTACAACAGTTGTACCATCAGCCAGACTGAATGACAAATTTGAGATCAAGACCACCCAATCTGGAATCAAGACCCACAAATCTTTAAAAAAACGAAAAAAAAACAGGAGGTTGTGCAAAGCAGGAGGACATTACAAGGATTAAATCACTCATTCTCAGTCTCTTGTTTTGCAATTCATTCCAAATTTTAAGAATAAAACACGAAGCATCGCCCTGTGCCTGGCAAGCAGGAGAAATGTTACTGGCCAAAACCCTCTTTAATCTAAATTCTCGGCATCTGGGGGACACGAGTGGGTCGCAGCATGCCAAGCGAACGAAGCTGCATGAAGCAGCGAGAACTCGGCTGAGGGGGAAGGTGCCGCACCGGCCGCCTCCTGTCTGTCTGCCTGGACTCAATCTGCAGGCAGCCATTATTTATTTTTAAGACATAATGTATTAGATGGGAAAAAAACATTAAACATTTCATGTTATGTACAGCAAAGAAGCCAAACAGATCATTACAATCACATATACATAAAACAAACAACAAGCATTTAATAAACAAGACTATTACGTAAATGGCTACATTTGTACATTAACCAACAATACCAGTGCTACTCACATCTTACAACAATATAACTTTCTAGTGTTTTTCACTAATTAAAATCTGCATTGTTTTATCCCAGTGTTTTCTTTTTAAACTATAACAGAAAGCTGATTCTATAGCATGCAGACAGCCAAACTGGGGGCAGCCTCAGACAACACTGCACCAGACTGATCATCTGTCGGAAGCCATCAGAGAAACTATGTTGCTAGGATACACATCTAAGAATAAGTGTTTTCCCGAAAGCTTCTGTGGAGCAAGCTCTGTGGTGGAGGTCATTTGAAAAGGAGTCATTTATCGTTGATTGACTACAATTAATGGTGATTTACAACTTTACTAAACTGAAACAGAATGCATTTTGTGATTGTACGTTTGTAAATAACCGATTCTAAGAATGTGAAACAGGCTGTTAAAATCTGATTTTGTTATACTGGCAGTCAGAAAAACCATATGGCACAACTGAATCTGATTAAAAGAAACAGTGTACAATTCAGAGAAAGAGTTTTTAAGACCACCGCTAGGTCTGAATGAGAGCAAGGTCTCTATATTGAACTTTTTACCAAGACAATGCAAAATATTAATGAAACATCATTAATAAATGAATCAAATAAACTAACAATGTCTTAGAGACTTCCAAACTTGAATCATTTGCAAACTAATTGGTTTTTTTTTTTATGCCCAACCACCACCCCCGCACCCCCCTCTTCGAGGACAACTTTATTTTTAATTAACTGAACAACAGATCAAAACATTAACTGAACCCACTCCAAACCAGCCAACCCATGCCCACCCCCTGCCCATCCCCCTTTCATAAGTGTTAAAGTACAATTAGAATAATATATTAAATTATCTGAATATCACCTGTGCTTCAAAACATTATTCGATAGTATATAGCATCACCAGATGAACAACTGTTATTTATGCAACGATAATCAAATTTACACTGAAGGTACTCCAGAATATAGAGCGATTTTATACAATGCACCACAAGAGGTCACTGTTGTATCCTAGTTTTATAAAAACAAAGGACATCCTCTGTATAATCGGTGAAGTCTATTTAATGACATAAATTCCGTCCAAAAGATTAAAGTTTTTCATAAACCAACCACTGAAATGTTTACAATTTCCCTCTCATATTTAATGTTTGTTCTCACTTCAGTGTCTAGCCAGTTCTCTCAAACACACCTTAACTTTAGCGACCACCAATTGATATAAAGGAACACCGAGGCACAGAGGAAAGGGTGACACTTAACAGGTGAGTTACAGACTGTGAGAATAAAAGATGGTGGTTCTAACTGGCCAGCAACTTTGTTATAATAATGGGTTAACTTTATTATGGCCAAGTGTTAGTTCCCTGGAAGTCAAACATTAGCGTGTAATTATACTCACCTGAGAAGATGTAGTTATAGCCCGTCCGACCGTACAATTCCCCCCAGCCAGCCAGAGTGGAGGAGCGGCAGATGTGCTAGCAAGAGAACAACCAAACAGTCTGAGTAAGGCTGCAATAAAAGCAAGGCGTCATTTGACCTATCAAGAATAAATAGCGTGATAAGTATATTTCTTCTATTAACATGAAATATGACATCATAGGAGAACATATCTAAAATTACAATGTATAGTATGAACTTATCTGTAGCCTTGCGCATTATATACATTTCAGAAGCAGAACAGTAAATTAAATCATGAGAACTAACTCCTCAACCAATTTAAATGAATGAAATATACAATCACACACCTGCCTGTACGGTTCCCATATAATGTGTGAAGCATGTTAGATGCGTCTCGCAGGGGTGAGTCGCAATATGCAGAGTTCCACTTGTAAAATTATCTTACTCAAACAGTGAAACAGTGACCCAAACAGAAAAAAAACTTTAAGAGAGTACAGATGATTTAGGGATGGCTTTTTACATTGTGCTAGGGACGCTCTTAACATTTTCAGACTGGAAAAAGCCATTTCTTCAAAGATTAGCATAATATTAGAATCTGTAAAAGCTTTTAGCTTGGCGTAATGCATAATACGTAGATATGGAAACACTGAAAGTTAACTGAAAATTTCAGTAAATATGGTGACATATTCATTAAAAAAACCTTTATAAATGCCTAAAAACAATGTTGTCGCTAACAATAATAGATGTTTGCTTATAATTGCTGATGAATCAGATTGGGGGGAAGGGAATGTCACTTGGCTATTTTTTCCTAAAGCTACCTCTGAGTCACAGAGATGTGGAACATTTCCATATTGAATTACTGCAGGTGTGGTCAAGGGTCACTACCACGCATTAGTACCCAAGGAGGACATCTGAGACAAGAACCTCTCCCCTCCCCCCAGAGACAACCTTCTTAGCTTTTAACCAGAACACTACCTACAACTGACCTTTGGTTTGGTTTGGTGCAACCCCCCATCTAAAAGTCTTGTACCATTTGAAAACAGAATCACCTTGCCGTTGTAGAGGATGACAGGGCAGACAAACCGCCCCCGACACCGGGCCATCTTGCTGCGGTTCACCAGGTCCTGCAGTTTGCTAATCTGCACCATGTTCTCAAACCTGCCAAGACCAGGACAGATGACATGTACACAAGTTAAACCCGTGGTGACTTTCTTGTTTGTCTCAAAACACTAAACATCTTAGTGACCAAAATAGCCCAATGGCTAATCATAGTTCCACACTTGACTTACAGGACACATTAAAAATATATAACAAAAATTAAAAATTAAAATACTCAAGCACAACTGAAGAGCAGTTAACAAAAGTGACACACCTACTTCCTAAGACTCCTCTGTGGTCCTTGGCCACATTCCCACTGCTACATAAAAATTACTCTTAATTTTAAAAAAGTATTATTGCTCCCTCTCGTAACCCAAATGTCTTTTGTGAGCTCAGAAGTTCCTTGCCCAGTTAATGCATAAAAAAAAGCTTATATTGCCAGCTCTCATGCATCTGCCGTGACACTCACACTTTCCGACTCTCTTGCAAGAAATCTTACAGCAAATCTATATTTTTCCATTATATACCTAAAATTAGCTACACCAAAACTGTTGCGGTAGTTTGCAAACACTACAGACTATTTACAAGGTAATAAAACTGTTACACTTGGATTTGTATGAAAGATTGTCTCGAATTGAAAATCTCACGACAGCCATCTGAACAGAGCAGGCAACCCTGTATTGCTGCACCTGATGTAAAATTTGTGCTGCCAGGATGCTGCCATCAGTTTTTATTCGGGATATCGATCGGTAGGATCCTGTGGCAGAGGCGCACCTACCTCTCCTTACTCTGTTCCGCAGTCTCGTACTCCAGGAAGACGATCTGCCGGGGGTAGTGCCCGCAGACCTCCCCGTTCGCGTTCTGGATCACGCTGTACCTGTAGTCCCTTCCAAAGAGCTCCAAGCACCGCTTCTCAATCCGCTCCACCTGACCGTAACAGTAATAAGCATAACACTTAATCGAATAGAAAAACACTACCGCTGTCTATCTCCACCTGTACGGATATGACAGCTTGGCTACACAAGTCGCGCACAGCCCATTAAAACCGGCCGCGCCGTAAGTGCTATAATGCTGCATCGTCTGGAAGTACCGTAATCGATTAATGCGAGGTAGTTAGAAAATTCTAACAAAATAAAACTAATCGATCGTCACATTAAATGAATTAAATGGATCGACAGTCAGTGGATGAACGGTCTGTGGATTAATTGTAAGCGGCGCTCGGAGGCACGCCGGGGCTATTCGCTACTCTTACCCTGGGACTGACTTCTTTCGCCCGGTATTGCGTTTTCGAGAACAAGTCGATCAAATCGGCGATTTCGTCGCCCTTCCTGCCAGATATCCCAGCGAGCGACGTGCTGGGAGACCCGGCCATGGCCGCGGCCTCTAAACGGACGCGTCCTCTCTCAAACACCGCAGCTCCCTGGGGTCGGGACGACCGTCCAGGCCATCCCTTCCCGGTCAGTTTCTTCCTGACCGCCCGCTTGAAGGGGCCGGAGCCGGGTATCCGTCCTGAATTCAGGGCACCAGAGAGTTCAACCCCCCCTCCGAAGTGATACCGAGCTAGCAAAGCAGCCAACTAACACAGACTCGTTATAATCACTTCCAAGGAAAAGTTACAAAACGTCACTCAACAGCCTCCCTTTTAGTCTTCAGCATATTATATTTAGGTTATTCCGGTTAAAAAGAACAATGCTGAGTGACTGACGAACAGGTTAATCCGGCGGTCGAAGCAGGGTGAAGACGTTCCCGGTTCCACGCCGAAGCGGCTCAGGAAACGCCGAGGATTCGCGGCCCAGTCACGCTTTCCATTGGAATCGACCAGGACTTCTCACTTCTTAAAACGACTGAACCATATTATGTCATCCACAAATTCAAGACCCCAGAGAAACAAACCGCTAGAAACATCTTTATGTTTAATTTTTATCATCAGTACTCTACAGTTCCGGGAATTGCTCTAGCTGAAGACAGCGAACAAGTGGTAAACAGGAAGTTATCAGGAGCATATGACGGCCCAAGATGTCCTCCTCATGTGACACTCTGCTGCCAAAACACAGCGCTTATACTCACCGCACAGATTTCCTCAACTTTTCCGGTTTTTCATTAACCAGCACTAATTTGTACTTTACGTTTGAGTTAAAGTATAATAATTAAATACAATAATCGTCTTTGAGTATAAAGCCATTTTAAAGCATTTATAAATTACAGTCCGGGTAATGCCACGTGGTAAAGGTTCTTCGTAAATATTAAGTGTCTCGGACTAGTTATGTAGACATCAACCCCATATCAAAATGCTGTCTTCAAAACAAGCCAAGAAAACTTCTCAGGAAGGTCCTGTATTTTCAGCTATCGACCTCTGTTTGCAAAGGTGTTTAAAAGTCAATCAGCAATGATTTAATACTTCTTTAGTACGAAAACTTTCATTAGAAATTCACAATGATTATTCTGTGTGAAATCTGCCGGTGACAAGTCATGGCCAGCTTGACCTTTGGCACAAATATTCAGCCATTCAACAAAATGTATACTTCTGTTGATGACGTCAAACAGCTTGTCAGTTTATGGGAAAACAGATAGTTGTATTATAATAGTAAATATTTATGCTGTGTGCAGCAACCACAAGTTGAATGGTGGTAGTGGTGAAGAAAAAGCAGTTCAATGGCTTCAATATTCCAATATTTAAAAAGTATTATTTCACTTACTTATTTCAATTACTTCTGGTAAGCCAGCCCTTTAAAAATGATACGTACTGTAAAACAGACCTGTCAGTATTACAGTGGCAAGATTCCTGTCCAACTAAAAATGCACCATACGGCAGTTAAAAAGTAAATATATGAGACAGAGTATAGATATCCTTTGTATCTATGTAAGCTAAAGGCTAAAAGATACCGAAGTCTTAAAACTAAGTACAGTAGATGGAAACGTAAATGAGATTACCACAGAAGGCTGGAGATGTAAATGGAGGCTTTTTTATTATTATATTAAGGTTAATCAATATTAGCATCCATTTGTGAAAACCCATGGAAGTGTGACATAATACCTTTCCAGACATTTCTCTAAGTGCAGACACTGAGGTCAATACCAGCCTAGCTAATGGAATGGCTCTATTAACCTTGAGTCCAAATGGATATGCTGGGCTATAGCTGCTTGCTTAGGGTCTCAGCATCCAGACCCAGCCCTTTATGTCCGGCACTCCCCAAAAGTCCCGAGATATTCAATGGTCTAAAAATCTACTCTTTAAAGGTTTTTTTTTTTCCTTTTGATTTTTTGACACTCATCTCTATCCTGTTATCTTCATCGTCTCTGGAGTTGAATTACTGTTCTGCATTAGTGTTTTAAAAGCAGTTGTGCGCCGTATCACTCTGACCCTAACTGGATAAGCAGTTAATGCAAATGGAAGAATCAACACACAGATAAAAAGACTGAAATAAGCATAATAAACGTCTTACTACGGTATCGGATGGTGATAGTGGTCCGCAGTGTAAGTGCCTTAAGCAATTTTTGCTTGTGCTTTTGCGTGAAAATTATTAAACTGATTATGGTTTGTCTTCTGGCTTTATGGTGAGAAAAAAAATGTTAAACTAAATGATGTCACTTGCTTTGTTTCCTGCACTTCCTGAGGCAGGCTCACCCAAGCTCTGTACTACATGTCTTCTGTACTGGTTATGGAAGATGGATGGAAGGAAAATGTAATTCGCATAAGTCAACTAATCCCCTAGTATGATATCTGTACATATGCTTTATACATTTTTAATATCTTGTTTGGAGATACTGTTAGCTACTGTTAATATACATAGTATAACTTGAATTCATGGTTTGTGAACTGAGAACCATTTATCACTAAAGGTACCTGACCTGTCCTCATAAACAGCCTTATCGGTTTGCTTATCCATTCAATGCGGCTCAAAATGTTGTGTTGTACTGATTAAGCATACTGCTCCTCTGATACCAGCCAGGTCATCTGTCTAGATTACAAAACAATGTGGTAGCATTGCAAGCCTTAGCTGTGTCCTTTTGTCATTGAACTTCAGGAGAAATCACTTGCTGCCTTTGTTTTCCTATATTCATGTAGACTGGGGTGCTTAAAGACAAAAAGGTTTTATAAGATGTTGAAATTTTTAAATTGTTTTTTTTTTTTTTCGGAGCCAAAATGACACCAACAGCATGTCATCCATCCATCCATCTCCAAGCCAGTTATCCTGTACAGGGTCTTCGGGAATCTATCCCAGGGAGCACAGGGCACAAGGTGTTGGACTTTAATAACTGCATTCTGGGTAACTGCAAATTTTTGGAAACTAGAATACCCTTTGTGACATCAGAACATGTAAATTACACACACACACACACACACACACACACACACACACACAGAGAGCAGGGGTGGGTTTCAAACTCCAACCCCTGGAGGAGTGACATGACAGCTCTACCCACTGAGTCTCTCTGCCAACCATGATATTGGTTTATAATAGGGTGAACATGTATTCAATAGACATGGCCTAACATGTTCTGTAATAGTTCCCCTCTTCATTGCGTACTGTTTGGCACTGGCAGGTGCATGTCATGGATAAATATTACTCTGTACATTTATCAATACTTTAATTTAATTAGAAAATCCGAAGTGTAACCATTATCATCACATATACTAGTGTGCATTCTGTAACGTACCTTTAAAACATTGGTACTGTATTAAGTTATTACAAATTTAACGCATTGCATCAGAATATCCTTTATTTTGTATTCACACATATGTGTATCCGAGAAAAAAAAAATGTTCCTAACTTAATTTATGATCGCGATGCTCTCCAGATAATATGATTTTTTACAGTGAGTCACAATACTTTTGTGTCCTGATCCTCGATATCTGATATATGATCTATTTACTGTAATTCTTTTGTTTATAGCATTGTAATTTGAGGTGAGGGAAATCAGAAAAGGAAAATGTCAATAGTATGGTAAGTCGATACAGAAATTCAGGTTCAATGAGCTGTATTTTATATGAGTGTTGCGACGTACTGTAAAGGGGGTAAGAGAGATACGGTGCCATAAAAAATCCTGCAATATCCAATGCGTGTACGCGCCATCATCGACACTGCTCGAGGAGGGCAGAAACGCAGGGGAGGAAACCGGATAGAGCGAGTGAGGACCGAAAAATATAATCATGGATTCGGAGCCTCGGTCGCAACACCAGGCACAGCATCTGCATTTGTATTTCTACTGATCCATCGAAGGGACTCGCTCATATGCACGATAAAAAAGGATACATCCTGCGTTTGGAGAGGATTTTGGCAGCAAGGATCTCACGAATGATCCAATTGTGGGCTCCATCTCCGTTTGCTCGCGGAAGATTCATCAACGATCCCCGGCAGCGCTTACTGTCCGTCAACGCCAGCGTCGGTTCTGATGGGACGCAAAGCATGTAGATTATTTCTGCACATTAGGCTTAATAGGAAAAAAAAGCTCTGGTCAGTTTTATCGTGAAATGTATCTTTTATTTGCAATGTGTGCTGTGTGCGGATTGTATGCCTTTTGAAAGGAGGAGGGGAATCGTAAAGGATTTTACTCATCGCTGTTGAATCACTTTCCGTGTTTATATATATATATATATATATAATTATTTTAACTATTTAGGTATAACACTATCAGTCGTGGCGGAATTACTCGATTTAATTCTCCGTTTTAAAAAAATCTCTGCACTGACCTTCACGTTATTAGGGAAACATCTGGGTATTTTAACCTATTTTAAGGAACCCTGTTATCTCAAGCGCGCTTTCGTGAGCTCACGGGTAAAGATATAGGGGCAATAAAGAGGAGAACGCCGGGAAAATATAGGGGAATTTAGGGAAAAAATGCTGCCATCGCAAGAAGCCTCCAAGATCTACCATGACAACTACATGCGAAACTCCAGGGCCATCGGAGTACTCTGGGCGATATTCACGATTTGTTTCGCCATCATAAATGTGGTGGTATTTATTCAGCCCTACTGGATCGGGGACAGTGTAAATACCCCACACGCCGGCTACTTCGGCTTGTTCCATTACTGTGTGGGCAATGGTAATTCCAACCGGGAGCTCACCTGCCATGGCACCTTCTCCGACTTCAGCTCGATCCCCTCCGGCGCTTTCAAAGCGGCCGCCTTCTTCGTGCTGCTGTCCATGGTACTCATCTTGGGCTGCATCGCCTGCTTCGCCCTGTTCTTCTTCTGCAACACCGCCACTGTCTACAAGACGTGCGCCTGGATGCAGCTGCTGTGTGGTAAGTGGGGATCGCCGGTACGGACGCCGCCGCCACGGCATCGCAGATAACGTCCTTATCGCCGCTTTTTCTCCCCTGCGCTCCTTTCGCCTGTTTTAGACGCAACCGATATCCAGCCATTCGTCTACTTTACGGGTGAGCAGGTTCAGCCTTCGCAAATATACTCCATATGTACTAGAACAGCTTCCAGCCTTGAACCTTAAATCTGCGCGTCATCACATATTTAAGGGGAAAATAATATATCTATATAAATATATTTCTGCGGTTCAAGCGTCACTTTACGATTTGTGCGGTTTATTGTGGGTGGAATTCATGTGACAGAGCAGCGTCTCGTGGTTTATTTGGTAAAACCTTGAATTTTGTGTCATGGTGTTTTTTTTTTTTACAATTAAACATCTGAGGGATTTTAAACAGGGTATATGTGGTGCAATCTCTCCATCTTGTCGCCACATTTAATACAAATAAACCTACACAATGCAGTGTCATTAGACGGCTCTGAGTTTTGTCGCGGAAACATTACTAAATCTTTTAAGATAAACTAATTAATTTACAAGCGCAAAATACAATGACGCGTTATCTCCGCTGTTTTCTGCACCATTCCTCGCCAATACTATCCAACCTGCGTTAAATGAGCAGGACTTACGCGGTACACCAGCGGTTTGCTGGTGAATGATTATAGGAGCGATCCCTACCGCGTAAAGCGTCTGGTCCTAATCGCTTTTTATTACAGTGGACTCGATTAATTAAGTCTTGTTTGGGAATAAAAATGGGCATTTCAAAGCGAAGTGGGGTCTCCAGTAGTTACCTCTGGCCTACTGTATAAGGGAAGTTATATTATTAGATAACAATGAAATTAAACTCAGTATCTGAAAAGCTGGACGTCAACAATTGGAAGATCCAACAAATAATATTCACCAATTTTTAGTTTAATCAAAGAAGCCAGTAACCTGGGCTTAGCCGGAATTTGACGGCTTTTACGGTAGCGTGCAGAGTGATCGGTGTCAGACCCCGGCGCAGTCAGAGCGCCTTCATTCCCAGGTAGATGCGCTCTGAAATCCTGCACACATCCATTATTAAAAATCGCGCATAAGCATAAGCACAACAGTTACCTTTATGGCAAACCATTTAATCATCCATCAACAATGTAATAATTCCCAATTGTGGCGCATGATATTTCTTGCAGTAGTTTAATATATTAAATTAATACTTAGAATGGTGCCGCTCGACCAAATGCAAGTAATCCCGAGAGACTACGGTCGGTATATTTTTACGTGTGTAAGCATTTAATGCTCGTTGGATTGAAATACACTGCCATCTATTATGCCTGCTCGTACATAAATAGTATTTGTATTAGTGTAAATAGTATTTGTATTTGTATTGTCTCTAAACAGAATGACTAAATTATAGATGCACTGTGGAGTTTTAACCTTGGTCTAGTGAGAGAGGTGAAACTATGACAAGGTGACGCGATCTAATCCGCTAACACGTCCAAATGTGATGGCGGGAATCTTTACGTTACGCTGAACTTTCAGTAACTTTTCATGAATGAAGACAGCTGTGATATCATTAAACAGAGCACTGCTGCTGGACCCATCTGTAGAAATGTGTGTGTGGAAACACTTCTGGGTTCACCTAAGACGGACGTAATGTTCTCCCATAGAGCCAAGATCTAAAACTGCTATTGGACCTGGGCTTCTGTTGCGGGGTAACTGTGTGCAATGCACTCCTCATATGTCCAGATTTCTGATTGCACGAGTTTCCAATTAAGTAGAAGAGGTGCAAATTAATTGGGTTTAAGTAAACATTCTCCACTGCCAGTTAATTCAGGTGAGACTTTACTCACAAGGACAGCAAAGCTTGGGAGGATTCTGTGCCTGTTCTTGGCAGACAGTGGCGCCCTGTAATCTGTGCTTTTCGGCTGTTGGGAAATGAAAGCACAGGGTTCATCTCAGAAAGAAAATAAGTAGTTAAAATATAATTCTTATAGATTCCCTGTCAGCCTCACAGCTTCATATGGAGAGTAATCAGGGTCAGAAAATGCTGAAACAGTTAATGTCAAGGGAGTAACTAGTAAGAGTTGATGGCAAACACCGGTTAGAGCCACATGTGAGAACAGCATTGTTGTGAGTTGCATTCTGGGATTTATCGACCCTATAGGCCAATAAAGGGCATCTTTGCTGTCCCCTCCCCTCCATGATATGTTTGAATAGGCAGGGCTGCTACTTCACCAACCTCCTTACTTTTAAGCCAGAAAGATGAAGTAAGTCTGCATCCATTGATTTTCCATGACTGCTTATCCTAAGTGCAGAGTTTTGCTGAACAGGTAGCCTACGCCAGGAAGTACAGGGCGTGAGTGAGATGTCATTCTTGACAGGATCCCAGTCCATTGCAGGGCTAACACACAGTCACAATCACATAACGACGTATATTTGGAAAGCAGAGTACTCAAAGGAAAGTCCTACAGGGGGAGAATATTTAATCTCCACACTCAGGGCCAGGGCAAATGTAAAAGTAACACCTGGGATGGATGGATGGATCGATGGATGGATCGATGGACGGGCAGATGGACAGGCAGATGGATGGATGAAGAAATAATAAACATAACCAGGACCGGTCAACCCCTTAGGAAACATAGGCAGCTGCCTAGGGCACCATCTTCTGAGCTGAAGGGAGCATCTCTGGACTATGAGAATGAAGTTGGAATGACAGTATGCTCTGCAGGGAATGGATGTTTAAATTCCACAACTTGATTTCTGCCCTACAGATTTTCAGTTCCTGTAACTTTTATATGTAAATGGTGTTTTTAAACAGTATCATAAATCTATGAGTAGTAATGGCCATTCAAGGCCACAATCCCCGAAACCTTTACATCTACCGTGATATTTCACTGCCACACAAGCACTTTAAATGCATAATGTTCAGTAAATGTTTTCTTTTCTTTTTTCCCTGAATATTATTTTTGAAAATCTCCGTTGGAGAAAGGGTAGCACTGCGGACTCTGCGGTCTCTGTAAGCCTTCTGGCCTTTTCCTACATGCCCGCGAAGCTTATTGAGTCTCCCTCCTTAACTGCCGAAAAGGTCAGGTCCGAGAGACTGACATTCTGTGCTACAGTTTTTGGCCATTTCCCCAGACTGTGGATGATGCCCCTGCACCTTTCAGCAGGGAGATTTTCTCTCATTGTTTATGAAATAACTTTGTGAACTTGTGTGTGTGTGAACAATCCAATTATTTACTTGATCTTCATTTACCTTATGAACAACTATTTTTGAATTCTTTATTTGCTAACTGCTGAAGTATGAATGAACATTCCTATGTAGGTGCTGTATGGCTTCAACTACTCCAGGGATTTGCTGACCCCGGCATTACAAAAATGTGTGTTGCTTTGTATATAAGTTTTCGCCAAATAGGTGTAATGTGTATAATGCATTCATCCATTTTCTGCAAACGCTTGTCCTATTCAGGGTTGCTTGGGGGGTCTGGAGCCTATCCTGGAGGCTACGGGTGCAAGGCAGGGAACAACACAGGATGGGGCACGAAACCATCGCAGGGATAATGTCTATAATGTTTTTTTTTTACAAATGTACAAAGTCAGACCTTGAACCCCTTGAAATACTTAAGCAGTTTAACCTGAAGTGTAGAAAATCCTTATAAAGTCATTTTTTGGACTGGAAATTTGATTGTAATAACAAGAACCATGTTGAACATGATACCATTGCTGTCTCACTGTATGGCCACCATGTGTCAGAAAGAGCAGGAAACTGATACCTGAAAGGCTGGAGACGTCCAGTGGTTTATAGAAATACCCAAATAACCCAAGGCTCCAAACGGGGCACAGGTACAGGCAGGTTAATGAGTGCTGACCATCTTTAGCCAAGAACAAAGGGCTTTTATTTTTTTCCGGGATTTGGTTTAGACCTTCAAAGTCCTGCCAGAGATCGACCAGCTCAGCATATACTGCTGCTGCCCCAGGGGTCTGGGAATGGAGATGAATGCAAAGGTGTCTGATGTGCATTGACTGCTGTGTCCTGCTCCCCGTGTGGAGGGGCTGCTGGTTGGGTGGGGCGAGGTGTGCAGCTCTGCAGGAGAAACTCCTAAACCTGAAGGGTTTGGGGTTTGGCACTGTTCAGAAGGGAAAAGATACACCCTTCAACAAAATATGGATTTTGGTGTCTTATTTTCCTGTTTTTATAGGTTAGTACAGAGAACAGATTCTGGCATGATTGTCAAATGAAGAACAAGGCAAAACTTGAATAGGAACAACTGCGATTTTCTGTGATATGTAATGCTAACAGGCTGGTGTTGTGGTGCAGTGCTTAGCAGTGTTGCTTCACAATCCTAGGAAGAGGGTTCGAGTCTCCAGCAGGGCTCCATGTTTGTGGAGCTTGCATGTTCTCCCCATGTCGTTGTGGGGTTTCCTAGTACTCTGGTCTTCCTCCAACAGTCCAAAAACATGCTGAGGCTAATTGGAGTTACCAAATTGCCCATAGGTGTGCATGTGTGAATGAACGGTGTGTGAATGCGCCCTGCGATATGTTGGCACCCCATCCTGGGATATTCCCTGCCTTGTGCCCGTAGCCTTCAGGATAGGCTCTGGACCCTCAGCGACCCTGAATAGGACAAGCGGTTACAGGAAATGGATTGATGGATGTAACGTTACCATACCTGAAGAAGAATGACTGTGTTTTTTGTTATGTTTTCTATCATATCCATCATCAAATACCTGAAAAAGAATGACTGTCTTTTTTCCATGGAATCCATCTACACCCCTTACTTTACTTGTACAGATTCATGCAAAATACACATATGTGCAGACACCAGGACACTAACTTATACAGAAGGAATCATTCCATAACGCCATACTGGGAAAGCGCGTGCCAGAATGCCACCCAACATGTTCCCTGTGCTGTCTGGGTGCTGTCTGGGCACTGCATGTCTGTTTTCTTGTCAGTGCTGCTATAGTATTCAGTCCAGTAGGCAGTGAACACATCAACAGCCAATAAAATCCGCTCACAGAGGTCGCTGTATAAGGATTCACTGCCCATTTTTAAAAATGCAAAATTGCAGCTTTGATAGTGAGTAACTGAGAGCGGCTGGAAATATGCACTAAGAGAAGATGTTTCCTTGGAAGTAAAAATGGGATAATGCTGAAATGGGATGGGAATGATAGTAACGGTAGTGCCTCCATCGGAATTTAACCTGCAAATCTGTTCTTCTGCGGGCAAAGAAGGTAAATTAAGGCCAACAAAGAGCAGGCTGTCATCGTTTTCAGTGGCGCCGGACTTAATTTCAGGAGTTCTGTTCCAAGGATGTGTAGGTGAAGGCACATCGTCGGTAGCTCCGTGACTCACGAATCCCCCGCTGTTTCTGTCAGCTGCGGCCCCCCGCCGCCTTTGTGTATGTGTGCGTGGGGAGGGGAGGGAGGTACAGAGACACAATAACCCACATCTGACTGAGTTATATATTACAAATGTGTTAACAAGTAAGATAGATGATGAGTGAGATTATCAATTAGTGGATCGCTCCTGGTTGTCCAGAACTTTGGGCCGTGTCCTTGTGTTTATTGCAACACCTGGTCGATTCCTAAAATCGGTATGTTACGTAAAGAGTTAGGTGAATGTCTGGGTGCCAGAGCTTGCCCTTGCTCTAAATCCGTCGGAACAGCGAGTTACTTTTTTCCCAGTCTCTCCCAGGCTCCCTCTTCTCTTCCTCTGCATATCCAGTTTATTCATTTTCTTGTTTCAGAAATTAACATTTTCAGCTGTGAAAGAAATGCCCTTTCATCTCTCCTCATTACGCGAACAATTAGAATGTCTGAGGCGAGGAAAGGTGTTTGCAGAGCAGTGTGACAGCCGCCAAAGTGCAGCCAGAAGTGTATAAACAGCAATGCATGTCGATGCAGGGCCGCTGAGGGATGCAGCCTCGAAGTTATTGGATGGCGCTGTGATGTTTTTAGTCTGTTTCCGGGGTGAAGGCCTGTAGTACGACAGCCTGCATCAGTGTGAAGGCAAACACACTGGAAGACAAAGCAATTGCTTGGTTGTTGGAAGATCTACAATAGTGTTTAAGTCATTTTATGGTCTGATACAAAGAGAAAAAAAAAAACGTGTGGTAAAGATGAGGTAAAGTGAATCAATGAGCTTATCATATGACTTTGCCTCAGATGTCCACCCTGCTTTCCCCAGTTACAAGCACATTGGCCACTTTGGCTGTCATGTCTCCCCCAATATCCAATCAGATGCCATGCAGGGCTCCACATGACCATAGGCTGGTCACACACCAAATCTGCTATAGCTGATGCCCATGTGGGCACGGCGTGCTACCCAGCACCACACTGAGTCACACAGCACAGAGGAAAAGCTTAACCCGTTATCCGGTGTGCAGGCGAAAATGAAACCGGAAACCATCCCTCCGGGTAGAGGGGTGAGACTGATCTTCTTACCCTAGGAAAGGTTGTGTTTTTGTGCAGCCGGTGGTGTGGGCGCGGGGTTTTCCCTCCGATGATAAATGACCCGTGCCGGCGTTATTATGGCACAGTGGGGCAGGTGGGAGCTGTCGGTGCTCTGACCAGGGAGAGGGAGCCGTCTAATGGGATTGGACGGCGGCCTAAAGCTCTCGGCTGGGGTGGCGATGATGGTTTAATCAGCTCGCGCGCCCCGCGCCGAGGCGACACCGTGTGCCAGGCGACAGCACGGCCCGGCAGACGCTCCCAGTCAGGGGAGGAAGAGGGACAGCTGCTCTCCTCCAGAGCACGGGCCAGCTCCTAAACACTCACTCGCGGGGAGGCACTGTCTGCCGGCTAGCCCGCTCCTCAGCGCCTGTCCCTGCCGTCTGCCCGCCATCCGCTCTCCCTCACCACGGCCCACTGAGGCCTGGGAGCCGTCATGAGCATCCAGGTCTGTCCCCGGGGAAATAGGAAGAGCAGGGGACAGCCTTTACTGAAAGCAGTACCAAATTGCAGTACAGCGGCATGGAGTCGAACACGAATCGAACACCATGCTCTGACTCACACGACGACAGTTGCATGCTTACTCTACATTGTGTAGCATGCAGTCTAATAATTGGAAGACATTTCCCGTTTACAGTGGACGCCGCAGTCCTCCTGGCCATTATCCTCTGTCTACCTGCCTCCGGGACTTAAGCAGTCCATCAGGTTTGGCTTTGTTCATAACCTATGTTGTCGTAAAGACATTTCTGTCCTTTGTCTCTTCTGGACCTCCGACCCTTACCAATCACAGCGCCACAGGAAAAGGACTGTTTTCATGTATTCTCCAGATAATCTGGGGCCTATCTGATTGCAGTTGAGGCGAGCTCACTCTGGAATGACATCAACACTGTGCTGTAGTGAGTGATTGGAGCGAGAGAGGAAGTCCAATGGGGAATTTGGGTAGATTTCACATGCCCCATCTTGCTCTCCACGTGAAACATAGACACACATGTATATATAGGTCAGACCAGTTCTGGGGTCAGAGTGTAGCTTCAGCCAGCATCCGGAATCACCAGAGCAGTTGGGATTAAGGGCCTTGCTCAAGAGACCAGAAATGATATAATTACTCAAACCCACAGTTTTCTAGAACAGGCACAGATCCCCGCCTCACTGACTCACACACCACCCTGCACAGAGGTGTCTACAGTATGAGCCGTCAGGAACACTCTTAAAATCATCAAAGATGATGCCATACCTACAGTACAGCGAAAACAAAAAAACTGAGGTTTTATTGTAAACAAGAGCAAATGAAATGACTTTCTTCTCTCCTGCTGGCCCTCATACAAAGACAGCAGGAGACGCTGCCAAAAAGAGTAATAACAGATGTAGAACGTTCTTCGGAGAGCAACCCGGAGTGACCTACAACATTTACAGAAACATAATTTAGGTGGGGGAGGGGCAAGGTCACCCTGAACCAGCGTGTCACTAAAATCAATTTTTTTATTCCCTCTTTTGTATTCTTCTTAACTAATGCTCATATTGACAACATCATCTAGTTACTGGGGAAATTCAAGAATGTTGTTCAAGAATAGATCAGATGAGCCCATCCTGAGACATGCGTCGCTTGTCCCTAAGTGCTGTGTCCCTTACCCCTGAGCCCTCAGCCGTAACTGTGCCTCTGATGACAGCGGTGTGCTGAGCGCGCACTAACTGATGGGTGAACATGCGCTACACGCACCAATATATAGTCCAACCTTCACTAAACACCTGAGTGTATCTGAGTGCCAGGACCCTGTGCCTCTGTGGACGGCGGCTGCACGTCCTCTCTGAATGCAGATGAGACTTTCTTAAGCCAAAACAGAAAACGCTCAAGAATGCTAATGGGACATCTATCGATATATGGATATGGATACAGGCCTCGTTAAAGAGAGTCAGGGCAGAGAGAAGGAGAAGCAGGCAAGGCAGGGGACAGAACATCCGACATTATTCCAGGGCCAGGTTGCCCCTAACAACCAGCTGGCAACAGATGAAAGGGGTGCCCTTTCGTACTGGGCTGCCCTTTCAGCGCACTGGGATGAGACCTCGACATCGATTCCTCGTGTCCTTATGAAGATTAATTTTCATATCTGTTTTTTGTTTTTTTGTTTTACGGCCATTTGCTGCGTCGTGACGAGACAGGGAATGAAATTACCGATATAGATGGTGGACAGGAGTGTAGTAGAAAGCAGCTGACGGCCGTTAAATCAATATGAGGTTCTATGACCATCAAATTATATAGCAAATTAGTGTTCACTCATGCAGATTCCATTTAGCAGTGAACAAAATCCTCTTAATGTTTGCTTAGCAGGGGCAGTTTTTTATGAATGGGAATTTTGGTCGAGATTAGCTTGACCCCATGATCATGTTTTAAGTTAACTGGTGAGCCAGACTGTTACTGGTTTGCATCCCTGGTAGGGTCATCTTTGGCATTAGTGTGTGTGAACAGGGTGACAGACATCATCAATTGTGGCTTGCAGGTCTGAACTCTGTCCCCCTGCATGCGATATGTCTCTGGTGTCACTAAACTCTCTAGGTCTGTCGTTACCAAAATTTTACTTTGCACCACAGAAAGAGCATCTGTGTCAGTTTGATTGAGACACGATCTCGGTAAATTGTACTGTTTTTGGTTCCGAAGTTGCCTTCCATCACCTGACCAGCTACATCAGGCCCGGGCATTTTTGAACGATGGGGGGGTCAAAGCCGAGATTCACCATGTCAGCACAGGACATTTTTTAAATGATTATTTTCATTAAAATGCAAACAGTAATAGACTTTTATAGTAGATTTATTGAGAGATTTTCCCCCTATTTTGAAAGTACATGCAAGAATCAGTAGAATCAGTGCATTTTTCATGTTTAATTTAACTTATATGTTTATTATTAATCCAAAGAAAAAAAAAATCTGTTCCTTTCCATAGATTTGAACATAAAAGTGGAATTTTACTTTGATGATGGCCAGTGTCAGGAAAAGTAACTCTGTGGGCCAGATATATGGCCTGTGGGTGTTACATGGCAACAACAGCCATCTCCACTTCCATTCTCAAACAGAAAGTCCTTTCTGTCTCCAGGTGTCCGTCCCTGCCAATTAAATAACCCACCTCCCCCCCCATTTGTCCACTCTTAGTTGTGCTTCGATCGATACTAGCTTTTGCTTAAAACCCAGCCCCCCCCCCAAGTAGTACATGCTAAAAGCCTACATTCTGACTTACTCCAAAGGTGTGCTCCTCTGGTTAATGTGCTTTCCATGTTCTTTAGTGGGGTTTTACGGCTGCATTGCATTGAAGTGTCATTATTATCATTTGCTGCAGTTTGACCTGAGCTAGCGACTTGCGCTACGGTCCCCACTCAGCCGCTAAGCAGCCCATTGTTAGCGCAATACTGCCATTCGAAAGCTCAAATCAATAGATTCTTGTTAATTTTTAATTTCAGGAGAAAGTAAATTAAATTTGACAGAGGTAAATTTCCCAATGTGCTGTTGGTTAAGCAGAAAATCAATTAATTTGATTAAGGTGAACATTCCACTGATAAAGAAATGCACTGGTGTAGCTCATGTGTCATTGCTTGTGTTTTTTCAAGGATTAGGATAGCTCATGGTTAATTTAATTTTGTAACTTCAAACAGAACTGATTCGTATAGAGGAAGGCCAGATTTTCTGGACTCTCAAACAGTTGTTACTACATTGAAATATTTATGTGGTAGAAAAGTCTGTGCTTATTTTATATGTTTGCAGTACAGGAATTTTTTTTGAGTTGTCATACTGTATGTAAGTGTCAGCAGTATCACATTTTGGGTAGAATTGTGACCTCACACCTGGAGGTTGTGGCTTTGAATCCCATCTCAAGCCTGATATGTGAGTCTTGCATGTTCTTCCTGTGTTTGTATGGGTTTGCTCTCAGCACTCTGTTTCCAAACAGTTTCGGCCAAATAATGGATTAATTAATAAACCATTACAGTATTTTCTACTGAGAGTCATAAGGCATTTTACTGTTGATTTTATATGTATATATACTGTATCTAAAAACCGATACTTAGTCAAATTTAAATGATGCAAAATAGTTGGGAGTGAGTCAGCTGTGTTGCATTGGAATGTTTGACAAGTTTTGTGGATGCATTATAATGTGTTATGAATGTGTTCATAGATTGTTATAAACGTGGCATTCATAGTAAATGCTACCGAAATAAGCTTGTCATATACATATTTTTTAAATATAAAAGTAGCTGCTTGCAATATAAACCTTTGTGGTAGATACATTACATTTTAGTCACTCTATACCAGGGGTGGCCAATCTTATCTGCAAAGGGCCAGTGTGTGTGCAGATTTTTGCTGCAACTCCCAAATTAGATTACTAATTAGAGGACTTATTGGCTGAAGAGTCCTCACACCTGAGTTCGAACAGCTGACCTAAAGGTTACCCCAAAAAACTGCATACACACCGGCCCTGTGCGGATAAGATTGCCCACCTCTGCTCTATACTAAATAAAACATTAGAGACTTTATGAAATGCCAAATAAAATATCTTTCCATTGATCTATGCATTGATTTAATGGCTGAGCACCTGTGTGGGTGCTGCATTACATTTCACTGTGTAGTACACTCTACAGATGTTCATGATGTTCAGTAACAAAGAAATGGGCTTATAGGAGACCCTCTCACTGGGCTGTGATCCAGGGCCCCCAGGCAGTGTCACTGCCCAGCCCGGCCCCGCAGCACTGCTTGGATGGGTCCACTATCCATTGCCACGGCTTTCTAAGAAGCGCTGTTAATGACAAGGGAACAACCAACTATAAATGTGTTTGTGATTTAAGACATAAACCCTCCAAATGTTATTGATCTGCCATTTAAAGTGATTGTATAAAGTAATTTGTAATAAAGGTCTGTAGTTGGAAGGGTCCCAAAATGATACAGGGGAGAAAAATGCACAGACATGCAAGAAATGGTGCACAATGCAGGAACATGTCCGCTGCACTTTCCGCATGCGTTATACCGCAAGACCTGATGTGGGAATGCAAGAACTACGGAGTTGACAGGTCAATGTTTCACAGAAGCTGGGAGCAGACCGTACAAATGGGAAAGAATAAGGTTTATGAGTTTGCTCCTCTCAATTAGCAACTCATTAAAAGTAATTTGATTTTATCTTTTAAGTAGCTAAGCCACAAGAAAAATGGACTGGAATTATGTAGTGGAGAGCTCTGGTTTTTGCCAGCCCCAGGGATGAGTTGTCACCCTGCTGTTCAGGTTTATCGCGCCCTGGGCCAGGATGCAGATGAGGGGAATCGTAGATGAACCGGCATTAAAAAATACAATGTGGTGAACAGCGCCCCCTCAGCCCGCTGCTGTCTGCCATGTGTTTTCATTATACTTTTGTGGAGGGGAGCTCAGTTTGTAGATGTTCCCATTCGTGTGTCTCCCCCCATCCCCCCCGCTCTGCTCTTTGCCTCACCTTGTACCGCACATAAACAGGCCGCCGGAGGTGCAGCATGGTGTCTGAGCACCATGTGTTAATCAGACACCATGAAGGTATATGCTGTCTAAAAATAAAACAGTGGGAATAATTATGAGCATAAAATGTCTCACTTGTAAACAAAGGACTTGATTACAAAGGGATATAATAGTATGCATAGCACTATTAGCAAATCTTCATCTGATACCATCCATCTATTATATTTTACATCCAGTACAGATTCAGCTCAATTTCAATTTAAATTTATTTGTATAGCAGTTTTTCGCAGCATTACATTGTCTCAAAGCGCTTCATATTATTCCTGCTCAAAGCCCCCAGTAAGCAAAGCCAGAGGCAACAGTGGCAAGGAAAAACTCTTGGAAGACACCTTAGAGGGACCAGACTCAAAGGGGGAGTCCATCCTCCAGGGGCCTGCAGGGGAAGTCAAATGAACAAGATGGCAAAGAACTAATTTATACAGTCCAAGTATTTTTTAAATTTGGGTGTAAATGCAGAGGGCAGGTGACGGCAGGCAGGTGATGGTGCTGCTTCCAATGGCAGAATGAGTGGTGGTACAGTAGCAGGGCAGAGATGTCACAAGGCGGGCAGGCCAGAGGGAGGTCACAGGTAGCAAGGCGGGCAGGCCAGAGGGAGGTCACAGGTAGCAAGGCGGGCAGGCCAGAGGGACATCACAGGTAGCAAGGCGGGCAGGCCAGAGGGACGTCACAGGTAGCAAGGCGGGCAGGCCAGAGGGAGGTCACAGGTAGTAGGAGCTTCACAGGCAGCAGGGGGGGCAGGAATGACTTCACAGTTAGTAGGGCTGTTGCAGGCAGCAGCTCAGGCTGGATATCTCGATTTTTTTTACATCTCCCAGAAGGGGTGGGGGGACCTAGTGCAGGCAGCACATAAGAAAATGCAGGGGAGCTTCCTGGAAGTGATGTCGGTCTGTCACAGTTTACCTGACATCCATTTGTAGTAAAAAGGTTTTTGATAGGTCAGTATGTAGGTTACACTGGATAACCGGTCAGATCTGGCTGTGGCAAGCTGTCGACGGGCCTGAGAAACACAAAGATGGAGGGGGCGCGTGCCCCAGCGGCGGAGTGCGGGGCTTGGCTGTGTCTTTTGTGACCCTGCTGCCCAAACTACACCCCTGCATCTACGTAAGGTTGGGGTTTTCATGCCAAATCCTCACCTTTGACCAATGTGTTATTATTATTGTATTAGTGATCACGATGATTAACAGCTGAACTGATAATACGGCTGAATTCCTTCATTCCACAGGGCCTCGGTACAAAGCAAACCCAGCTAAGGTCCATTTTTGCTGATCTTTTTCCCAAGATGGTTTCAAAAATATGGTTTCTTTGCAATTAGTTTTTATTTCTGTGGTTCACAATCCCGCTTGACTTCAGGTTTTGCACTGATTGCTAAACAATTCTGTCTTTAATTGGACCAAAATATAGGTTTCTTCAGGAAGGGCCTGGCCTTGACATAGGATTATAAATCACTGACGAAATCATTTGTGTCTGCTTCTCACATACGCTGCCAAAAGATAATTAATGCCCCTGGACTCTATTTCTCAAGGGCACCTAAAGCTGTTGTCAGGAAAACAATCAATACTTTACTACCCCCATCACCCCCAAGACTCTTTCTTCTCATGAAAAATGCCTGATGGCTTCAGCCTGGACGGGATGCCAGTCCATCACAGTCACACACTCTGGACAATTTAGACCCTAACTACATGTCCTAGGGCCACAGGGGGAAGCCCAGCCGGCATGGGGAGAACATGCACACTCCACACACGGAGTGGGGATGAGATTTGAGCCCACAGTCCTGGAGATGTAAAGCAAGAGGCCTAATTACTGGGCCACCGTGCCACATTTTATGCAACTGATATACATTTTGCTTTATATGTATATGCAGGTTTATTCTTGGACCAAACAATGGCTTTGTGTTTTTTTATAGATTGTGGGAGATCTGTAAGGAGGTCTTGCATCGACGCCTTAACCCTCCGTTTCTTGGATTCCTTCATCCATCGATGTTTCTTTGTCCCTAGACATGGTGAAAATCTGACCTTTTGGAAGGGGGTAATATGAGACAAACTCCATCTACGCATTTTTCATATTTTTTTTAAAGAAAATGCCAAAAATGGAGACATGTACATCTAGTGAGAAACAATCTAGCCAGACAATCAGCTCATAAAAACTCCAGAGAGGGAGACACAAAAAAAGAATTATTTCTGCATTCAGGAGACAGACTTTTCTTGTACTTTTTGGAGATTTTATTAAGATAGCTAAGCCTCATTATTGTTTTTGAATACACTTTAAAATCAAATAAAATACTTTCTTTTGAACCATGAAAGATAAAAAAAAACCTGAAGTAAAAAAATCAAAGGAGAAAAGTAAAAAAATATTTTCGAAATACCTAAAAACAAAGGTTTTAACAAGCGATGGAAATATTTCCTCCAAAGCCATTTGTAAATCATGATTTCATATCTATCAGCTCAGATAATATGGCTTTTAATATTTATTTAAAAGGAAGAGGGGACTTTTGCTGCAGCTTTGGCTGTTTTGGGTCAAGATAGATGGGCAGAAGCTTACAGAGATTAAAAGCTGGCATTTCCACTGTTTAATTAGAGAAAGTTGTCCAGGAAACACAAATGAGGTCACGGGTCTGGTGGTGCGGATTAGAGCTAATTGAGGGTCGCGCCATTTTTCAGGCCAGAGACAAGGGCCCATGATCCTGCTTCTGGGTAAAGAGATTTAAACAGACGGAGGATGCTGGCAGTGGAAGCCAAGTCTTGTATGTAAGCAGCAGCGGATATGTGGCTGTCTGCTCATCCAGGTCGCAGCCGTCTTTGAAGTTCTCACTGCACTCCTAGAAATGTTCTACTGAGGTTAAAAAAAATGCCTTGCAACTTCAAAGCGTCATGGCTTTCATATGGGACTACCTCTGCCCCATTGATCTCCAACCTGGGGCCAAATATACAGAGTAGGCAGACAAGGTCGGGAAGGGATTTGATGAGCTCTAAGAGAACAAGTCCCGAGGTATCTCCTCGCTGAGCCGCTCTGTCCTCTATGGGTAAATCAAGCAATCTCTGAGGATCTATCGAAAGGATTCTTCCTTCGTGTGAAGGGGGAGTTTTTAAAACTTCATCCCTTTTACTAACGATCGCCCTGTCTCCACGGACACTGCGTTAGCATGGCTGACATCTTCAAGAACTTTTCTTCATCGAGGCAAAAGAACCAGGAACCGTTTACTGCCCTAGCTATGGCTTGTAGCATAACAAGGTGTAATGTAACATCTCATGAGTCTTCCATGGGGCATTTCCTTCTGTTTTGGAGAATCAGCTAAGATATCGCCCTTTGTCATCAATCTGGTGCATGTAAAGGGGCCTCCTTCTTCCTAAGACGCAGCCTAGTGTTTGAAAAGTGGTTAATGCAGAACTGTACGGTGGATACTTTGCATGTCATATTCCAAAGATGTCCTTCAGCCTCACTGCAATGTGGTCCGAGGAAAGCTTATAAAACTTCACATCAAAGTGGGGGAATGGATTCAAATCCAAATGAAGGGCAAATATAAAAAAATCAGATGCTTACAAAAGTGGTCTTTTTGGAACTTGTAACCTGAGAGAAGTAACACTGGGGGGACTGACCCCCTGAATAAAATATTGTGTGTGAAACACCCTTGATGGTCATTACAGCAGATCTGTGCAAAGTGTACACTGTAGCTTCACGCATTTTTTGTCTATTATTGGCTTTCTCAAGGTTCCTTTGGGATCATCATGGAAGTGTCAGAGTCCTAATGATTCAAACCAGGAATTTTTAATGGAAAGGTTTGCATACATATCCTTGTAAAAAAAGCGTTTTAAATAGATAGATGTAGTACTGGAGCAATGCTATCATGAAAATGGAGGTTGAAGATGGCAGTTAATTAGTATGGAATCAGCAATGTTATGTAGATACTTTTGGGATTCTAAGGCAGGGTTTGTATGGGAAAAGAAATTGAAATTTGTAATGTGTGAACTGAGGTTGAAGATCCCAGTGTAGCAACGCATGACGCATGTAGCTCAAGTTTCTGATAAGCTCACAAACGTTTCTCTGTCCTAGACTTTCCTATACCATTGCAGTGACACAAGCTTCCAAGCTTTCAGCTTTGCTCCAGCTAAATGGCACCAGCGTTAGTTGCTGGAGTATGCCATTGCGTGTTGACTGTTTCAAGGGTTAGTAGGGTGGAGTATGGAGGGGAACCAGCTGTATGTTTGTTATTGTGATTAGGAGTTAGCATTCACAGTGAACCCCGCGTACACAGAGGTGCAGAGGTGGACAAACTCACATATGTAAAGAAACATTACAAGCCACCCGTCACACTGCAGTCCTGGCAAGGCTCTCGTCAGACACACAGAGTCAGGGCTTGGCCAACAACTTCATCCATCTCTCTCCTTCTTCTTGTCTCTTATACCTCCCTATTTCTTCCATTTTCAATAATTAATCAATCTCAGCCCTCTCTCACAACCACGATTCTCCCCAGAGGGAGATCAAAGAGGCCTCTACCTCAATATGAAACGCAAGGCTCTTTTTTTGAGGCACGCAATTCTTTTCGTGTTTCTTCTTGTTTTATGTCAGTTGTTTTTTCATTTATGAATAAACTGCATACAGATTTTGCCCTTTATATGGGGGGAAATTAGTAAAATATATTTCAAGTGAGGACATGGCATTAATTTTGCATTTTAAACACAGTAATTCTCACATTTATATTGTTATGCTTTTATTTAACAGGTCATCTGAAATATTGTATCTAGTCTCCATGGGCGTCGCCACCATTAAATCTGAGGGGGACATGTCCCCCTCACATTTCATAATCATTCGTTTGGACCCCCCACATTTAACATAAAATATTAGTTCACCACCAGTGTGTCCCCCCCACATTCAAAATGCTTCTGACGCCCCTGCTAGTCTCTATTTAAGCATGTGTATAAACACTGCCGGAACCTTCTGTTTACTATGTATAGTAGCCAAGACTAATACATCAATATAAAAATTCTGCCGATTAGGATACATCGATAGACGTTTCTTCTCTCCTCTCCACTTTGTTTTTACAACCTTTCTTCTATCCACTGGACCCTGTAATGCTGTGTTTCCCAATCCAGTCCTTGGAGACCCACAGTTGGTCCATGCTTTTGCTCCCTCTGAGCTTCCGGCCAGACAGTCCACTGTCTGTGGGTCCCCTAGGACCGTATTGGGAAACTCTGCTCTAATGCCTTCCTCAGGTCTAAAACCCATTTACAGTCCACCGGACTACAGAACAGCAAGGCCTCACATCTACCCCACCTGTGTTCTTTTTGTGAGTCATCTGAAAATCCACAGGAAGGAAAATTGGATCTCAGTCCTTTTCATGCCACAATTACCTTGGTGT
>JAODLD010000117.1:1058932-1090812 GCA_026781065.1 Mormyrops boulengeri
GGGGAGGGGGAGGGGGACGGGTCAGCCAACAAACATGCACAGCCGCAGTGGGAAACTAGCTGTGCGAAAAAAAAAACAAAAAAAAAAACGGTGCAGTTCTGGGTTATAAAGCACATGGGAGACAAAACAGCAGAATCAGCAGAATCATAGTCTGTAGCATCTGTCAATTATATTGTACTTTCCATAATAAATATTAGCGTATGATCCATCCGTACAGTTTATTAATCCCAAGTAGCATGACATGCAGAGTATGGACTCCGACCAGGAGAACGTACAACTGGTCACTGAAAGTTCAAGTCAGGTTTTATTGAACCATTGCTTAATGTAGGGTGGCATGGTGGTGCTGTGGTTAGCAGTGTTGCCTCACACCTTTAGAACCAGCATTCAAGTCTCCACCAGAATTCCATGTGTGTGGAGTTTGCAGGTACTCCAGTCCAAAAATGTGTTGAGGTTGATCGGAGCTACCAAGTTGGCCATAGCTGTACATTTCTGAGCAAATAGTGCCATGCACTGGATTGGCTTCCTATCCTGGGTCATTCCTGGCCTTGCACCCATAAGGATCCAGCCCCCCCAATAGCATAAGCAATTACAACGGATGGTTGGGCGTCGCTTAATGGTAAATTGATCCATATTAGTACACAGATATGTATAAGTGACCATATTTATGTAGATGTAGAATCCTGTAGATGTTCTCAACCAAGGACTGTCAAGTTACCAGCCTAAGCCAACAGACACCCATAAACAAAATTATGGAAAATGGAGAGAAATCTTGTGCCATCCTATAGTTTTTTTGTATAACAATAATTGCTGCACATCCGAAACAAATTTTCAGTAAATGTGTTCTTTGTGTTCAACTGGACTATAGAGTGTCCTTTTGCCATCCAGCTTTTCAGTGGCTTGCAGTTTGAGATTTTAGAACAGCTCATTGTAGCACAGAGTTCACAGACTGTAGTGGGACACTTCTGTTAAACCTATAGGTGTATTGACAGAATGATTGATCATCCTTAAAATTCTTGAAAGTGACTTTACCTTCAACAGGACCAAAGAATCCCTCCCAGCCTGAAGTAAATCAATGACATACACCTAGCTTTCCTTTTGATTTTGAAATCCTGTCATTATCCTACATCTTCCCAAGCTTGTTCTTCTTCTCTCCTTTTTTTTGCAGTCTGCTCCTTCTACCACTACCTTTTCATATTATGTCTCACGCTGTTTCTCACCCACTCTAACCTCACTCTTACCTTTATCTCTCCAGATTGAGATCCGAGACAGCAAGGACCAGCGATTTGGAGTCCAGCGGTTCCACTGAGCAGATCCCTGTCTCTGACCCCTCCCATCTGGCCACACACCCAACATCTTCTCCCTTCATTCCCCCCATTACCTACCCCCCCCCCCCCCCCCCTTCAGGACACACACCCAACCTCAGCCTGAAGATATATATACAGCTGTTTGTAAAATACCACTGGAATGAAATATGTATAAAAAGAGAAAATATTATACATAAATGCATTTATTTGAACAGATTTGTACAGGAAAAAAAATCTACTGCAGCTTTACAAGAATCAAACCGTGGGAAATAACAGAAAACAATACCTTTCTGCTCTTACTTTGAATACCGAAAATAATTACGATGGCATTGCCACGGTATTCTAATACTCTTTTAAGATTCGTTTTATTTACAGTAATGATTGCGTTATGCCCAGCTCTCCAAAAAAAAAGGACACGAAGACGGAAAGCAAGCTTATTTTGCGCATAATTATCATTACAGACAAGGCACGGCGACCTGGTTGCCACTTCAGAAACGTGTGACCAACACATGCTGACAACGAAGGAAAAAATTAACGACAGCACACAGAATAGAGGACATGCTTACTAACACTTCTGATCTGTACGGGCGGTCTGCTGAAGAAGACTGGGAGTGAGTGGAGTACGGACTGACGTGTACAAAGCGTATTTGAGGAAACAGGGTCACTACTTTGCCAACCACAGGGTAACTCACTTAGTGACCTGCTCGGGTCCCTCTCCATCCTTTTGCGGCCAGCCAGTGGGGTTAGAACACTCGATCCGGGCAGTCTTCCCCTACCCAGTCTGATCTACCGACTCCAGCTTACAAAGCATCCGTGCAGCGCACCGGAGAGCCAGTACTGGGGGCTTGCGAGACCCCAGCTTGGCTATATATTCTCACGGCTGATTCCCACATTAAAATCTTTAAATTAACTTTCGTTTCATCGAAGTGTTTTACGGGGAAGATTAAAGGGGGAAACGAGTCCTTTTCTAACAGCATCGACCTTCTTCTGTTGCAATCATCCATCTGGTTTAATTTCGGTCCTTATCCCGGCGAGAGCGAAGCCCTTGCATGCTGCATCCTACTCAGGCCGCCAGGAGAAGCGGTTCCCCGGTCCTCCTGCGATCGGAGTTACGAGCAACCGAGTCTGTCTCAGCGGCAGCCCGGACGGGCCGCCCAACACCGTTACAACACTGTGCCGTCTGGAACTGTAGTAGTATAGTGTGGCATCTCCATGACATCTTATTCTTGCAGGTCATTCATGTAGGACGTGATGCACTTTTGAATTTTATTTTGTTTGTTTTTTTGGACACTTTCTTCAACACGTATTTTAAGGCAGGCATTGATGTTACGACAGATTTTTTTCTCGGATAGAATGCAATGTGAGTCAAGGGTGAGGATGTTATGTGATGTGTTTACACCCGTCTTTGTCCAGCCCATTTTACTCCATTTCGTTCACTACTAGAAGAAAAGTATGGGGAGAAATGAAAACTTTGTATAAACGTAAAGACAATGTATACATTTTTAGGAACTACAAATTAGTTTGCCATTTGTCAGTGCGTAGGCTAATCACATGGTTTTCAAAAGTAGTTTTAAAATTTAGGTGGATCTTTTAGGGAGAACTTTATAATAGCATCTCAAGGATGACCGATGTAACTTGATCAAGTTAAAATTGACACCTCGGTTATGTTAATTCACGCGAGTTTTTGGTTTCAGTTTTGCGATCAGAAAATAAAATAAACTCAGGAAACTGATTGTATTCAAACAATGTGGGGAACCGATTGCATTAAAAATGTTAGAGACTAGCCCTGCCAAAGACCAGGTCATTTATTAGAGTTATTTGTAGACCCCCCCCCGCCACCATTATTTGGTTTTATAAATTATTTCTTTATCATACAGAGTGAAATGCTTAGAAGTTGAACATAATTTTAAAGTTTATCTACTATACTTTATTATTGAGCCAAAACAGAGCGTCTTAAAAGAGATTTATGTATCTGTTAAAGGAATAAAATGCTACTTTAAAATATTATATTTTCACATTAATTGCAGCAAGGAAATAATTAATTTTGACATAATTCCTCTACATGCAACAATAAAAATACATTCTTGATATCCCAATGATTGATTTTTTTCTCCCTCTGGAGAAACAGGGAAAATATTTCAATCTCGATAATATAGCTTTGCCATATGATATATTTATATTAAATCTGATATTAGACAACGATGCAGCATAAAAAGATTTTTTAACGAGTCAGTGAGTCGCATAGGAATCAATTTTATGCTAAAATCAATGGCGGTAAGGAGGCAAACAACGTAGACTTCATAAATAATCGAATACGAAATCCCGAAGATTCTTAGCGTAGTGTTAAAGTAAGATTTCTCCAAGCCTATGCAGATCTCTATTTTTGTTAAATTCAACTGGGCCTTAGGTGAGTTTCTCACGATCAGCTTACACGATGTATATATGTCCAGGAGACAATTACCAGAAAACTGAGAAATTTCACAATGGTACCTACTGTCTGTAATGTTTTATATATGGTCACACATGGTATTACTCCTTTGTATGACCGTAGAGGGCAGTGAAGTTGGAATCACAGTGAACAGATTACTTAAAATTCCCAACCACTGGTATTAACACAGTTGTAGTTCACAGCATTTGGAAATGTGAATGTTCTTCAACTGATACTGCCTAATACTGGTAAAACTAAACGTTTAAGAAGATGTTTTTTATTAGGAAAATTATCAATGGTCTCTATAAATTTCTCAGTTGTGGGACTAATAAAGGATTATCTTATCTTATAACTAGATAATTGGACTTTTCAATCAAATGTAAATTACCTGTCAAAATATTCCTGCAGCAGGAGCTGATCTCGTCCACTGTCATGGTTCGTGACATGGGGCTCTAGTTGTGAATTTCTTTGCTCCATGAGGGAGATGACAGAGGCCCAACATCTCTCAGGAACAGCCTGCTGAGTGACTCAAAGTCACATGAAAGCCTGTCATAGGTCGTGACATGTCTATTTCAAATCCACAGGAAACATCATTACCTTTTTCCATTTACTGGGGGAGGGGGTCAGGGGAATTCATGACTTTTCTGGGCACAAGACAAGAGAACCATAAAAACTATCCACCTTCAAAGGATTCTGGGAATGGTCAGCTGGAAACAGACTAAACATCACCTTCTAAGATGGTAAACTCCTCAGTATGGTGCTCATTTTCCTTCTCCTTGACAACATTTCCGCGGAGTTTGTGGCATTCAGACTGCTGCCTGGAGGTGACTCTTCACTCAGGCAACAGCGAATTTGTGAAATGAGGAGGAACCGATGGAGGTGGAGGGAAGGGATAAATCAAGAAGAGGATTTCAATTCAGGGGGATAATGGAGAGTCATGAGACAGCTTGCACCATCGGAAAAGCACACTGCTGGCAAAACCCCATACTTGATTATCATAAACATGCGAATGCAAATCTGTTTTCCCAAAAGTTGTCTTCTGCTTATTTTACTGTCAACTGTAAGAAAAATACTTCTGGAAAATTAAAAAAAAAAAGAAAAAAGTCTTTCTTTTTTTTTCTAAAATAACGTTGTTCAAGTATAATTTCTTCAATGTTTTGTTAAGTTTTTATCCCTCAGTTATTTTTGAAAATAATACATAGGGAAAACCAACCCACCCAGAATCGACAGGGCATTGTGTCGAAAATGTGTGCCGTTATTGTTCGGAAATTATGTAACTGTGAAACTTGAAATGAAATGAAATGAAAACCTGTTTTGAGGGCATTTTTGGAAGGAAAACTGATCCATGAGAGACAAAGCGTATTAGGGGATCAGGTAAAAATGGGATGAACAATTTTGATAGGGAGGGGCAGACAAAAACAAAACAAAGGCATGTTATGAAGGGGCAAAAACAGCTGAATTCAACAAGTACTTTAGTGCTACCAGTCTTGTAGTTCGCCTGAGGCTCTTGTAAGGGTTTGGGGGGGGGAGTTAAAAAAACATGTCAAGTTTAACTTGCTTACACATGAACCAATTTGACTCTTTTAACTGCAGTCACCAGACTCTCCCTAAAGAGCACACACCATGCATCTCTGCCTCCACTCAGCTGGTGGGGCTGGTTCAAGTTTAGAGATGTGTACCAATGTGAACAGCAGGTGCTTAAGGCAGTTATTAATCATTGAAATTTGTTTAGTTTTATACATGTAAGCTATGCTGAATTAAATGTTTTGCTACAAAATGTTATTTAAAATTGATATGAGATTACTTGACTCATTTTGCTGCCACAAAGATGCCAAGTAAATTAAACCTCACAAAAAAAGAGTTTCAAAAATACTGCTTTGTGGGGGAAAATCGTCATCTGGCCATCTCTGCGGTAACTCATGATGCTCCACATCTCCACCAGGATTTTTTTTAGAGAACGTGTCACTTTTTTAAAAAAAAACAAAAAAACAAACTTGTTAATCAGCTCAGCATTGATGAATTTGCAGAAAGTATTATCCAACATTTAAGAGATGCTACATAACGCAGAAGCACTGGGCCAGTTAAAGATCCTTACAAAGTTAAGTTTTTCTCAGAGATTGTGACTGAGGCTTCAAGTCAGGGGTCTTGGACTCAAAAACAGCAACAGGTTTAGCTCCCAAAGGGAGAGGCCAAGGCTTTTTTTGGCAAGCTTAGGAAGTACCATTTGGCTTTAGCCAATATTACTAAGCCTGCACTGAATATTCTGTGGGTTGAAGCTTCACAGACACTAAAGAATGACATCCCTGTCCAGGCCTTGTGAAGTGCTACAAGCTGAAAGCTAACCAGGTGTACATTTGGGTCATCTGAGTGTGGGAAACGTGATAATCATGTATCTCACATTCTTAGCACACTATATTCTAGACCTTTCTCTTATACCACAGATATTATACTCTGAAAGCTAATCAATCATGGGCAATTGACTTCATGGTATGGTTTAACCGCTATTAAAATCTTTTTTTTTCCTTAATGTTATATGTGTATGAGGGTTCGTGTAACATGAGTCTGTCCTTATCGCCCAACAGTAACATTTTGGAGGTAATTTTCCCCCCCACAGACGCGCCAATGAAATACAAAACTGTGGAATTTGTACTTTATTAATTTATTTGTTGTAAATCAAGTGCTATGTTATTTTTTTGCTGTCATTATTTATGAAGGAGATGCTGTGAAGTGTCTCTGTCACAAAACAGAAACGTCTGTACGAGACTGTCATTTGGAAGTCAAACAAGGCCAACATCGCCAGTCACCACATGTACATCGTTGTTGTTTTTTTTTTAAGAAGAAATAAATGGATAAAAGTATAAACAGCATCCTGTTTTGTAATTTGATAGAAGATTCAAATCAGTCTACAAGAAAAACATTTTAATCTGCCTTCAGTTAATAAAACGCCTTAACACTATAAGCAAAGACATAAAGAATTCATTAACCAGGTGCTCCAGACCCATCAAGCTGTCCAAACTAACTCCACCAGCATAAAAGGTAAGAAACCACCTTTAAGTGTGTAGTAACACCCTGCTTCAGTATCACACCATACCACAAGCATGAAGTACAGAGACAAACATAATGACAACGAACAAGACTGGAAAAGAGAAACTAACATGAGATGTATAGTGCACATCATCTGTGGCAGATGGAAGGAATAATCACATGACCGCTGAGCTGTGATAGAATGATCAGCGTGAGACAAAAGCCAGACCGGGAGCCCAGCGAGGAGCAGAGAACAATGTCAGTTGTGGGGCCCACTGCCGCGTGGCTATAAATAACTACCCGTCTGGTTGTCTTGTAAAAAACTAAATATCACAAGAATGCAACAATATGATGAAGACTGTTTTAGAATGGGATTGCCTTCTCCATCTTTTTATAGAAAAATGGACTGTCATTAACAAGAGAGTGCTGTTGTCCTGTTGGATTTCATCTTTATCTAAGAAGTGACAAAGTGCAAAGCCGGGTTCTTCAGCCAAATATACATGTACACTCACTGACAACTTTAGAAGGTACACCTTGCTAGATCCAGGTTGGAACATTCCTCAAAGACTTTGGTCCATGCTGACATGATAGCATCACACTGTTGCTGTCTGCTGCACCTTCATGACCCAAATCTTCTGTTTCACCACATCCCATAGGTTCTCTGTTGGATTGAGATCTGGTGACTGTGGAGGCCATTTGAGTTCAGTGAACTCATTGTCATGTTCAATAACCCAGTGGGAGATGATAGGAACTCTGTGACTTGGTGCATTATCCAGCTGAAATTAGCCATTAGAAGCTGGGTACACTGTGGTCATAAAGGGACAAAAATGGTCAGCAACTATAGGCTGTGGCATTTAAACGATGTGCAATTAGTACCAAGTGGCCCAAAGTGTGCCAATTACACCACCATTACACCACCGCGAGCAGTCTGAATTGTTGATGCAAGGCAGGATGGATCCATGTTCATGTTGTTTACACCAAATTCTGACCCTACCATCTGAATGTCACAGAAGAAATCAAGACTCGTCTGATTAGCCTGCACTCTTCCAATCTTCCATTGTCCAGTTTTGTCGAGTCCGTGCCCACTGTAGCCTCAGTTTCGTGTTCATAGCTGACAGGAGTGACAACCTTTGTGATCTTCTGCTGCTGTAGCTCATCTGCTTCAAGGTTTGACGTGTTGCACATTCAGAGATGCTTTTCATCATACTTTGGTTAGTCCATAACAAGTGGTTATTTAAGTTACTGTTGCCTTTCTATTTTCTTAAACCAGTCTGACCATTATTCTGTGACACCTGCCAACAACAAGGTATTTTTGGCCAGAGAACCGCTGCTCACTGGATGTTGTTTTTTTCCACCCATTCTCAGTAAACCCTGAGATGGTTGTGCGTGGAACTCCCAGTAGATCAGCAGTTTCTGAAATACTCACACCAGCCCATCTGGCACCAACAGCCATGCCACATTCAAAGTCACTTAAATCACCTTCTTCCCCATTCTGCTGTTTGACGTGAACATTAACAGAAGCTTCTGACCAGTATCTGCAATATTTCATACTTTGTGTTGCTGACATATGATTGGCTGATTAGATATCTACTTCAAGGAGCAGTTGAACAGGTGTACCTGATAAAGTGGCAATTGACGGAAATATATACGTATATTGAATCATCGGAAATATTTCGTTGAAAGGCATCAAAAGGGGAGGGCAGCGACCCCGCCCCAGCTGCGGACTCTTCCGTGCTGGTTTCAGAACCTCTCCAACAGACAGCTCCCGTAAACAGCAAAACGCTCCGTGTGAGAAAAGTCTACTGCACACGGCTGGGGAACCCTCATCCGGCTTCTGAGAAACCTTCCAGGGAGTATAGAGACAGCGCACTCCCGATAAACAGGGAGAGTGAGAATGTGGGAAGTGTTTTCTCTTGACACTCTTTGTATCACAGATCCTCTTGAGGATGGCTACCAGCAATCAATGACCACCGCCTCTCTGCCTTGCCAGCCCATGGGAACCTGAAACCCCTTCTATACCCAGAACCCTGACAGGTGCTTTGTGGAGCTTCCCGTCAGGAAGCCACCTATTTCCCTGCCAGCACTCAGGTTACTTTTAGCAGAAGCTCCATCCTGCTTTTCCTCCTGTTCCTCTTCCCCATACACTACTGCACTGTAGGTAGCATACACTGAGCTTCTCTGTCACTGCACTCTTGATTTGTTCTGACCCGCACCCGTGAGTTCTGCATGTGTGATTCCCACTTTCAAGCATGGAGGAGGCTGTGCCACAGTCTGGGGGTGATTTGCTGGTGTCAGAGTCGGAGATTTAGGGGCAACTGTCAGTTTTCCTGAACATTGTTGTGTTTTGGTTCATATGTCATGTGTTTTATTTTCAGATATTTTTTGAAAAATATATAATAAATGCAAACTGAAATCCTAATAACTAACTTCAGACTTTTGACTGGTATTGCACATATAAATAAAATAACCAAGGTTATCCAGCTCCTACAACACTATCCCAGAATTCTTTGGCATGAAGCAAATAACCTTAAATGCCAGGTACCAACAACACAACTCTGTAGATAAAAAAGAAATTTTAAACTTATATAAAATTTCCGAGGTTGTGTGGGCTGGTGAGATGACAAGAGGAGGAGACTGCCGCTTTTTTTTTTTTTTTTAAGGAAAACCGAGACAGGAAATGCCTACGACACGACAGACCGTGCAAGCCTTTCCACTTCAGTGAATCAGTTGTCCCTCTTCTATTTTCAGCCACAGAAAAGAAGAAAAAATGGTGAGTGGGGGATAAAATTATGCACTATGCAAATGTTGCTATGCAATTTCTACATTGCCCAGGTAATGAAAAAATAGTTAAAAAAAAATAAAAATAATGCAACCAACCTCCCTCAACGGCGCCCCCTCTTGTCCTGAGTCACACTTAGCAGGGATTAGCTGGGGCAGGTACTGGAGAGCACCTGGGGGAACTCCAGGGCCTTGGCTAAAGGGAAATACACAGCAGGGAATTACCTCAGCCCATTACACCCACCACCTGCCCTCCCCGCATCCAACGTCTCTTATCAGTCCTGCGTCTTCCTGCTATTACTGTAGCTCGAAAGAGCAAAGCTTGCTTATAATTCTGGGATAACATGTTGCAAGGGGAAAAAAAAATCACGGAATATCACAGAGACAGAGACTGGAAAGGAGAAGCACAGATGGCTGGTTTCTCTGCAGCCTGCCGCTTGGCTGCAAAGGCCACTTCCAACCCGCCACTGTGTCCAGCCAGGCCCAGCGGAGAGTAACAGAAAAGAGCCCCCCAGGCTCGCAGGTCCCTCAGCCAAGATCCCAGGGTCCTACTGGGGCAGTGGCAGGACCCGGCTAGCATATCGTCTCGCGCCCATCGGGCGGTAAAACGGACCTCTGTAAGCAGGCGCTGAGAGAGTCAGCAGAGCCTCGACCGTGCGATCGTTCCAGGGATATCACAGAGCAACCTGGCTGAGATCTTCTCGGAGGAATACTAGTGGAAAATCTGCCAGATTTTACCGGATATGAAGATTTCTTTGGTGGTGGGTTTCCATCAGAACGGCCTCTCACCTGCGCCTGTGTGGTCTTTCTACCGGCTATTATTTATCAGGAGAGCAATAAACACAGTTACTAGTGCATGAGATGGCAGTGCCAATGAAGTGAGCAGTACTATACAGTCTGGACTTGGCAATAGCTACTAAACAGGTGGGCTGGTGGTGTGAATCTTTCCATGCTCAAAGAGGGTATACGATCCTGAAAGAAAGATGGACTGAAGGAGATGTAGAAAAGGCGACGATCGATTTCATAAAGTACTTCCGTCTATTTACCTAACTGGCTGGCTGGACAGTGTTCTGCAAATCATTATCGATCACTTGGTTTGATCATAGAGATGGGTAACTGGATATAGTGGTCGGATGAGGTTTGAAAACCAGCATCCCACTCAGGAAAAAAACAGAAATACAAACCTGAAATCTGTCTCGCACCCGTGTACGCGTCACATCGCCACGGCAACTGCTCCCGAATCCACCTGTCATGCTCCACCCTATAGCCAATCGGCTCGTTGGCCTAGGAAAAAAGGCACAACACAGCCAGTCGGCACGGTTGGCGTGACCCCAACGTGACTGGGCCGACCCCCGCAGGAAAAGCCGACCTATGCACCTGCAGGCTGTTGGCAGCTTGTGGCAAAACAAGCAGGGTATCTACGTTCACGCCAGGGGCTTGGATGTGCGCAGGACACGTAGGACACCCACAAGAGTATGGAAAAATAAATACGGGAGAATACAATGCTGTTACATAAAGGATCCAAAACAGACCACTAGTGAATATATCTTACATTTGGAATTTTCCCAGAGAGATGCCATTACTGTATAAGCGTCTCTCTCTCACAGAAAACCACCCATCCAAATAAACGACTCTCAGTTTGGATCGACAACATGTGCCATCCATACCCCGACAGATGTCTCCTTTCTTGTTGTCGTTGAGAACATAGCCAAGATGGCACGCACAAGTAAGACTGTCCCCACACTACCGATATTATAGTCTGCCTTTGTGAAAGCAAGACTGCAGGCTGTACATGGACAGGAAACCCCCCCCGCCTCCCTCCAGGTAAACGCCTATCATTTAGAGCCAATGTTTCACATTCCAGATGGGGATATTAGCTCATAAAAACCAAATGACACAGAGAAAATGTGAAAATATTTACGGGAAATTTTTCCTTGACGTCTCACAAGGAAGGCGCAGGAAACAGGGAAGACTACATCGTAGCCAGAATAGCAGGCCAATGGAAAAACATAAGAGATGTTAGACAGGGGCAAGAGAAAGTAAGACACTTTCCGGTTGTTTGAATTCTGCAAGCAGCTGTTCAGGGACCTATAAAAGCGTTTCCACGTGTGAGGAATGAAGACGCTCCATTTCAGCACCGACACCTTGACTTCCAGGACTGAGCTGCAGATCATCAAAAAGAGCCTTCAAGCAGAAGTAAAAGACAGAGCTTCAGCTCAAAACATTAAGTTCTGGAGGAGGTTTAGAAGTCATTCAGTCCCATCCTGTGAGGACAACGTGAAGACTTTGGACCAGCATGACAGGCGTGAGCCTTGCATCTGTTCTCAGGCTGTTGGCCAAGCTGTGGGCCGTCTGTCTCCTACTGCAGATCATCTGGATTGATGGAGGAACCGAAGGAGCCATCTCCCATCACTCAGGTAAGAACATACTTCCATGCTCTACCTCAGGGGTTCTTTCACAGGAAAGTTGTTTGAAGAAGCTACACTGGGTATCTGGCACATTCCACAAGCCAAACAAGTCTAACCCTTATCAGCTAGACAAGAATAACAACCTCCACCTCCAGCATGGAAAAACTATGGGTAAAAAAAAATAATTGAAAACTTCATCTCAATATGATGCAATTTAACCTGATATATTTTCTCTGAAACAAGGATCATGGCTATATCACTACACATTTTAAATTATATATTTTTTATTATACGATACGGTATAATTACACATTTAACATATCCGTATTATTTCATTGAAAGGGTTATTTTAGTCTTAAAACTGATATAGTGAATTAAACTCCATTTTAAATCATATATCAGTATATTCAAAATGTGAATACTGAAGTCTCTAATTAAAAACGACTAACCAAACTCAAACCAACAAGAGCATTTCAGGAGCTCACTATGTATTAAAACAGCTTTTTAAGATCAAATCACTGCCGTACCAACTTGGTTTCCTTTAACTCTCATCTCACAAGTATGTTTTGGCTTCCTTTCTGGAGCGCATGCTTCAGGCCTTGTGGGGCTTTGGATAGCATTCAGACGTCTGAGATGAAAGACTCTTCAGCCAGCGGATCGCTGGTTCGAGAGGCTTTTTCGAAAGGAGGGCTCGGATGGCTGTGTGTCAAATCAAGCGCATCTATTTCAATGCCTTCTGTCACTATATATAAAAGGCCCTCAATTTCCCCACAGGCTGTGCACTCCCCCTAGTGGCCAGGTCTACTTTGGGTCAAAGTAATGTGACTGGTTACTGACAGAGTGAAGCAGTATCATATCGGCTATGATCCCAAATTTGGCAGTTAGCTGAGCAGTATTTTCACTTCTAAGACCCCAACACTGACGTCTCATCATACATTTATATGTGAACAGAAAGAAACACGAGGTATTAGTTTACTTCCATTTAGCTTTTGTCAATACATGAGAATTTTGCATTGCAAAATGTATTATCTGTCTTTGTTATTTCCAAAATAACACATTAGTGAACTATTAATATACAATATAATTGGTGGTTATTGCACTTTATAGCAGGTTGATGCGTGGGTTACCTGTGGCGATGAGGCGTACAAAATGTTCTGTGCTTTTTATACACCTGCATCGTCAGCGGACTTCAAGCAGCTCTCGCTTCACCTTCCTAGTTATAAATCTGTCCTTTTAATCGACCCGCCCAGGTGCGTGCCTCGTCAGGGGCAGGCTGTTCAGCCCCGGCAAGACCTTCATCAGGGACTGCGAGAAGTGTTACTGCCACAACTCAGGCTTCCTCTGCCTCTCGTGAGTTAAGGCACTTTCCCACAAAATGCTTATGGCTGTTAAAATGACCAAGGAGTCTTTCCATATAAGTGGAGCTGTTTTAGGCAGATAGAGAGAGATTTAGTGCTGGTCCATTATGGTTGTTTTGGCTTGATCCAAAAACAAATGCACATGTACTGACGTGTCATTTTCAATCCGCAGAGCGAAGAAGCCCACGTCATGGCCTAAGAAGTGTCAGCGGGTACAGACAAAGTGTGGATATCGGGTTGTGTACCGGGAGAACCCAGAGCAAGAATGTCGAGCCTATAGCTGGATTGGGTAGTGAGGCAACACAAGAGACCACATTCTTTCCCTCTAGCCGCCCCCCCCCTGATCTTTGACCTTCAGGCTTCTGGGCTCAAATTTACCCAACAACCAATCAAGAGTTGTCCAGTAAATGAGACATCACTACAAGTGTCACGCCCTTTCGGATCCCTTTTGCTTTGAACCTGCCCACAACAAGGCAGGACCACTATTTCTGTGAGGCACCGATAGTGTACATAAACAGATTAGTTTCTCTACAGTGCTGAAAACGATGAAGTACAATGTTTTGGTCAGGTCCAATGCATCCCAGAGAATATCCTTTGGGATGATATGCAGACTAAGATAATTATTACGACCTCTGGGTTAGTCACCCATTCTCCCAGCCATATATCTAAAACAAGCAAACAGTGCGGAGGCTCAGTGGGTAGGGATATTGACTGTGCCTCTGCAGGGTACAAGTGTTCCAAAACACCACAATAAACTGCACATTTTATACACCATGACCACCATAGCCCTGGCTGAATGAGTGGCTTTTAAAAATAGTTTTACATGTTTGCAGGACCTTAGCTGTCCTTCTTATGGAATGAATTAATATTTCATACCCTTGTATCTTCCTCTGAAATTTTGTTCAACATCACTTACCAAGAAACTTCAGTTGAGCTAATGAATATAGATCCCACCAGAGGTACCTGGTCGGCACAGACAGGGAGCCCTTAGCCGTAATTTTTACCCAAAGCCTTACCCGCTGCTTAGGTTAAACTGCATTAGGCGCCAGAAGCTCTTGAAAATAGAAAAATGTTTCCTAAGTGTAATTCCTGAAATACATTAACATGAGCAAAAATAAAGCATATTGCAGCTTGTTTGCTTTTGTTTTTCAACATCCAAATAGGTGTGACTATATTGCACAAAAAAGATGAAGCTCGGTTCGGTTTCAAAATCTGCTTTTCCTTAATCATCAGGAGTTTATCATTGGAGGTCAGATTTGGTCCCGGGCTTTCAGCTGTGCCAGGCCAAAAAGAAAAGCCAAACTGCAAATTTAGTGTACTATATTTTCTTCGTACAGTATATAACACATTTTATACAAAGTACACATGATCATACACAACATTTGCTTTTTTTAATTAAGGTGCTGGTATTTTGGGTCACAAGTTTTCTTCAGCCATGACTTTCACAATGAGAAACATTCAGGTAACGAGTGAGTACCCCTTCCATCTTCTGCAGGAGAGGCAGGGGAGAGGTCAGAGGTCACGAGTGCGCTCAATCCGCCATTTGTCCAGTCAACCACAAATCTCACCCCGAACAGGTAGAGGGGAGGGACCTCACGTATGCAACGGAAGCCTCCTTTCCCAGCAGGAGCTGTGTTCATTCCTCCTTAAGCAGAGCCTCTCTCTGTTTGGAGGGGGGGGGGTTATTACTGGAGGAGAATCGGTGGTCCATGTGAGCACTCAGCCCGTGGACAGCCGTGCGCGTTCAACAGTTTTCTGTCTTTAGTCCCCACGCGACGGCTGCTGTGCGACTGGGTGACCTCGCTGTGTTTCGTTCATCGTGACGGGTATCAAACCGGCTAAGAGATAAAAACGAGAGGTACAGCATTCTGTGGAAAATGAAACGTTCTTGAAGCAGCACTTGCATTTACAAACTTTTTTGTTTTGTTTTTTTTTTTTAAAAAAAGGAAAGACAGCAGCTCTCCCCATCTACACATTCGCCAGCGCAGTGTCCTGTTGTGTCGGCTGGTGTGGGGAACGCGGAGTTGGTCCAAGGGGAGCAAAAAAAAAAAAAAAAAGAACATTAACTCTCAATTTTTATAATTCCTCAGTCTTCAAGGATTTAACGGGACAACCTAACAGATAACAAAAACAAAAGACCATGCCCCTAGCCCCCCCCACCCACCTCTGTTGCTCTCCCTGCATTCCTGATTCCTGTACACTGAATTTGTTAAAAAAATAACAATAATCACTGTGATTCAGTTTTCAAAAGTATTTCCAATTACAAATAGATTGAATGACTTCACTATGTGTGGAGAAAGGTATAATGGATTAAAAAAATAAATAAAAAAATAAACTGCAGCACCATGGATTATAAGATCTGTATGAGTCAAGTACAATATACCAAGCCAAGAATCGTTATAAGTGAAATAAGATCAACTTTAAAAAAAAATACAATTACAGATCCGGACTCCAGAGGTCTTATGTCATTTATGGGAGGGGCAGAGGCTGGGAGTTGTATGGAATGATCTTCTCAAGAAACCAGTCTTGTCAAGTATATTTCTTTTTTCCGTTCCCTCCCTGAATCTTTATGACGGATTGTATCAATGAGTTGTTTGCATTGTTACAATTTTACAATTAAAAAAGCCCTCTGTTATGGCAGGACTGATCTCTCAGAAACCAAATCATATATGATCTGGAGTTCCACCTATTTTTGATTTTCTTATGCTTGGTCTTAAAAAAACCGCCATAATCGTTTGCAGTACCAAAAGAACAGGTACTAATCAGCGTGTCTAGATTCTCCATAACCTCACCTATCTGCACATGGTCTCCATAACGTAAGGGAACGTAAAGTTACATGACCATTTACATTTCTCTAGCATTTCTGAAAGATGACAAAGCCCATGTGTAGCCATGTGAACGACAATTTCTGCTCCCTAAAAAGAAAGGAGGGGGGAAAAGATAAGAAAACAAGCAAGAGTCCTGGTTTGAGGGATACGTCCTCCCTCCTTGGGCTCTATGACCCCCCAGGAGTCTGTGCGAGTCTCAGTAACTTCCTGACTGTGTCCGTACTCCTGAGCCCGAAATCTGCCTATGTTGGAACTGGCCAACGGGGGTGCTGCGCTGCGTATAGTGCTGGGAACTGGAGGCAGACAGGAGCCTGCTTCCTGGGGACAGCACTGCTTGCCCAGGGCTGTCTGGGCTTAAGGTCCGTACCCCGGGCTGCTGGGATAGCCTTGATGCGTCTGTTTTTGGGAGAGTCTGGTTGAGGGAGGGGGATCTGGGGATGCCGGAGGGGGTGGTAGTGACCAGCCCAGAGGGGGCACTGTTCAGCAGATTGGATTTCAGGGGGCTCCCGCTATAAAACTGGGACCCCTCAATTCCAGAGGGCCCGCCAGTGCCTAGCTGGTGAGGGTGTTGTGGGGCACCCCCTGTCTTGCGGGAGGAGCCACACGCGACAGCGTCAAATGATGAGGTGACAGAGGAGGCTTGGGCTGAGTAGCCGGGTGCCGAGCTGGGTGGCACCTGCTGCTGTAGAGGGGGTTCCTGAGTGAGCGGGGGGTTTGAGGTCAAACGTGAGTAGTAGGCCTGGCTGGCGGAGGGGGCTGACGGGCTGTAGGAGCCGCGGAAGGGCGACGATGCACTCTGGTGCAGGAAGGAGGGTGGCTCTGTCTTCTGATGGCTCTCAAACACAATCGACGGCACCTAAAACAAAACACGAACATTGACTGACTGAACCTGAAGGATAACCAGGTATGGCAATCCGCAGCAGAACTTCAACCAGCTTCCCACTGCTCAGTTATTAGGAAATGTCATCCTGGATGAAATCTCATCCTATGACTGGGGAAGGGGGGGCGGATTATGGTCCGGGAGAAGGAAAACAGACCCCGGGGTCATAGGTGATGGGAATACCTGGTGAGAGTAGATTGCAGAGCCGTGGCTGTACCGCTGGGGGCTCTTGGCGGGGGAGACCAGGCCCCGGGAGGCTGCCTGGGTCTCGTAGTTGTCTGTGTCGTGGAGATCCGCGATGGCAGAAGACGCACGCGGCTCGGCCACATTTGGCCGCCTGCCAGGGGAGCTCTTTTGGGGGCAGTCTGTGCTGCCGGCCCAGGGTCCCGTGCCGGCCTCCTTGTCCCGGGAGCCATCGGCAGGCCTGGCTGGGGCCTCCGTCCTCTTCAGGGCGTGCTCCATCTTGAGGCCGCCCCTCAGCACCCGCTCCAGGACGCCCTGGTTCTCGCGCAGCCGCTCAACTGAAGTGGGCACCATCCTGACAGGAAAAAAATACCACATCAGAGGCCCATAACCTACATGTAAGGCAGCAGAGTACCCACTCTGAAAGAGGAGGAGCTCAGAAACTTTGCTATCAGAGACCGGTCTGGCTGGATTACCAGGCAATAAGTTAACCAAGGTTACCCAATCCGGTCCTCGGGAACCCACAGTTGGTCCACATTTTTGCTCCCTCCCAGCTCCCAGGAAACGTGGACTGTCTGTAGGTCCCCGGGGACCGGATTGGGACACACCAGGAAACAGTCAAAAAATCCCTGTGGGCCTTACCAGTGGATGCTGCTGTCCTGGGCCCTAGACTGATGCACCAGGGGCTGGGAGGTTGATCCGTGGTCCGGGGGGCTAACCTCCTCCACGTGGGGGATGGGAGCATGCGCTGGGGAGGACAGGCAGCTCTGGGGGGAGGCAGGGGGCTGTAGGGCTGAGCGAGGGCCACTAGAGGGCTCTGCACCTCCAGCAGCCCCATCTGGCTCCTTTGCCCCTTGCTTGCGCTTCCGGTACTCCAACAGGGACACCTAGAGGCCCCAAACGAAGACACAACCTTAGAGTTAGGTGGTGTAATTCAAGCTATACTGGATGGAGGGTGATACTGATGGGGGGGGGCAGATTGAAGCACTCAGTCTGCTGCTAAAACTGTATCGAGGGTAATAAAATGATTTCGTGCTGACTGCACAGATGGACAAACCAGTCTTCTAATGAGTGTTTTGGACAACAAACGTTTCACTGGAAGCTTTCACCATAAGGTCCTGACTGGAACATTCTGGAATCTTCTCCGGAAGCTCAAGATAATGACATCCTTCCGTGGACCAGAATATAAAAATACTGTGCACAGGAGGCATGGGCAAAATACCCGAGCCAGGGACATCACAACAGTGCTGCCAAATCTGCGACTGAGAAAGAGTGAGACAGACTGGACAGGGAAACGAGGTTCACTGCGGCAGTGGGACGCTTGAGTGTTAGCGCAGTGCTAGGACGTGGTCACCACTGGGACAAAAGCCTGCAACGGTTGGGGGGGGGGGGGGGGGGCTGGGGATGCTGACACATTTTAAGTCATATCTGTCATTCTTGGTTTCAATAGACAAAGCCGAACATGAATTTAAAATTTAACTGTATATGTCATCAAATACAGGGGAGGTAGGTTTCACCTGATCAGCCTATGAGCCAATAATCAATTGACTGCTTCAGTGAAATACAGTGGAATATGCAACTTCTTTCAGCATGGCCTAGCAGGACCGGGTAATTAACAAGCTACCAGTGACGTTTTGTAAAAACTCCGCAGAAGGGACAGGCTAGTCCTGTGAAGGTAGGGGACCGTTGGCATCACGTCACCATGGGTGCCGATGTCCTCCTCTGCTCCATTCACGCACAAACCACTGGTATTAGTGTCTCTCTGCGGTTTGGTTATTGTCAAATGCACAACTGCAGCACAAGCAACAGGGAGCAGCACATGGTGAAGAACGACGACAGCACAACGGGGAAGCGTACCACGGAGCAGGCACACGCACACACAGGCACACGCGCGCACAGAGAGTCCACGAGCAGGAAACCCAAGACAGGGAGAATGACGGGTGGAGCAAGTCTGCCGCTGTATGGACGGTCAGGTGATAGGGGTGAGGTACTCCTCGCAGGGGCGTGGCCAACCCCTGCGGCCCTCAACAGCTAAGCACTATATCCATCCTCACTCACTGGGGTCAGATGGATGCTGAGAGATGGTGGGACGGAGTGGAACAGACCAAACTGGGTCGGGCCACATGGACCCTGACCGAGCCCAGTGATGGAACGTCGTCATGGCAACAAAAAAGTGACTATCTGGAAATACTTGTAATGAAACATGGACTTCACAAAAAAAATAACTTGCATATTAATAGTTGATGTATTTCTTGGGAGGGGGAGAGTATGCAGATGCAACAATACTGACATGCACACTTCTATAGTGAGTTAGAAAATATTCACCATATTTGGTACTGTCTTGTATTCACTTCGTACAGATAAAGCCTGGTAATCTGGCTTTCCTGTCAGCAGACTAATCGTGTGCTGGTTGGCCTTCTGCCTTAGGGGAAAAAAAGTGGGGGAAAAAATACTTTGCAAAAAGTATCAGGAGCAATGTCAGCAGACGTTCAGGGTCAGAGTGACCAACGGGAACAGCGCAGTGGCCTTGGGAGGGATTACTGGTCCCTATGCTGTCCGGGGTCACTGTCATTAACAGGGGAGTCACTGCGCAGGGCCAAAAGAGGCGCTGACCAGAACTCCGCTCAGCGGATGTTTCAACCCTGAACCGTCTCTGACCATATGACCATAGCTGGTTCTTACAAATTCAGACCTCGACAGAGAAAAGTATTCCTCCATAAATCAGACAGAACAGACAGGCGAAGGCAGCGCGGGAGAAGGAGCACATAGCAGGTTAGCTTTTTGGTTTCCTTTTGGGAACCATTCCTACGTCGCAAAGCAAGTAAAGTATAACTAACTTCACTGTATTACAGAAAATGGCCAATTTAATATTTTGGCTTTAAATGCCTCCAAAGTCCTGACAGCTACATCATTTTAGGGCTAAGTGAGGGGTAGCTAAGGAAGAGGGAGAGCTTGCCTTTTTCTTCTGCGGGGGGTTGCCGGGATGTGGGGGGGTGCCACTGTCTGGGTAAGCGCCGCTGTAGTGCGACTCCGTGTATGGCGACAGCGAGCCAGTGCTGGCCTCCGCGATAACGCCCTGGCCGCCGACGCAGTTGAAGAAGGGCTCGGCTGGAGAGAAGCTGCCCTCTGACTGGGAGGGCCGCCTGTCGCCGGCCGTGCGGACGCCCAGTCCCTCCCCCAGGTTGGAGTTGAGGGGGGAGCAGGCGTAGATGAGGTTGAACTCCTTGCGGAAGGACTGCTCCCTCATGGCGACCTCCACTGGCCTGGCGCTGAACACTGTGTCTGCGGGTATGGGTGGTGCCGCTGGTCCCGACACCCCGAAAGGGTCCGAGGTACCATGGGGACACTCCTCCAGCGGCACGGGGCTGTCCAGGGCAGAGGGCAGGGGCAGGTCGGACAGCATGGTGCAGGGCCCGTCCATTTCCTTGCGCAGACAGGGCTGCAGTCAGGATGCACGATTCGGAAAGAGAGGGGAAAAGAAATCCATATTTACCAGCTTGAGAAAATGTGCATCTATTCTTAGAGGATACACAGAGGCACTCTGGGAAATTGGGGCATGGGCCATTACCTCGGGCGACAGAGACTCTGGCCTGTGTACCGGGGAGGCTTCAGGAGAGGAGATGTTCTGTGGGCAGAGAGGCGGCATCATTAGCTTTAAGTAATGCCAGTGAACGAGTCGTGCTTAATGCACGTTAAAGGTGACTCCGAGGGGGTTATATCTGCTGTGATGTGCATCTGACTAAGGCGGCAGGCTGCAGCATGTCGGCATGAAACGGCCCAAATTAGGGCACCTCCCAGTTTACCGCCATTTCTGAGCTATAAACACTCACAGCTGGGGGTCATATCCTCAGACAGAGCCTTATCCTCAGGTCCGGGGTTTTAAGCTGTAATGTGGCTCCTCTGAGCAACGGCTCCCTGAGCCACATACAAGAGTCATACAAAAATCTTTGCTGTCATTGTACAAGTACAATAAAATGAAGTTTGGATAATACTGCAGAACCCTCTATACAAACCATACAAGCTAAAAGAACAAATGCATATTGCAATGTACAAATACAAAAACACAGTATAAAAGTATAAGAAGAATATTGTACATAAATCATGGCACCTGAGCAAGGCAGCGGTTGTGAGTAGTAGAATTACTGCAAGATAATGATCTGGATCAACAGTAATGCACGGTATAATGGATAACATAGAACACAATGTGGTACTGAGATGAATGCGATAGCAGCATTGCCATACAGTCAGCATGGGTGATCGCATGACTGCTAGGAGCCAGAACAGTTAAAGAGTGCATATTCTGAGTGTAGTGCATGATGTGTGTAGTGTGGATAGGTCTCCGTTCAGTTCAGGTTGGTGGTGATGTGAGAATGGGGAATGGGCCCAGGGTGTTTAGCAGTGTGATAGCTTTTGGGGTAGAAGGCAGTCAGGGCTCTGTAATGCTTGCCAGATGGCAGAAGTGTGAAAAGGTTGTGTCCGGGGTGGGTTGGACCACTGCAGATGTTCCTCGCTTTGCAGCTACAGCGGGTTCTTTAGAGTTCCTCCAGGGTAGGAAGCTGTGAGCCAGTGATCCTCTGAGCTGTTCTGATGACGCGCTGGAGGGCCTTCCTGTTCTCAGGGGGGCTATCTGGGTACTATGCAGTGATGCAGTACTGTATGTGATGATGCACTGGAGGACCTTCCTGTTCTCAGAGGGGCTCCCTGGGTACCATGCTGTGATGCAGTACTGTATGTGATGATGCACTGGAGGACCTTCCTGTTCTCAGGTGCTGCCTGGGTACCATGCTGTAATGCAGCAGGTGATGATGCGCTGGAGGGCCTTCCTGTTCTCAGGTGCTGCCTGGGTACCATGCTGTGATGCAGTATGTGATGATGCGCTGGAGGGACTTCCTGCTCCCAGGTGCTCCCTGGGTACCATGCTGTGATGCAGTATGTGATGATGCGCTGGAGGGCCTTCCTGCTCCCAGGTGCTCTCTGGGTACCATGCTGTGATGCAGTAGGTGATGATGTGTTGAAGTACTTTTTTGGCCATGGCTGTTGTGTTTCTTGACCAGGAGAGGTCATGGCTGATTTGGACATCAAGAAATCTGAAGTTCTGGACTCCATCTCGCCACTGATGTTGGAATCATGGATAGGTTAGCAGTCATGTGTGAAGAGGGAGTATAGCAGAGGGCTCAGCACGCAACCCTGTGGTGCTCTGGTGTTTAGTTTTATGACAGTTGTGGACTGCTTGCCCATGCATATAGTCTGTGGTCTGCTAATGGGAAAGTCAAGAATCTAAATACACAGGTGTGTGTTGAGGTTGAGGTGATGTCTATTCCAGATGCGACATGGCAGTGTGAAGGGCCAGTGAAGAGAGTGACCTATTTGCCCTATAAGCAAACTGAAGTTGGTCCAGGGAAGGCGAGATATTTTTCTTTGTAAGTTAGGACTAGTCATTCAAAGCATTTCATGATTATGGGGCACAGGGCAACTGGACAATAGTCGTTCAGGGACCTGACCGTTGCCAGTTTTGTAACAGGGATGATGGTGGCAGTCTTGAGACAGGTGGGAACAATGGCCTGGTCTAAGGAGATGTTGAACAGGCTGGTGAAGACTGCTGCCAACTGTCCCATGCAGTACTTCAGGACTCAAAGCCACGGGAGTCAGCCTGGTATCTCTCAGATACTTGGCAGTCGTGTTTTTAGTGAGCACCGCCGTGCTACTCAATTCAATCTTCTTTGAACTGTAAATTAAGGGTTCCCAACCTTTTGATAATTATGGACTGGTTTACGGCATACAAAACTTTCACAGACTGGTGAAATGGGCAATGGGGAAGGGCTCCAGTGGCAAAATATGCTGAGAAGGGGTACGCAATGTGTACAGAAAAATCGGACAGATCCTGCAGTTGCGTGGATCAATACAGGACACATTTTATTTTTCAGTACAGGGCGATCCCATAATATACAGGATGGATGACAACTCTACCCATAGTGCTCTTGGGAACTCCTCCTCTAAATAAAAGCATTTTCTGCATAGACTGTAAGGTACATCACAAAACGTGAACAGTCCTAACACAGGCACTGACACACATGTACACACACAACTGCTTGGTAAAGAGCACCTACCTCAAACTGCAGTGGGGTGTTGCAGCGGCTGGTGGGGGGGGACTGGATGGGGGAATACGGGCGGCTGTAGCCGTTGGGTCGCTCGTCGGCTGCCCCCACGGTGAGGTGGCAGGGCTCGGGTAGTAACGTGCGCAGGGGGTCAGAGGGCAAAGCTGGGGGCGGGGTTATGGGAGAGAGGGGCCTTAACAGCCCCTCAGAGGACACGGGCAGAAGTGGGGCGGGGGCCGGTGACGGTTCCGGGCCGTACTTCCATTTCCGTTTCTTGAAAGGTGCTGTCAGTTCTAAGAAGGGGACAGAAATGGAGGAAGATAGAGACCCGTTAGCACCATACCCAGGACACAAACGGTGTCACGTGAACATGTAACTTATCAGACCCAAATGCAGTCTGAACTGCGCTTTAAGTAAATACCAGCTCTGAAGGCGCTGGAAGAGCAGCTGCTTTGGTGTGAAGGGTCTGACACTGTCCCACCCTCGTCCCGTGCTGAGGATAGACTTTCGTCCTGCGCCTGCTTGATCCACCGCTAAAGGGAAAACAAAAGGACCTCGACATGAACTTGAAGTCAATGTGAAGTTTGTGTTGCCCCCTACAGGTTGGGATCTGACTTCGAGAAATGAAACGGCGGGGGGAAATATGCCACACCTTCTTGAAGGAACCATAGGATCCATCCACGATGATGGGACGTCGGCGTCGCTCGGGGGTGAAGGGGGAGCCGAAACGTACGTAGTGTTTGGGTGTGGTGCAGATAAGGGGTGAGGGGGAAAGGCCAGGTAACATATTGAGTGTGGTGGCCAGCACCGTGGGGTCTGTGGTAATGCGCAGGGGCCGGGACAGGGGGCTCTCTGGCTTCTCGGGGACCTTGTCATTCAGCCACTCCGTTACCAGGTACTGAAGGGGGGATCAAAAGGAGTAAGACTGTGAGCAGCAATCAAAATGCTGTTTAGCATCTGTGCCAGGATGACACTCAGTCTACTGGGGGCCTAACCAGATACGTCAGACTGTACTGCCAGGCTGGGCTGAGGGTCCACTGGTTCTCATTCAGACCCATTTCCACCTGATTTACTGGTCCAGTTGGTATCTCCAGAATACATGCCAGCATAGCTGTATTTTTACACCAAAACGTGAAAAGATCAGAATGAGAGCTGATCTGATAATTAAAGGCTGATGCTGGAGCTGGCAGCGGCAGGATACAAGCGGGAGAGCTGCGTGCTGGGCTGCCCTACAGGGCGCCACAGGCATCCCATAGTGAGAACCATCTCTACGCCCAGAGACGCCACCCCCCATCACAGCTGGCCCTGATCCAGCTGCCACGTGTTTCAGACCTGATTTTTTGCCATTTAACCTCAAACTTTCCATATCTTGATTTGGAAGACAAAACACAGCAGAACCCAAAGCAGCTCCTCACCTTCTTGGTCTTATGATACCGAAGGCCCGACTTGCTGCCTAAGGCCCCAGACGCTGCTCCTCCAGGCCCCTCGGGGTCGACAGGCTGCCCCGCCATCAACACTCCTTCCCCCGGTCCCAAATCTACGCCTGATGCTCCCGCCACACCTTCCTCTGTGACACTGGGCCCCGGGTCAGAGGCCTGCTGGGCCAGAGCTTGCCTCTGGCGCCGAGCCCGCTGGGACGAGCCAGAGCGGTACCGCGATATACGGCTCTTGGGCCGGGGCTTGGAGGTTCGAACTGGGGCTGGCTTGGAGGCAGCCGGGGCCTTCTCCACTTCAGTGGGAGGTACTTCCTGTGGTTGGGGGAGGGAAAATGGACCTATTTAATAAAGAGCTTGCCCGCTAGCCACTTCAGGATCACTCACAATTAGAACAGACTTTCTGGATCCCAGAGAGAAATTCTACAACGCTCCCCAGCAACAGAAGGCTGACGGCACACGCACTGTGAAGTAGGAGGAGCGGCGCGTGCTGACGCCCATCCCGGCGCTCTGCGTTGGCGGCGTCCCGGCCAGCGGGGAGTCACCATCCCCCAGCTCGCCTCCTTCCTGCTTGGGGTCCTCTGCTCCCGGCCCAACTGCCGCGATGTGGCACCTCTCCTGCGTCTGCGAGCTCCTCTTCCTCCTTTTCTCCAAGTTATCGAAGACCTGCGCTACAGCCTCAGCCTTACGCTCCTCACGGGTCTGTCGTGGCACACAGAGAAGGAAACATTAGCAGTGAATGAGGATCCTCGATTCCAGGAAGTCATATTTACTTCAGTGTTTCTAGTTACTGTGGCTTGTAAGGCCTTGTGTCTAGCAGGGCTGGGTAAGGTCTAAAAAGATTATATGTCATATTTCAATTTAAAAATAAACAATAATAGCGACAACCAGACCCTTTGCATACCGATACCTTTGCACACCATAGTTTGAGAACCACTGATCTAAAGTAAATTAACACTATAAAGATTCTGCTAGAAATCTATGAGGATTTAAATGAAAAAACAACATCCCCCGCTTTGATGTTTCCAACATACCCGTCTACTTTGAATGGAACTTCCGTTCTCATCAAGCTCCGCCTCCTGCCCCTCCTCTGGCTTTAGCCCATCGCAAAGCCCCTCCTAGGGAGCAGATAGAGGAATGTAACAGGATGGTAGGGCTGATACTGTTGGCTCGCTGGGCAAAATCTCTCCATCAGGGCGGTTTACAGCAGACAAAATGGCAGAAGAGGCCAACCAATCACAATGCCCATATAACGTATCCGACGCACCTCAGCATCACTAGCCCCTGTGCTGCCACCCTGCCGATCCTTGCTGTCCACCGCCTCCTCGGGGAGTTGGCTGCTGTCGTCCGACCCGGTGCCCGGGACCCCGGCCTCCAGCTCTTTCCGACGGGCCTTCCGCCGCCGGGTCTCAGGAGGAGGCAGGGAAGGTGGGCGTAGAGGCTGCTCCAGAGGGTTCAGGTTATGCTTCTGCACGGGGCAGTTCTGGTTCCCTTTGTGGCAGGCGCAGTCCACCTTATAGTTGCTGCAGTTACGAGAAGGAGAGGCCGGGTTCAAAGTAAGGAAGGAAGTACTGCAGCATCCACTGTAGTAACAATGCATTTATAGACCAAATGTGATGTCATGCTGACCTTAAGATCTTTAGTGTTGGCCCAACGTTAGCATTAGCAACAGAATGTTGGGTGGGCAAGACTTTCTGTCAATGACTTCTACACAACACACAGGCTACTACTATGGTCAATTAATATTGCACGCGCACACGCGCACGCACCACACGCACACAGGTTATTATATTTTTGTGGCAACTCTCCATTCATTTCTATGGTCAATACTCTTAATCCCTACATGACAACTTCAACCCCTACCCAGCCCTAACCTTAACCATAAGTAACCCAACAAAATATGAGACTTTTCCAAGTTTTAGTTTTTTGATTGCATTCACAGATCTTTGTGGGGACCTGAAAAATGGTCCCCACAATGTCAAAATAACAGATTTTATGACACTGTGGGGTACATTTGGTCCCCGCAATGTAATACACACACACACACACACACACACACACACACACACACACACACACACACACACACTGACCAGCTGCTGAACTCGTAGTCGAAGCCAATGGTGACCTCTGAGTCCTTGGAGATGCGAGTCACGGCATAGATACACAGGTGAATCATGCCCTCTGCGATCATGTGCCGGACCTGCGGGAGAGCCGGGGGTCAGGTGGGTTGTGCTGGAGGCCGGTCATGTGGTCCGTCCACATTTGAGAGGGCTGGAGTGCGCTGCTCACCTCAGCATTGGGTGTACAGGACCTCCGGATGAAGCGTGCGTCGTTGCCAAATGTCCGGGCGTCTACACACATCTCTACTTCGTTGAACTTTGAGTAGAAGAGCACGAAGGGGTAGGGTCTGCGAATCCATGGTAGGAGAGTCAGAGGTCATCAGCACCTAACCAGCCCTACTATGACTGTGGGAGTCATGAGGTCACCTTTGATTTAGCAATACTTTCACAAAATGAATTAACCCCACCATTATCTGGAACCATTGTACTTATATGGAACCATGCAGCTAACCAATAGCAAGTCTGTACCAAGCTTTAAATCTGCAGCATCGGGACTGGTTGACCATACAGTTGACCACGAGCCCTTACTTCTTAAAGAAGTGCCCGTTGACCTCAAACTGCTGCTTCAGCATGACTTTCCCCCGGTACTCGATGATCAGCGTGTCCGTTTCCAAATCACGGGCGGCACGAAGGATCTTTCTGTGCTTCTGGACGCGAGTGACCCTCCCCAACTGCAGCTGAGAGACCGAGCGAGAGAAGCGACTGCTAAATTCAAAATGAAAATGGGCTGTGCAGGAGCAGCTCCCCCCCACCTTTGCCAAAACACAATAAAAAGACCCACTAATGAATAATTAGTCTTGGCTGTAAAAGGAAACAGGACACAAGCACCGTATGAAAGTAGCTGAAATGGCCTCCACTGGCACCAACCTGCATCTGGGACCCAATGACGGTGTTGTTGCATGCCAGTTCAGTACGGTTGATGTTGTCCATGGCCGCCTCGGCGGGGGCCCTGCCCTCAGCCCGGTGCTGCTGGAGCAGCGTCTGTACGTCGGCGCTATACTGATTGGCCAGGGCCTCCTCGTACTGGTCCGTCCACTGGCGGATCCGGGTCTCCCAGCCCTCGGCTGTGTTCTCGTCCAGCGTGCTGGCTTCCATTGTCGAATTCTGCACCATGTGGATGAGTGAGGTGAGGATTCCAAATGGATCTGCAGACAAAGCAGCGGGGTCGAATTGCACCGGTGTGGCACTTACCTTCATCCTCATGGACTTCCTGGACCCCTCCCTGAAAGCCTGCAAGAGGGGGGAAAACAGGTATTTTTAAACAACCAAGGGGAAGAAGAATGAAGAGCACCAGACGTCGGGGGGGGGCTTCCCCACCTTGATCTTTTTGGGCTTGGGGGCCCCACGCGCCTTTTCCGTGCTCTTCTTCCTCTTCTTCGGCTTAGGGCGCTTGACGCGGTTGACGGTGAGGGTGATGCTGGTAGGCGTGTGCTGCGTGGCGGTGTAGGATACTGTGGAAGGAGATACCTCCTCATCGCCGCTCTCTGTGGCGCTGCTCTCGCCGGCTTCGGGGGGGCAAAGAGAGCAACGTGTCATGGGGGAACAGAGCAGGGGGTGCTCTGCCAGCTGGGTCACCTTCCTCGCCAGAAGGAAACTTACCAGACACATTTTCTGCTTTCCGCCGCTGCCCGTCAACCCCTTTCCTCCGGTCTAAACCCCTAAGGGGACGGGGGGGAGAGTTGATTAAGAAGTAATTAAAAATTAGCAGTTAATACAAGAGTGCTTGGGTCCCGCCCTCACACCTGCAACCGTCGCATTTGATTAGGAAGCCATCCTGCGTCAAGCTGCAGTGGCACCAGCCTGCCACACTGGGTTCCTCATCAGAGGAGCTGTCGCTGTCGGCCGAGTTGTCGTCCTCGTTGGGGTCGGCGTAGCACGGCACGCCGTTGAACTCCACGCGGGGGATGATCGTCTGGGAGACCGGGGAGGCGGGCGGGGTCGGAGGCGGGGGTGCACCATAGTTGTGATCCTGGCAACACACAACATGAGACTGTTGCATCGTTGAAACCGCATCGTTCCGGCATAAAAAAAAAGAGAGAGAGAAAAAACAGAGAAAAAGGTGAATCATGCAATGGCCTTGATAAGACTGGAGGTTTTAAAAGGTTGCTGAATATGGTCACGATCAGCCGTGGCTTCATGTCTTACCACCAGCACCTTAAGACGCATGTGAGGCACAGCGCACCACCCTAACACCCAAGACCCAACAACATACACCCAAAAATCTCCCTCACGAGTCTGTGTCGACTGGGCCCTGACTCCCGACCCTATCCACGGTTCTATCACCACACCGCTTAAGTACTTTAACATGGAAAAAGAAGTTAAACATCACTCGGGAAAGGGCACACAATTCTCAGAAAATTAAATAAAATAAAAAAGGACAGGCGTTTGGCTGGACGTACCGAACAGCAATCAGTCACGTGAGGGCGACCGGCGAGGCGGGCCTAACAAAAGGATTCATTTAAGTAAATTCACTGCAAGCTTTCCCGCAACAGCTGAGCATTTTTCACATCTTGACCAGCAGCTCCCTCTGACCGAAGGCAGGGAGGTGAACCACGAGGGCACATTAAATCTGAGCAACGATTTTGACTGAATTTAACGGCAGCAAAAGGAAGACCCAGGCAAGCACCCTTCGCATGGGGAGTCGAAGCATGCCACGTGAGGATTCACTCGTACCTGGAGCCTTACAGGGTGTCAGTGTGGTGGGGGTTGGGGGGGTTTGAGACGAAGGCCGTACTCACAGCGTAGGGCAGTCCCCGGTACCCGTGGCTCTGAGCACTTCCACAGCTGTGTTTTGGGTATTTCTCATTCACGGCAGGGCTTGCTTCCACTGACTCAGGGCTACAGGGATACAGAGCATAAGGGGGCGGGAATGGGGGGAGTGCAGAACTAAATATAAATGGGCAGAAAATTGAATCAAAAATCTGAAAGAAGAAGTGCCTGCTACATTACAATTAAACCAACCCAGCCCCCCACAGCCAGCCTCGGTTTTTGTCTATATCAACTGTGTTCTACAATTATACAACACAACTCTTCGCTGGGGCACTGGAGCATTCAACTGCCCAAGCCCCCAACCCCCCCCCCAGGAATGCACACAGGCAGGCTTCAGGTTACCCAAAGTCCTTAACCACTGTGCTACCTGACACCAGCCTGCTGCAGAATTGGCTACGTGAATGAGTTGTACCGAAAGACCCTCTCACGAGGGCCGTAAAGGGAGCCTGCTCACCTCGCTGGGCACCTTGATCGTGAACCGAAAACCATAAAAGGTATTATTAACAGCCCTGCTTTTAACAGCAGATGGAGTAAACGGGCCCTCTGATAACACAGGGTGCCTGTTGGGGCCCATAATTGCACCAAAGGTCCATGGTTGCGTTCAGTGTAGTGTAAGCCTGCTGCCTGGTGTTAACCCTTTAATGAGGCACACAAAATGTTGTTGATAGGAAAGAGGTACAGGTTACCTAAGCTAAAGATAGACAGATGGTTGGAGCTGATCCAGCACAGAGCTAGAGAGCACTGTTTCAGGAGGTACCACTTGAAGAACTGACAACAATAATGGTCATTAAAAATGCAATCTGAATCACTCCGGTTTTAAGACCTGAGCTCCTTCAAGACCCCAATGGGTCAAAAGACGGGAATGACTGCAACATGGGAGGTGCCTATTTCAGCATCACCATTTTGCACAAAATGGAAAACACATGCGAGCCACTAGATGGAGCCATGCATCCAGATTTTAGAAGAGCCCACGCTAACTCCAGTGCATGAATCAGAGGGCAGACTACAACTCCCACCACAACATTATGCAACAAGCATCACTCTTCAAAATACAACCGGTGCAGTGAAAATGACCACCTGCTATTATTAAATATCTGTCATTAACGTACACATGCTTTACAAAATAAAGTTAACAGTACTCTTTATCCATTTGGATGATCCCAAGGACACAAGTATCTGGTTACTTCCCTTGCTGCATGGTAACAGACCAGATCTGATGACCATTTCCACCATCAAGGTAACCTCAGGACCAACCGCAACAAGTGGATGAGAGAGAGCATGCAGTCATACAAGCCTGATCACTGTGATGGGAGCGGGGATTCGATCTTGCTCACAGGCTTCGCTTTAAACAGCTGTGTGCCTACGCATCTTGACCTTGAGAGGACTCCCAAGGTAGCGATTATCTACGAGACCTGACAGCTTCTCCTGAGCTCCTGCTAGCAGACCACTGCCATACAAAGGCAACGAGAACAAACCATTTGCCTAAGAAGGAATGTTTAGAAGCTCTCAAACAGTTTCTGAGAAGATAAATTGAGTAGGACAGGTCCCCTGCAAGCATCCATTACAGGTTTTAGACCAATGGCGGTAAAAGTGCTTTTGCTTTTTTAGGTACCGTCATACAGGTAAAGGTGTCATGACTTCGTAATCCATCGTCAGTTACTATCTGCGACACCACTACCCCCAAGGCACTCTGAAAAACATTTCACCAGAATCAGTCACTGCATTCCTTTGGAGTGAAACTGGAAAATCTGTGTTGTTTTGCAAGCTTCTCTCCACTTCCAACTCTTCGACATTAATACCAGTGACTCAATTTTATGAACCTCACAATCTTAAAAAAATAAATACATAAAATTTTGTTTAAATCCCCCCAACAGTAACAGCTAGGACACAGTCAGAGAAGTTTAGCACACATGACCTCTGAACTCTTTTTTTTTTTCTCCAAGTCTGACATTTTCCGAAGCAAAGACACGGCACTTCACAGATTTCATATCACAGGACTCAAGGGTATTCAACCTGGCTTACATGTTATGACTTGCTTGTGACTCCCAGTTTTTCTAGATTGCTTCCATCCTCTGCCAATATCCTCCCATCATTTTGGCTGTATCTGCACCCCCACACTCCGAGATGGAAGAAGGTTGCCCTCTCCCACTACTCACTCTGATCCGGCAGCCATGTCTGTGTAGGACGTTTCAGGTGTGGTGACTCCCAGCGCGATTGCTATGCTCATGACGTCCAGCACAGCGACGCGGAGGGGGGAAGAGGGGGGGAG
>JAODLD010000117.1:1127985-1141287 GCA_026781065.1 Mormyrops boulengeri
ATTATACAATACTGTTTGCTGCTATAGAACTGCTATAGATCGCTGTGCGGCATGTATTGAGAGGGGACTCCTGTTAACTGTGTGTACCCCCTTCTTTCTAAGAGTTATAACTTTATAACAATAATTATCCATATAAAACTGTTCATCAATACAGTATTTACAACTACTGCTTCAGTCTGTGCCTGAAAATTTGGATTATCTGTAATATAAATATAATTAGGGCTCCTAATACTATCGATGTATCATGGTAATTATTAAAGTCATGCCAGTTACAATGCTGCCAATCTAAATACATGGTAATAATCAATAACATGTACCTATTTAGCTAAATATTCACTATTAACCTAATAAAACATGAATATACTAGGGCTGTCAAAGTTAACATGATAATTGAGCGTCAATGGGAATTCATTATAACGTGACATTTTTTTGATGCCATTAACGCGTGTTGAGTTGGACGGTAGCTCGGAAAAAATAATGAACAAAGAAAAAGGTATTTTGAATGGCAGGTTCAGCTTCAAAACTGTCAGATGGGTACATCGACAAGACCAAAGTTATTTGCAGTTATCGATGTGAAATGAGATGTACCACCAAAGTACATCTAGTCTTAAATACCATACCAGGCTGCAGCTCTTCTCAGAACGCATTCACATTTTCATGTCTTGACATATTATGATAATACAGAGGCCCTGAACCACATTTGATGAATTTTTTTCCGGAAACAATAAGTCGTTATTTCGACATAATAAGTCATTATAACGAGAATAACAAATTATTCTGTCGTTTTTTCGACATAACTCTATGTTAAGCTGTGCACCAATATTAAAGAATGCATCAAGGAGCTTACTTAGTACACTAATGACCCATGTATTTCTGAGAATTTTACATAGTTTGTACTTTCATTCCAAGTTAACCCTTACTGATGTTATCTTTATGTAGACCATTAATATGCTACATATCATTCTCATCGTTTGTCATAAATCGCCTATAAACTTATCGTGTGTAGCATTTCATAACATTTTATATTCCACTAATTCGTTCCTAAAACATTGCCTGGGTAATTCATCTACATCCGAACTGAAAATCAGAATAACACTGACCGATGAGCCAGGACAGAATTATGTCGCACATTATTACATTGGTGCAGTTTATCTAATTATTGCGCTGAAGTTTACAGTGCACATGCAGAGTGATTCAGTGGTAAGAACATGAACAGCCTTAACCACGGCGAATAAACCCTGCAGGTCATAGTTTTCGAACATACGCACTCAGCTGACCCATTAGGAGATACCGTAACTGTACCAGCCCACCCACGTAATGAACTGATGAACGACCAAAATCGGACCTGACCCGAAAAAAAGTGTTCAACCCAAAAGCATTGAATCCTAAGTGATGAAATCTATACCACGATAAAGGGTAGACAACAGTATACATTTCAACGTAGGCTACAGCAAAGCCATACAAAGCTACTAAAACAGTAGTTTACAGTTGTACAAACATGTACATGTAGTGAAGTGAAAGTGATTATTTGTCATATGTGAAACACACCACTGCACAACACACTGCATTTGACCCACCAAGCGAAGCAGTGGGCAGCTATTATGTCGAAATACGAGATATCTCGTTATAACAACTTATTACGTCTAAATAACGACTTATTATCTCCGAAAAAAATTTCATCAAATGTGGTTCAGGGCCTCCGTATGATAAATTATTTATATTTACGAAAGTATTATTTATGGGTTAATATTATTTTTCATCTAGGTATTTCTTTAGCTATATGTGAATGAGGTGTGCTTCTGTGATGTCTTAACTGCATAATTTATCTTCCTCAAAGTCATTCTGTACGAGAGTACGTCTCCGATCAAATGGTACGCTTTCTTCAGTGTCCGAGATTGGATGTCGGCTTAAGTTTATTGGGATTCCTAATTCTTTCACATACATTTCGTAGTAAATAGTCACCACGCTTCCCAGATCTTTGGAAAATAATATTACTATTATTATATTTTCTCTGATTCACATATTATGGCCAGCTGACTTCGAAGTGGTGAGGACATTTTGCAGTCCTCGGCCGGCAGAGTTACAAGTAGGGAAGTAGAGTGTGAAGGGCAGACAACTGCAGGGCCAAACGAACTTGGGTGAGGGTGAAGACTATCGCTACAGAACTGAACAATATAGTGATATTAGTCACCTTTGCGCTGTTACGCGTCCAAGTGATTTAAAACTGAGAACCCCCCCAGGAATTGTATTTCTTTATTTTTTGTAAGTACTTGAAGATTTGTTTTTGTGCTAAATGCATGTATACCGATATCGCATTAAAAATCGTATCTTATACCCTCTTCTCTATCCATTAGGGCTCTTTGTAAATCTTGGGTCAGACATTTAGGATAAAATGGCTTTTTGCTTTTTTTTTTTATACTTAGTTATATGACTAAGTAATATGTAATATTTAGCAGGTCAACGTGCCGATCTGTTGTTGGGCTTGGGTTTTTCTTAAGTGATGAAGGGTTTCTGATGACCGTTGGACAATCGTTGTTGTTGTTTATTGTTGGTAATTGATTTCCAATAATAAATGCATAAATTCGCATAAAGCAAGCATGCCTTGCAAACTCTAATATTGATAAGAATATTAACACCTGAAAAAATCCCTTAATGGTAAATGTTGAATAAATGAATGATTTAATTTGCGATTAACTATGGACAGTTGTGCGATTAATCACGATTAAATATTTTAATCTATTGACAGCCCTAGAATATACAAAATGTAATGAAACATGTCAGTTATATCATCACACTAAATGTAAACAATTTTACAATATTTCATAAAACACCCCTTTTTAAAAACATTCTTAAACATATTTTTATTGATGTAAACACTTGTTACTGTAGTAAGGGTGAACTTGGGGAAAAAAAATAGCACGCTATACCGTGAAACCAGCAGAATCTTTAAAAAAAAAAAAATAATACCAGGATACAAATTTTTGGTCAGAGTGCCCCCACACCACCCTTTGCCTTTCCACCCTTGCCCAGCTTTGGAAGACGGCATGTGTGTTGGTTGGCAGCAGGAAGCTGTATGGATCTGGTGAACTCACCTGCTCATTGTAAATGATGATTCCTTCCTCGCACATTGTCTTGTGTGTGCACAAGTGCTGGTGGACGCACCAGTTACAGCCCCAGCGGCTGGTCACGCACCCACGGCATCTGTGATTGAGTGAGGGGTAGGGCAAGCTAATTGACCATTCAGGATTCAGATATCAACACATTACTTAAAATATCCAATTTTAGTTATACCTAGTACACTACAACTCATGTGTCATTAGCCATAGATATTCAATGGTTCAGTATAACACAAGCAACAGTATGGTAGACCGAGTGTTCAGCATAATAAAAACCAGGCAAAGTGCTTGAAGGAAAAGTGAGTGAACATGACGGCCCTCGAAGAGGAACAGACATTCAACAGAGCTGAAAACTGGTGTGGAAAGAAGGGAATCGTTTCGGAGTTTGCTGCTGTTATAATTGGGAGACAAAGCAAAGCATAAATGCACTGAGAATGTGACAGTACAGGAAGGCCTTCTCAGTTTAGCTATGATTTTTCTAAGAATGAAAAACAACACAAACTCTGAATAAACAAACCAATTTTACCAGTTTAGGTTTGTTTATTATGTGCAGATGCAGCAACAGTTAACTACACAGACAGTGTAACTGTCAACCAGTGTTAGATAGATGGGCATTTGGTCACACAGGAAATATTATGCATTTGTTTTGGGATTGGTGTGTGACATATAACATCTTAATGAGACCGGGATTCTTATTCTACTTCCACGAGCAGATAACGGACTCTGTTAGTTGTGGTAACTCAAATAAGGCTCCTTAAAGTATGAAACTGACGACTTTGCGGCAAGAAGAACATTCATTCACCACTCTGTGAGAAGCAGTGTGCAGTTAAAATACTATAAAGACAGGGGCTCCCAAATTGGGCCTGAGACTCACGGCATGGTCCCGGAAAGGTGCTTCACGGTACTGCAGTCGTAGAAGACGAACTCCGTCGTGGCGACGGTGACATTGAGAAAGCGCAGCGACAGGGTGACTGTGACAAAGTCTGCGAAGCAAGACGACTCTCACCACTATTGCCAACTTTGTCAAAGATCAGACCAAAAGCAAGGATATTGTGGCTTACAGAACTCCAGGCTTTTTTCTGAAGTTTTTTTACACCTTCACAGGTAAATTTTCTTTGTCTTAAACAGACCAGAAAGCCTCAGTAATAACTGAAGAACACATAAATCAAAACTCAAGTCTGTTTTTGTTGTTTTTAAGACAAGACTCCCAATGAACTATAGCCAGGGATTCTCATTTATTACAGTATCAGGAACCAAAAATAAATAAGTAAAAATCACTCCATACTCATGTGATCCAGTGAACTTTCGTTAAATTTTCAAAACACATTAAGTACACAGAAATTCTTGAAAACGCATCCCATGAAAATGAGTGAATTTAGAAAATCTGCTCAATTCTCTATAAACACCCAATATGAAAAAATACTTAAGCAGCTGAAATATGAAAGGCAGATTTTAAGTTCAGTTGTCACCTTGTCCCTGGTGCCCAGGGGGCACAGTGCTGGTGTCCGGGGAGAAGCAGGTGACTCCACTCCCAGTGATACTAGCCGGACTCTCGTTTTCCTGGAAGTAGCAGGAATAGGATTCCTGACCTTCCAAGTCTGGCAGCCCCGGTACTTTGAGGAAAATCTGTGGGGCGCATCGTGAAATGAATCCCGGGTAAGTTATGACTTAACATTGATAGTCATTGATGAAAGAGAGTTTACAGTGAAGTTCAGTTCTGAGAAAAGCTACCTCCAGGCTGACGGTTGCTGCAGTTCCACCATGTATGATTAATATCACTTTGCCCACCACCCAATGAAAAGAGACCATTCCAGTAAATATCTATGCCTCACTGAGACTAAACAATGCAAAGAAAGATTCCACTTGGCCAGACTCATCTGAAACCTGATTTAAAAGAGAAGAGGCTGTTAAATTGTGAAATTGCCCATCAATCTAACTGTGTGATTCCCCCTCTCGTGGTTTCCCATAGAAAGGCAGCGATGTAAAATGATCCAAGCACAGTGAGAAAGCCCAGGGAGCATTAAAGCCACATACTTTCCTCTTCTCCTCTCGGCTGATGTTGGACGGGGTCAGACCCTGGATGGCAAGGCAGTGCTGCTCCATGTCGAAGCTCCACAGCCATTGGCCCGGCCTGTCCGCCCGAGGACACTCAGAGCGATGGCCGCACCTATCATGGCGAAGGGGGGCGGAGTCACATGAATGGGGGCTGTGTGGCTTATTGGGCCAATGCGAGCAAAAGCCCAGTGAAGGTCCTACAGAAGGACCCTCAGAAACATAATGCATTTTGCAACCTCATTCATGAAGAAATTTATATCAGAGATGGTCATTAAAGGATCGTGTGTTACCATAGGACACTGGGGAACATAAAGGTACAAAAAAAGTCCAAAAAAAACAAAGGAAAAAAGCAGAGTGACCGGTTGGAAAATGATACATAAAGGCTAGTACTTTAAGTGCTGATGTTACTCAAATGATAACTAAATATCCCTTTATCCATTGCTATCATCATAATATACACAGAAAACTAAATTGTCTTCTATGAGGAGATATTCCATTCATGTTAATACAATGAAAAGAACGACCCCTCCCACAACAATTGCTCTTACTGATGGGGATGTGGAACTGTCTGCAGCCTTCATCATTAATTGATTTATTTGTTCTAAAACCATTTTATTTGTTCTAAGACCATATGTTCTAAGACCATTAATGACTTCCACTGCAACCAGCAATTATTCACCTCTGGAGATGGATGGCACCATCCCATCCAGCTTGTTTGCAGTTTGCGTGCGCTCTCTTTTGTTTTTAAACACCAGACTTAACCAGATTGGTTTTAAATTTTGCCCTTTTGGCGGTGCAGTTAGGTGGTGCTCTGCTTCCTCACAATCATACACCCAGATTGCCACAGGCATACATAGACAGAATGGCCAACAAGGGTGGGCCTCTATGGTCAACAACCAAACATACGTCCTATCAGCATGTAGCTATCGAGGCAGGCCTCACCTTCCTTCCAGCACGCACCAGCCACAGTACGGGTCGTGGGCAGAGAGGCAGGAGTTGCAGTCCAGGTGTCTGTAACACTCTGCTACGGGCCTCTTCTCCAGCTAGGGTTGGAAGGATCATTATTAATCCAGGATACAAATCGCGGCTCCCTGGTGTCCCTAGCTGAGATCGAGGGCCACTCACCCTAGAGCTGGTCATGACAAACAAGTGTTCCTCTGCCTGGTCCAGGAACAGGTCACTGCTGATAGCTGCATTGGGCTGGATGGAAACATCATCATACTCCTCTACCTCTCCATTGGGGCCAAGGTAAACCTGAAGGTTCCAACAAGCATGGCGTCAGAGTTTCTGCTGAGAATAATTCTCCTGCATTCATGACTAGTAAAGGCCAGTGTCTGGGAAGCAAGTCCCATATTTGTGGATATTTTTGCCACTGATCAAGTCCTGGACATTATACTCATTGCCTTGCAAATCTAGTTCCTCAAAATATAGCTCAGTGGTTGCCAGAATGAGGTATGCATGAGTTCAGTGTGAAACTTCCAGTTGTGAAAATGTTTTGTCAGGCTTGAAATGTGAACTATTTAAAAAGAGATTACAGTGTCAAGTAACACCATTTAATGTCATTATCTTGAAGTCCAGCCATCTTCAAAAGTGCTCCAAAACTAAGTGCAGTGACATGAATCCGTGTTCAGCAGTGATCCAAAAGAGGCACTGGCAGCTATAGAACCTGTTTACAACTGAAATCCAACCGAGGGTCGTTTATTTTCTTCCTTGGAAAAAGCGAGAGGCCTAGAGCTGCCCCTACCCCTACCCCCTGATCATGACACCTAAACTTCACAAGACAAGCATTTAGTTTGGAAGGCACTGCGTACATCCCACACACTGTGAAACAAACGAGGCCTACCAACAAAAAGCCAGTGTAGCGTGGTTAAGATATGGTGATAAGGCAGCGGCTCTGGAAAATGTAAGACTAATGTAACATGAGTATGAAAACCTGGAATACAGTCATTATACATATAAACCATGAAGTAGGCTGGGTAGGAAGCAATAAAGGAATACTACCAAGCATGTATTCCATTCCAGAACTGCTTATCTAAGGCCAGTCTGGAGTATATCCCACAAAACAGACTCCACACATAGAACACACTCAGGGAATTTTAGAGACAAACCACGTACGTTCACGCTCTTCCCTGTCCCTGATCCAGTTTCCACGCTGCCCACACTGCACATACATGCACGCGTGCACAGGAAGGAAGCGAAGCCACAGTCCCGAAGGCGTCAGGTCACGGCACTAAAACACCCATACTGTTTATATCATATTTTCAGTCAGAGTCTATAAAAAGAACAGTCCTTAAATGTGTTTAGAGGATCGTGTTGCCGACAATCCGGAATCAGGTCCTACAAGCTAAATCAGGCCTCAGTCCTGGAACACAATAGCTGTCATTCCACGGGGTTGCAAAAGGGGGCAGTGTGCAGATGGGGCGGCGCCCACAACAGCGCCACCCGGGTCACGGTGCTTGCTGACGCAGCCACCACATCAGTTCTACTGTGTGTCTGGAACGAGCGCCTCCTCTCCGTCATCAGCTCATTTTTGGCTTGGGTTAGCGAACCAGCGATGCAGTCATCCGGATGACAAGCGGACTCTTGTTTGTAAACATTCACCCGAGAAACAGACTGGGGTTTAAGCAATTGTAATTACAATGAGGCGAACGTAACAGTTTTTTAACCACAGCTCTCCACCCCACCGCAATTGTACAGGGGGGGCCATATTAGGACAGTCAATAGGCACATTGATTGGGAGCAGCATTTCAACCCTCGTCGCTGACATCACTTCCTGCTCAGCCACAGTTCCTCTCACAGGCGAAGTCACATCTCTCCTCTCTCTGAGGGGATCTTTCTGGCCATCTCGCCATCAGTGTGAGACACGCGAAAACAGGCAACGCGTTTTCAGCGTAGTCGGCTCTTCACAAAACAGTTGCTTTGCAATACAAAGGAACACTACCCGGTCAAGCAACGGGGAAAAAGAACAAGGCGGCTAAATTATTAAAAGGTAAGAAAAATAGACATAAAAATTACGAAAACAAAGACTGACAAGAAAAACAGTGACGGCAGTCTCTGTGCCAGAGGGAGCTTTAAGGGCTAATGCAAAAGCTGCAGTAATCGTAGCGGATTGCAGAGGAATGCTGCTGCAGCAGGAACAAAGGGAGTGTATCCTACATGGTCCGTAAATATGCATCGGGCAGGCCTACGCAGCAAGCTTCCATTTGTGACCTCAGCTTCTTGGTGTTAGAATAAAGGGAAGAACGTCATATGAGATATTTAGTTCAACCCCCCCCACCAGCCCTGCGGACTACATTTCAGAGGTGAGGCTCCAAACGCCCGCCTGCATGCATGCCAGGCCCTATGTCTCGATTCCTGTCCAGCCTGCGTGCATTGGCACCGGCCTCAGAATCATGGCTCCGGACTACAAGATGTGGAAACCTGGATCACGCAGGACCAAAACGTTTTTGATTGATGGTCAGAATCAAAACTGCAGGCACCAAGTGACGGCCAAAACATTTCAGTGCTGTTTGGGCCAATGTGGGATTTATTTATTTAATTTTTTTTACTTCCCTGACAGCTGAAATCTATCCTAAAGCTGCACCTGCAGACAAAATCAAATGCATCTGCAAAAACGCTGAGAGGAAAGCAAAACACATTAAACCCTGAGATTCCTGACAAAGAGTTTTAGTGAGGGCAGTATGAATATTCCCTTCAAAGCTGTAACTTACTGCCCCTTGGTAAAACTTGGACCTGAGGAGATGAAGAAATGGGTTTAGAGTACGAGTGAGTCATTTTAGGGCTAAGAGCGTGTGAGATTTACAAAGGGAGCCATGATGTGTCATGAGGAGTCTCAGCCTGCAAGTCATCAGGGATCAAATCAGGCTGCGGTGCCTAAATCCAGAGCATAGACTCAAAGTCATAGCTGGGGATTTTATAAAGTTAATAGTGGCACAAAACAGCTATCCCCCAATTACTGTGCAGCGAACCTCAGCACTGAAAGGGGCTTTCACAAGTGCAAAAAGAGGGCACTGGATACGAGGGTTTACATACATAGTGTAATGTGTGTGTATGTAAACAAGAAGTAACAAGAAATTAGCTACCTTTCTCAGCCTCCCTTTGGAGTCTCCCAAGAAGGCGATGGTGTGCCCCACCCTCATGCTGACAGCCACAGCCGTGAGACGGGCAGACGGGCTGTCCAGGATCGACGACTCCACCACGGGTACCCAGCTGGCCATCGGACTGGGGGTGTGGTCTGAGCCACATGGGTAGGCATCCAGGGTATTCTGTCGGACAGGGTATGGGGGGATAATAATCAACCTCAAAAATGACAGCTACCATAATAAGCAACATCAAGTAATTCAAATGTAGGTAAACCTTAAAACCTGGTCATGCACTGCTGCTCCCACACACCCTACCAGGTACGGCGAGCCCCAGTGAGCTTGGCTGGCATGGTGCCTCGGATTGGGATACAGCGCCCACACCCCGGGGTGACTCACACCTATACACTCCTACCTGCCTAGGGTTGGCCCAGGTTCTTAAAACCAGAACTGTGCAAACAGAAGAGACAGCCACTTTGATTTGGGGTGGAAGGTGGACTAGATTTCATTAAAAGCCTACCTGGAACCCTGTCAAGAATCCCACAAATTTTATGCGCTTATTATGAGAGATCAAAAACATATTCCCTTCACATTTAATCCTTCAAAGTTAAACTTCTGACTCCATAATTAAATGTCAGGTTTAAGAAACTACAGAGGTGCAGTTAAAACAGCGGGTCACCATTTTCAGCTCCTTTTATGGTAACAGGGCTCATCCAAAGCAAAAGAGGCTGCTCACTGTGTTAACTGCACCACATGCATGTGCATGGCCTGTGAAAGGACAAATCTCTGCCCCGCAGGACGAAGCCAGTCGTCACTCGCCTGTCCCTATGGCAGAGCCACAGTAGAGTAAAATCCATGACCTGGGAGAGTCCGGTGACGCATCTGCGGCTCCCTGATCCCGCCAGCGCCTTCAGGGATGCTTCTGCTCTTAGCAAAACACTGTTAGGCCCCTGTTTCATAAGCGCAGATAATCCCGGCAATCCTATTAAATGTGCTCACACTCTGGAAAGTGGGTGGGCTACCCACACTGCCAGCAGGGGCCGGACCGCGTCACGAGCGCAGATCCCCCCAAGTGCTGCTCCTGCTCCCCCACATTCTATACAAGAGACAATGATACTCAGGCCAAGTCCCTCCCCCACATCTTCAGCTAAGGCCAAGTTACTGACCAGATCGTAACGGCTTTAAATCGAAAAATTGTGTAATAGCTGTGTAGCCACTGGGTTGGCAAAAGAAGGCTTTCCTTAAGGGGTGAAAATCAGAATAAAACCAGAGCAAGATTAATGGTATTATAGCTGGGGGGTGGGGGGAGTAACTGTGTCAACCAATAGTACTGGAAAATTGGGATGTTGAGGGTACTTCAGCACCCCCCCTGGTTCTTGGTGGTAATGCAGTGTCAATACAGTAGGACAATGTGACCATGCCTATAGTTTGAAACTAATAAAGGCAGCCCATGCTTTCATGCTTGTTATCGTTTTGTTAGCAGTTGATAGCTACGGATTATACAAAAAGAACTTCAGCAAAGTTTACCGGGGATTCCAACTCTGAGCACCGTGAGCAAAAAACATCTTCCTATGCCTGTGGTGTCAACTTTGCATAAAGCGTACAAAATAGGAATGTAAGACGCATTATTTAATTTGACATTACATATTAGCTTTGCTGCCTGTAGAATGAGCAGCTGTGTTGGGAGGTGTCGGCCAGAGGGAGTGTCGGCTCACCGCGGGCAGGGTGGCACAGTTGGATTTGACCTCGTATTCGATGTAAGCTGCCCCCCCTCCCCCGTCTCGGGTGTAGCACAGGTCACGGGTGGAATTGATCTGCCGGTCCAGCTTCTCCAGGTCGAAGATGCACAGCGCCGAATCCTCGCTTGGCAGGTTGGAGGATGCTGCGCGCGTGGCGAACACGCCCAGGAGTACCTCCTTGTCCCCGGCTCCGCCTCCCTGTGTCCCAGGGAGCCCCACTCGCGCTGCCTGGAGCAGGTTGTAACTCTTGCCTACGGATGAGTCGCACACCAGGGGCAGCTCCACATAGGAGTAGTAGGCGGTGTCGTCCAGGCAGACGCGCGACACATACGTCTTGTATTCCCGCGATGAGGACTTGAGGTCACGGCGGTAGAACAGGAAGTAGACGTGGGAATGGCGGGAGAAGGTGGTCACAAAATGGTGGTCGTACTCTGAGAGCCGGCCGGCCACCGCCAGCTTGGCTGTCTCCTCGTAGGAGAACACCGGCTTGGAGGCCAGGTTGCGGGTGGAGATGGGCGGGTGGCTGCTGGTATAGCCCCGGCCCACAAACAGCACTGAGTGGCTGCTCCGCAACCGCACCACCAGTCCCACGGTGGTGACGTTGGGGTCATTGGCCGCCACATACTGGGTGTCCACAGGCCTCTTGGTGGAGAACAACACTTCGCTGATGGAGCTGAGGTTCCTCTTCTGGCAGATGCCCTGGAAGACGCTGCCACAGCTGATCAGCTCTTGGCTGTAAGGGTCCACCAGCAGGAGCTTGTTGTGGTTGCTGGTATTCCGGGCCTGGGGACAGCTACTCTCCAGGATGGGCGGAAGGCATTCCCTGCTGTCCATCACGGGCCCTGTCTCCGCCTTGTCTTCCAGCTCCAGTGTCTTGCTCAGCTGAAAGAGGTGGTCCTTGCCGCCCACATACACCCGGCCCACCGCCGGGTCAGGGTGCAAGGCCAGGTGTTCAAAAACGGCACTGCCACGGGAGAAGGAGGGGTAGTCCTCAACAGCCTGCGCGTTTCCCTCACCCCGGAGAAGAGACAGCAGCACTGAAGCAGCAAGTGTAGAGAACAGGACCATCCCAGGTAGCATAGCAAACGGTCTAAAGCAGAGAGGGAGAGACACACACACCAGGTAACCATCAGGCACAAGTTCTGTCATAATATGGCTCCCAGAGCTGTGATCAAGAACAGGTTTGCCCACAATCCCCAGGGCTTCAGAGAGCCGTCTGCCCAGCTGCCAGGCGTGTGGCTCAATGGAGCGGTCGGCACTGTTTTCCGTTAAAGTCGGAAGACAAAACCAAAAGGCATGTTAGGGCAGCACCTGTATATTCTCACCATCTGTTTCCACCGTGGAGTTAAAGAGGCATTTCACCTGGCTGTCCAGGTGAGTGGTGCAATCAAAACATCCAAAGAGGGACAGCCTGCAAGAGGGAAAATATGTTTAGGACGTATTTTAATTAGTACTAAACATGTTCAGCAGATTGTCTATTCTGAATGCCATTAGAATTTAGCACTTGTGAACTGTAAACTAGCACTGCAGTTTAAAGTGAAGCTGAAGTTGTTAGGCTTCCCAGTTCCTTCAGGAAGCTCCTTTGTTCAGTTCCTCTCCTGGTCACAGCAGGGAGGTTGGTCTGGGACAATCTCTTTGGAAGGCTGCTGCTTGTCTGAGTAACAGTGAGAATATGGTATAGCAGTACACATTTACTCATGACCCTGGGGGAGGATTTCAAACCAATAATTACGGTCCTTACTTTGCCAGTGCTGCTCTAACACCTGATGCCACTCTCGACCCCTGCACACCCCCTGCACAGATGGGAGCAATTTATGCAGCTGGTTTAGCATTTGGGTACATTTTAAACCCATGCAGACATCTCCCCAATTCAGAAATTTTGAGCAGTCTACAAAATTGCCCATATTTTTGAAAAAAATGTTTTTAAAAGATCTGGAGATAGAAAAGTGGAAATTTGGCAGGGGCGAAATTCCATATTCTCATTAAATAAATAAATAAATAAAACACTCTCTTCCTCCACATAACCTGAGTGTTGAAGAACACTGAAAGCAAACTCTTCTTTTCTCTCCCCATCTATTTTGCGGTTTTCTTTGACAGCAGCAGCGTGAAAGATCTGCCCAGATGCGGCAGAGCAATGACAGGAATGGGAAACATTCCTCGTGCCTGAAGATCCCAAGGATCCAACCTCCGTTTGGGCTTCTTCTGGCATTTTCTGCAACTGTTCCTCTTATGGGAAGTGTGTGTGTGTGTGTGTGTGTGTGTGTGTGTGTGTGTGTGTGTGTGTGTGTGTGTGTGTGTGTGTGTGGGGGGGGG
>JAODLD010000117.1:1142646-1159729 GCA_026781065.1 Mormyrops boulengeri
CCCCCCCCCCCCCCCCCCCCCCCCCCCCCCCCCCCCCCCCCCCCCCCCCCCCCCCCCCCCCCCCAGAAAGACCTTTATCAAGGACAATGGCTTCTGGCAGAACAGTAACCAATCATTTCCAATGAGAAACAGCATTTTAACATTGTCCTCTGCTGAAGCGGCCGTTACTGCTAATCATCGGCAAAGCCGTCCCTCCTGCTCATTCTTCCCTAAACAAAATCACTCACATTTGTAAAAATATGGAGGGGGGATCACACTAATCTATTGACAGATTTAACAGTCAGGTAGTATTGAATAAACACAAGTACATACTTTGTTTCATTTTCCTACAAGGGAAAATTTCAGTTTGCTGAGAACACAGACATTTCACACATGGTTGGCGAGCAACAGGGCCTCATTCCACTGCCAGCTGATGCGGTTTGATTTATAATGTAGCCCGAACAAAGGCCGTAACTGTGAAAATACACACATTTCTCCCCTACGAAAGACAAGATAACCCTAACTTGGGGATTATCGTGGATTCTCCCTTACAGAGAATTCTGTTGACTTTTTTTTGTTTATTTATTTTAATGAGAGTTTCAGTAGTTCTGTCAGTTCTGAGTTACATGCAGCTGGATCCAGTCCCTTGTTCTGTCAGGCAATGGGAGAAAGTTCAGATGACAGACAGTGCTACAGTATAAATAACCGCCACTGCATGAAGACAGCCAAAAAGCTGTCAAATTGCTCCATTTTAGAAAAAAAGCCACTTACTATGGAATCTTTTGATTTTGTACTGCTGTCTTAGGAAGCGAAGACGTCAAGACACATCAAGACCAGCACCAACTGGGAGAAGATTGGTTCCAAGGAAACCATGATGCCAGCAATCTTAAGTATGGGAGATCTTCTGCCTGATTCAGAGGACAGAGCAGAGCCTGCTGGTGGCATCTGCTTAGCAAAATGAGCATGAATAGCCTAGAAATAGCATTTAATGACTGCTAATGACAGCCAATGGTTCAGTGATCGGAATTAGCCAGAAACTCCACTTGAGAATCACAAGAGGTTTCAATGACAGTTTTTTCTAAACCTCCAACATCAAGTAAGTTTCCACTGAACACTCAGTCAGCCAAGCTATTTGTATAGATGCAAGTGTCCTATAAAAGGGAAAATTCTTGATTCCTTCCGTTTTTCAACACATCTCCATCCTGCATCCAGCACGGCTATGAGAGTCCACCAACAACCATTCAAGTCATTCCATTGAGTGCTCGCTTTACCGGAAGGTGCCACTTTAATGTTTAGCAAAACCAAATTTGGAAGAAATCACCCAATTTCAGACACAAGCCTTATTTTTACCTGGACTATTGCTGGCATCCTACCCCTAACCTGCATTTTGTCCTACATTTATTTGGAACATTTGATGTTTCCCCCAAGAACATGTGAGGAATACATTAGAACAATAATTGATTTTCCTAAATGTACTCATGGTAGCATATTGCAACTACACCCTATTCAAATTCTCGAATGATTGACCCACCTTGACAGGTCTGCCAAGTCCCCAAAAACCAATCTGCTCAATAGGACGGGTGTGTCATTTAATCAGAAACCACACCTTGTCCTGAGAACAAACACCACTATGGTTCGAGTTGAGACAGCAAAGATCAGATGCGTACAGGTTGCCTTCATTTATCATCTATTCAAATTCACATGCATTGGCATTGCCACTATGTTGTGTGTGACAAACAGAATGAACAGAGGCCAGGCTTGGCAGTCAGGGTTATGGCGGCAGATGGGAGGTAGGGCCTTCTAATAAACACAAATAAGAGCAGTTGTGGTGAAAAATGCTGACCACCAACACCAACCCCAAAGCTACGTTTGAGATGTGGTTCCCATCATAAACGAAGGAAAGACTGTTCCGTCCATCAAATATGGCAATTTTAGAGAGAAATTGGAAATCAGCTCCAAACAAGATGCCTGTTGATGTGCTGAGCAAATATTGGGGATAATGTTTCATGATGTGGTCCTTTTGAATCCGACAGCAATGTCCAGGAATCGAGACACCAAATGCTGCTGCTGCTCTGTAGTCCCACGTATTCCAACGTAGAACGTCTGGCCCTCTATACCCAAGAGGGCTTTGCAAACGTCCTCAAAGTAGAGTTTAAAGTATAGCATGATCTCCAGGCATAAATCTGCTACCATGGAAAGCGGAAATGGCAGCCAGTAGGCTGCAATCTTCCCAGGAAACCAGAACCTTCTATTTTGACCTGGCCCATTCTTGAAGAGCGAGCTTAGTGAATGATACTCAAGAAGACAATCCGGCCAGAGACCCAGCTGCATCCGGGGCATTTTCTAGCCTGTGTGTGCACTGCTGACTCTGCCAGATTTTTGGCATGTCCTCTGTGGGAAGGAGGTCCCTGGAGCACAAGTGACCATGCTGAGAAGATGTTCCAGAGCCAAAATATTCCAAACAGACTGACACTCAGTCACAAGAGGCAGCTAGCATCTGGTAGCAGTATGAATAGTCATACAACAGGGAGAGCTGGCCTCTGATTTTAACACATCTCTGGATGAGCTGATCATCAAAATCAGTACTAGACTATAGTCAGGAGGTTCAAGTTCTAATCAATGATCCCTGAAAAGGAGTACCTTCAACATCAGGTGGAAGAAAGTGCCAGGTACGGTGTAAGAATGCATGACTTCCATGAAAATCATTCCATTTATTCTCAGCATGAAGGAAAAAAAAAAAAAAAAAGCATTTCCTCCCCAAAGCTTCAAAACTCGCGTCAGATCAAACTCAATTTTTTTTTTCCAGAAAACAAAATGATTTTTTTGCTACTTGCCATTTTTGACCTGAAGGGTTCTGTACCGATATTGTACTAGAATAAATTCAAATGAAAGGTGTAAGACGAAAAACATATCCTGGTGCCTTATTACTATTAGTACAACTACAGAAAATGCAAACCCTTCCACTACTACTACCACTAGACTAACGTAAGTACACAGCAGCATGATGTGAACTTCCACAAGACTCCCTCGCATGTTATTAAATCCAAGACCACAACCTGAATGAACAACGGCAGCAGTCTCCGCAAAGCAAAAGCAAAAGCCTGTAGGTGCTACCGCAAAGCAACCCGATCACCTACGAAGGGATGCCATACGCTAAAACAATCCTCTGCTTGTCAGAAAAATCAGCACAGCAAATAGCATGATAGCACACAACAGAACAGAGCTGCGGTTTGAGTAAATGGCCGAGCCAGGGGACTGCTGCGGTCTGCTGGGGGCTCATTAGCCAGGCCTCATGAAGAAACTGCAGACATTCCCAGTATTTGGTGGGGATGCCCATGATTTTGCAACACTCCATTCATAACATAACTGCAAAAGCAACAGGAAATCGAGACTCAATCTTTTAAAATGAGCCATTTTTAGTGTGCAGAGATACAAGAGTCAAAATTACTATACTAGATTTTTTTTTATTAATTGAAAAACAACCACTAATAGTTAAACCTCAATTGATTCTCAAAACACATACTTATTTGTTTTGATATCATTATCTCTGATATCTGTCCAGATACCAGACATGCTAATTTTCATTAAGCATGCAACACACACATGTGCACACGCACACACTAATGTATGTAGTTTGATGGTGGGGAAACAGGCTTCCAATCTGTTTTTAGAACTACTGTAGAGAAATGAAACACTTCTTGCAATATTTGTCTGTGTGTATAAACAGACACTTTGACACTTAATAGGGCAGATTCAGTTACATGTTTAACTGCATGCTTTCAAAACACCCATTAAAACCTCCATACTGTTTATTCTGATTCATCAGTTCTCATGTTGCTTAGAGGGGCTGGAAAAGGCAGCCCATTCATGTTGTTTTGACAGTCTCTGGTATGAAGGATCTGGGCCAGATTCTCGATTTTCCCAAATCTGATTCTTCAAGTTTCATGGCACAAATTTACTGTAGGGAATCACAAATCCAACACAAACTAACCTGGCTGCCTGTTCTGGAACCACAATGTTCTGCGATTTAGTTCTGCAATCTGTGATATTCAGTTCTTGGTTATCCCGGAACGTGCTGGCTCAGGGGTTAATTAGAAAGAAAAGAAAGAAAGAAAAAAAAAAAAACAGCGAATGATAGTAGTGCACCAATGTAGAAATTGCGGCCACTACCAATTAGGGATGTCCCGATCCACTTTTTTACTGCCAGTAAAAAGTAAAAGTGGATCGGGACATCCCTAATTGGTATTTGTTAAAAGATCGGATTGTAATTGGCAGTAAATATTTACTTTTAACAAATATTTAAATACACATACATCAGTATATTCTTCATTTAACTAAGCCTTGTGATATTGCAGCATTCTTCCTTATGACATCTCTGTGCTGCTACCTCCTCTGGAAAGGATGGCTTTGCAAACATTGCAGGTAGCTGTTGGGATACTTTGAGTTTTCAATTTAAAGAAATGCCACGTGGCTGACATCGATAGTTTGTAGTTCCAGGCCATGTATGTGTCTCAGGCTTACAGCAGGGTGTGACGGAATCTTACGATCTGCATAACTGACGTAGATTAGGTGGAAATGGGAAATTAAAAAGATGGTCTATAGTAGCCAATAGTGATCAGTTAAAAATTCTTATCTTTAAGATATTTAGGGACATCACTGATGTCTTACATTTCCAATAACCAATAACCTTGTAATCTACTTCTTTTGATCTTTTGAATGTGTGTAGCAGATGCTGGCAATGAGACATCAGCAAAGCAGCATCGACTTGGGAGACCATGTCAAGCTTTTAATGGTGAGCGAGCCAACAAAAATCCTCTATTACGAAAAATGGCTGATTAGCCAATGCAGTCATCTCCAGTATTTTAGCAGTTAGGCCTACATCTTTAGCTTTGGTGCCACTAACTTTGAATATCGACATACCAGCTAGCAATAAAAATCGACCAAGACCAACACATTGGAAGAATCCCGATGTTGTGATTTTTAATGAACATTAACCGATACCGTTATGTTAACCATTATATTGCATCTCTACTAATTAGATCTAATGTTTCCAAGAAAATGTAGTTTCAAGAGACTGAAAATGGAAATTATAAAATGAAGACAAACCCACTTAAATGCCTAAAAACTACAGACATTTATTTAACATTTGACAGGGAATCAAAAAGAAAGCTTTCAACTAATATTTTTGCAGCTGTAGGTCTGCACAATTGCCATAAAGTAAGCCCATACGACGGTCTCATTGCAAGGGCTTAAAGCCTGCTGCTAGACAGCAATTAGTCATACCCTGCTTGCTGTTTTAGTAACTGTACTAGCAAAGAAAGGTAGCCCTTAGGAATCAACTTAGTGTTTTAAGTGGTGAGGGGCTGATCAACAACAGGCCTTGGTTCCGGGTTAAAATTTTACGTGAGACATCAATAATCGCAGACTGGTGGTCAGCAGAACAAAGCAAAAGGGATCTGAAGTATCAGAAGGCATGACAGAGCTTTTACAGGAGAACACCTGGATCATCCTGTATGCCTCACCGACTGACTCACCAGACCCATCGCAGAGCAGTACCACTCCCTAAGGGTACAGTTATCCAAAATATCTACAAGATGGATGAGTAGCAGAAGCCACATTGGTCCACGGCATGTATTCATGGACAAGTATTGATTTTCATGCCATGTATTACCTCAGAGCTTTTTGTTCAGCCATACAAGATCCCTCCTCGACCCCTAACTCTAATTTCATTTGCCCTACATTCCAACTGACACTGGACTTCCATGATACAGCATTTATATTATACAAATTAAATGGAAAGTATGAAGCCATAAAATTTGGTGCAGAATCAAAGGATTTCATGTTTGGTTTTCATGAATTTTTTTTAATTATTATTAAATAAATAAATAAGTTAAATGCTAAGCACTGCCTTAGGGAACAAGAAGCCCGTCAGTTCCATTTCCATAAATGTAGAGCTTAATTCAACAAAAGGTCTCCTAGATGTAGTACTTCAAAGGTTGGCTTGTTCATACCTGCTAAAAACCTTACCTAGTGATATGTAATCAGCTACAACGAGGGCACCTAGACCGGCCTTACGCGTGGGCCGCTTAAGATGGAGGCAGGGTTATGATTACACACACACCATGTCTGCTCATCGCCTGCTACTCTCTTGCGAGTCCCCTCCACACACAAGATGCTCTCTGTCCACTCACAGTTCTAAAGGAAACACAGGGGAAAAAAAAAAAAATCGAAGCCTTAATAAGGGGCTCTGGAGTCTTCAGCAGGACATATACACAAAGATTGTCTTTGTTAACATATGTTACTTATACGATAGCCTTTACAAAAAAAAAAAAAACGACCAGGAGGTATAGATATATTCATGGGGACGCCAGGCTGAATCACCTCATCTGTCTCTTTGTTTATATATATAGACTACAGCTTCAGTATAGTGGTAACCTTCAATCTTCAATTATTTTTTGCAAACGAGATTAATAAAGTCTATTGTACACTTAAGAGACAGATGCAACGTCAGTCCCCAGTGCCAATTTCCCCACTGCCAGACCAGCAACGTCTCCAAGTGTAAGGCAGAATCTAGGTCAGTTTGACAAAGACACATTAGGGCTGATTATAACTCTTCTGCCACAACAGGAAAGAGACCTGTCAATGCCACCTCCCATCTTATGATATGACAGAGTGCCTTTAGACTAATGTGATGTATTTGTAACTTCATATGGTCCAGCTTATTGGGGGGGGGGGGGTAGAGTGGCACAACCTGAAATGCATCCATTAGTCATCATCTGCCACCAGATGGAGGAATACGATGTGAGTGGGACACTGCCCGTAGTCACATCAGATGCGGGATGGACCCACAGCAGGTAAGAGCATGCAGCACACAAACTCATACATGAATAAGCTGGGAGAGACTTCAACAAACCAAAAATCCTCCTTAGTTTAACACGCAGAAAATTCCTGGATTAGCTAACACAACACACACTGATCCTGGAAAAAAAACCCGTCTGAGAAGCACCCTGCTTCTTTGTACTTGGACAATGAATATCCGTCAACGCTGGTGGTAGAACCAACTACACGACAGCAACGTCCTCACAGTTTAACCCTCTCTGCTCCGGACGACAGAAAGGGAAGACAGGGTTTCTTGTGCAAGCCTGTTCCATGGAGTCCCAGTGCCTCAGAACACTTCCCCCTCTGTTAGAGGGAAGAAAATAAAAATCGGGGAGACGGTGGGGGGGGGGGATTATCCACATGAGCACACAGAATGCCCTGTTCCACCCGAGCCCTCTTCCTGGTTGAAGGTACCATCATTTAACCAGATAACAGGGAAGCCCCCTATTGCCCCCCACCCCCATGAGAGCACCTGCCTACATCATCCACTGCAAAAAATCCTCAGTCTCACTCTTCCATTGAAAGTCTGGTGCTATTCATTTTTTAACTGCATACAGTATATACCATCTGCTCATTTATTACGTATCTTCAGATACATATTTCTGTATTATTACAATATTTGGGTTGTTCGGGATGTTCCATTTGTGTAATGTATTTTTTAAATTAGTTTGCAGTATGTGTGCCGTCTGTTTACTCTGCCCGTTTTGCCTGTCCGTCCATTTTTCACTAAATGCACGTCCGTCTGTGCACTACGTTCTCCTTGCTATATGCACAAGAACTTCCCCCTGGGATCAATGAAGTTCATCTTAAATCTTTATTTTAATTAATCTTAATGTAGTTTTTAAAAAGTAGTCTGGTTCCCACTGAGAATGCTTATGTAAACCCCACCAAGCCAGAAGGAATCTGTTAATCTGGATCCCAATCACTTACAGAAACGCGCAAATGTATTCACGTGCACAGACGCGCCCCCACCTCGTAACGGCACACTGGTCACCTCCTTATTCACTGGGACAAAGGTGCGAAAGGTCTCAGTACTGTTAAGTCAAGCAAAGTCATGGCAGGGCGTCAGCAGAGAGGGCAGGACCGAGGCTGCGATTTTCAGGACTCAGAGCAGAAACACAGTGCCTGGGGCAGAGCTCAAGCCTCTGCAATCACCCCATTCCCCAAAGATCAAGAGGACAGAGAGGACGCGTAGCAGCAGCATCCAAGCCGTCACACCCCGGGATACCACAGTTGAGGGGGAGGGGAATCATTTTATCCCATCTATTAACGTCTCCGCAAGGTCACGCCAACCTTGGATTCCAGGATACTCCCAGGTGTAATTAACTTTCCTTCAGCTCACTGAAGAGCGGATGTGACACACACACACACACACACACACACACACACAAACACAAAGCTTAACTCCCTGATTTTGTAGAACAACCTGTATCTTTCAACAGATCTTTTTTTCCCAGATTGATTCAGCTCCCGGTGTAGTGCGAAATACCATGCTGAGGTGCTTGGGCTTCTTGTTTATGAGGACACTTCTCAATGCTACTTAGGCACCAGGTTTAATCTGAAATTACACCAAATTATTAATCAAAAGCAACAGCATTAAGTAATGAAATCAAATACACACACACACCTTTGCAAGAGATTATTTTACTTTTAGAATTATACATTCCCGAAGAATATGTGGAAATGATCTCCAATTCCACTTACAAAAGCTGTGTCGCAATATAAGCACTGAATCCTATCGGTTACTGAAAAAGGCCACATCTAACTGAAGATCCACAGTTATAAAACCACTCTGCTTCATCTGCAGCCTAGCTCATAAAACCAAGGGCATCAGCATGTCCACGAGGGGACGGGGCGGAGTCCCCTTCATCCGGCCTCCACATGACCATCATTAAGGTCGGACAGAGAGAAGGCAACCGCACCAGTGTCTTGAGAGCAGGGACGGCGCTCCCATTCCGATGTAAGGAGGACGACGGCTGGCATGAACCTGGAGACCCGCCCCTTGTTTGGGGTTCGCGTTGGGAAGAGAGGTCGATCTAGAGAGGTCACCACACATGTCCATATGAGTCGAGCTGAAGAAGATCCAAGATTATGGCTGGCCTGTTTCCAGAGTTACAAAGGCCTCTCACTGGAAAATATGGATTACAGCCCAAAGGGAAAAGCTAATAGCATTTTTCTAATCTGCCTCCAGTACATATAACCACCTCCCCCCGACCCATTCAACCCTGATGAAGAATCAATGAGGCCAATTGATTGAGACAGCTTAGTGAACCAAGAAGTGTCAATGTTCAATCTGAATGGGGGGGGGGGGGGGGTGAGTAACCTGCGGGGGTTAAAATATGATGTTGAATTATTTATTCCACAAATTGGGGGAGGTTGATTTAAGAAAATGAAACTGGGACAGATACACAGCAGTGCAGATTCAGAGAAATACAAGAGAAAATGACAGAAATATACCACAGTTTAATTCCAACAGGGTTGTCATTCCACAGGAGACCATAAAACAGTCATACACACTAAACCCAGAGCAGACTGTGCTGCGGACGGCCGCTAACACCACATGCCCATTACTATGGGTCAATTATAGCTCCAGGGCATGGGGGAGTCATCCGCCCATTTGTAACCATTTAACAATCTTAACGCATCTCCATCACTCCACTCATCCATCTTATACACCTGTTCCATCCCTTCTCTGCACAAGCTAAAAGCCTTTGAGTGAACAGTTTAATTTGCAACCCTCCCCCCCCTTCACCCCTCTCCTGCCACTCTCTCTGGCCGTTGTCTGGTTCGTTCAGCCGTCCTTTCGGAATCCACATCCCTCCCCCCCGTCTATTCAACGTCCCAGTAATCGTCCTCCTCACCGCCATCTGGACGGGGGCCAACGCGAGTCACAGCAGTTTGAATTACTGCACACTCTCATCAGACGGACCACGGGTGACACGGTCAATTGACAAACATGTACACAGATCACTGGATTTAAAGGACATAATTATGTTTCACACAATGATTAGAATAAGTGAAATAACACTCGTCTCAAAAGGTGCCTTTTATTTGTAAAGCATTTGGTTTCCCCCCCCTTAAAACTCCTTTCCTGACAACCCAGTCAACAGAAGCTGTGGAGGAGGGGTGGGATGATTTAGGGTCCATCACATCTGTCAAATTCAAGATGACTCGTTACGTCGCCTTCGTTAATTTTACGGAATAGTGGGCAGATCCGATTGGACAGCGGAGGCCGCCCTCCGGAGGAGGACAAAAGGACGCCATGATTGAGAGCCCTGGATGAAGGATCTGCTGCGATGCCCTTTGTATGCAGACAAAATGGCCACTGCAATTCATCATTAGCATTTACCTGGACAGACTGGAGCTGGGGCATCAATGGCACCGTTAACGGAGACGGCAACACCACACACGAGGGGCGGCAAGTGGCCGAGCGGGCCAAGTCTCCGTGCCAGTGATTGGAAGAATGCCGATTCAATCCCAGGCTCAGCAGAACAAAGTCACATGTCTGTAGGCCCGTAAGCAAGACCCATAACCCCCTGCTCCAGGGGCGCTGCACGTTAGCTGACCCTGCGCTGTGACCCCCAAACTATGGATAGCAAGTTTGGCTCAGTGAAGAGAAGGATCCCATGTACCCAGTTCATGTACTCAGGATTTATTATCAGTCAGTAATGCTTCCATCTGATCGGTGGGGTCTCATTTCTATGAAATCCCCAGGGGGTTGGGTTGGGTTGGAGGCAGGGGGACAAAGCCAGACTGCGAAGCCTTTGAGGTTAGGCTGCACAAAACCAGGTGACAGTGTGCATTACTGACTGGATGGGCATATGTCGAAAACACGTACGCTGCTTTAACACACGAGACAGTAGCATACTGTCATTTCACAGGGAAGTTTCTCCAAGTGTCCCCACCTTTGTTTTTCCCAAATACAGGAAGAGAAAAAAAAAATTGAAATCAAAATGCTGAAAGCCCACCCCCATTGTGTATAATCAATTTTTTTTAATGAAATGTTCCAGGAATACTGATGTTTGCAGATAATTCCATGTTGTTACAGATTTTTGTCTCTTCATTGCCATTTCCAGAATACTTTCCATTTTTAAAAATCACTCACGAATTCTAGTACCCCCCCACTGCCCCCAACACCAAAGTTTTAAACAGCTGTGCCAGTCTGCTGACCTGCAGTTTTTGACTGGTTTTGACTCATTTTCCAAAGGGCCACAGACACAGCTAGCTATAAGAATCCACCCTGTCACTACTACTGTACATTTGATTTCAACTTATCAATATAATACAGAGCAATACATACGATTCACAGCAGGCTGACACATATTTGATTCTTTCACTCGAATTTGCTCAGATCAAATGACAGGCACAACACTCTTCAAAACAGTAGAAATTCTGCAGTATAAGAGCAACCACTATAGCCCTGAAACAATATTGCCATTTGTGTATTGTTGATAGAAGATTATATATTTAAAAAGCCAAGGAAAACCATTAGCGCACGTTTCAATGCAAAGTGTAGCAATTAAACACACAGTTCCCCATCACCCCCCTCCAATATAGCTAGCAGTGTTTCCCAGTGCAGTCCTCGTGGACCCACAGTAGGTCCATGTTTGTGCGCCCTCTGAGCCCCGTATCAGACAGTCCACATTTATGCTCCCTTCCAGTTTCCAGTAAAAACATGGATTGTCTGCGGGTCCCCAAGGACCGGATTGGGACACACTGCAGTATAGGGTCAGAATGAGTCAACTGCAGAAAGCATAGACACAACACACCCTAGATGGGATTCCAGTCAAACACAGGTCAAACACAATCGCATACCGCAAGCAACTAAGAGAGAAATAAACCGACCCAAGCAGAAAGACCACATGTAAACTCCATGCACAGAGCTCCAAACGCCAACCCTCAGTCAACGCACTCTCTCTATAATCACCCACCAGTTCATTAATAGGTGTGAATGCATCTCCTGTGATACGCTGACATCCCGTCCAGCATGTCCTTGTGCCCTGTGCTTGCCAGGATACTATCCAAGCTCACCATGACCCCGCCCTAGATGAGCGGTTACGGGAAAAATGGACGGATGAAATAATAAAGAGTGACAGCCGCTAGACACGAGATAGCGAGCAGGGCCACCAGGCAGCAGCTCACCTTGAGGGAAAGTAAATTCTCTTACTCAAGGTTCTCAGCAGAGTCCCAACCCCCGCATTAAAACAGCGCATTACTCAAGAGAAATAAATAAATAAGGAGAAACTGAATTAACTGATCTGATTATACTGCTTCTTATGACTAGCATCACTTTTCCCAAGTTCTGAAAGAAAGTCACCTTTTCCGAAACAGTGACCTCACTGTTTTTTTTTTTTTTGTTGTTGATGCTTTCAGGACAGCCACGGGGTGACAGGGAATATTGTGGCATCTTACATATAGTCACATACTAGCCTAACTTGGCCCAAGACATCACGGCACGTTCACCACAATCAATGAACGAAAATCACAATGCAAAAGGTTGACACTAGATGTGTTTTGCCAGAGAAGAGCACAAAAATGTCCAGGGACGGGCCAAAACTCATACACCAAAAACCATGTGACATACATCTATAAATTGGGAGGTAGGGGGCAAGGCATCCTTTTCTTCAGGTCCTGAAAAATTGTGCCGCTTTCCCACTGACATACAGAAACCAAGCCGTACCTAAGCCGTACCCCGATAGAGACCAGTCACAGTGCAGTTCCTGCTCGGGCTGGTCTTCCGCTGCGAAGAGGCAGCTTGGCAAAGGCATAAAGCTGGAGAGACATTTGCTGTTCACACAGTGTACACCATGATTCACTGTGTGTTCATTTCCGCTAGGAAGTCTGAGAATCGCCGTGTTGTTAAATTAAATTAAATGCTAGCGGAATTAGCATGTGCTTGTATGAATATGCATTATGAAGCCATTCTGTTCTACTGTTGTATAGCACATTTTTTATTATTTTACTTTTTGTTTTGTTAGGTAAGAGGTTGGAAGTTGAGTTACTGGGAACGCATCAATACATAGCAATTTGCCATACTACTAATAATGAATACTATATAGCCTAAAAAATACCGCATTTCCTTCAAATAATTCGATATCGATCACATTTTTATTTCCATTAAAACACACCTTTATTTATCAAATATACAAAACGAATAGAAGATACAGTCAAGACATTGACAAGGTTAGAAATAATGATTTCTGCTTGAAATAATTATTCTGCTTCCAACTTGGCCTTCATCAATGAATCCTCCATCTGCAGCAATCACGGCCTTGCAGGCCTTTGGCATTCTAGCTATCAATTTGCTGAGGTCATCTGTGGAAATTTCATCCCATCTCCCACAAATTGGATTGGCTTGATGGGCACTGACTGCTTCAAAATAGGTCTGGCATAATTTGGAGCGGTGCTTTGGGTCATTTTCCCGTTGTAGGATGAGATTGAGTCCAATCAAGCGCCATCCACAGGGTACGGCAAGGTGTCGCAAAAAGTTAGTTATAGCCTTCCTTGTTTAAGATTCCTTTTACCCTGTACAAAATTTCCCATTTTACTAGTATAAAACCACCCCCCCCAAAACAGCACATTTCCTTCACCATGCTTGACAGATGGCATCAAGCACTCCTCCAGCGCCTTTTCATTTGTTCCGAGTCCCACAAATTGTCTTTTCTATGATCCAAATAACTCAAATTTTAGATTAATCGGTCCATATCATTTTCCACCCAATTGTCGTGTTCTTTTTGGGATTTTGACCTTTTATGGGCCAGTATCAGCTGAGGACCTGTGTGGAGTTTCTCAAACTAGAGATTGATGTTATCTTCCAGCAGAGTTATGCCGCAGGGCCTACCACTTCTCTTTGTATATTGGTTGGAGCAAGTTTGCGCTACTCTGTGAAGGGAGTCCACACATTCAGTTTATTGCTAACTTTGCATATGGAACAGCTTTCATTTACCAAAAACAATAGACTGATGAGTTTCTGAAGAAAGCTTTCTTTCTGACCATTTGAGACCATAGTAAAACAAACTTCTGATGCTCCAGATAATAAAACTGGCCTTCTTTGGCCACTTGGGTGCCTTCTTAAACAGCCATCCATTTTCAGCTGTGCTAACATAACTACACAAAGGTTTTCTATAATAATGGATAAGCTTTTTAACATGATAATTTAGGATTGGCCAACACAATGTGCCACTGGACCATAGGAGTGATGGATGCTGAAAATGGGCCTTGGTAGGTCTATGTAAATATTCTGTTAAAAATCAGTCTTTACCAGCTATTAACAATCATTTACAACATAAACAATGTCTAGACTGACCTGATTATTTTAATTAAAATTGTGATTTTCTTTCAAAAACAAGGAAATTTCTCAATGACTCCAAACTTTTGAGCAATTGTGCGCGCACACACACACACACACACACACACACAGTATAGAAGTAAGAATACTCCAAAGTAGGAAACCTGAGCAATGTGTGTATGGAAAGTTACTCTAGTTTAAACTTTAGGATTAAGTTTGTTTTGCCTCAAAGCCAATGTTTATGTACTAATCTGGTGCGTTGGAGCCAGTAATAATTGTAGAAGCTCAAGAGAGGAACAGATGGCATCTTGGTGACAAATGTAAGTGGAGGCTAAGGGACCGGTTAGTCCCATACTTTGAAGATGTCCGATATGCTTAAACTGCCCGCACCATATCATAATATACCACACTTAGACTTTTCTTTGGCATTGGAGTCTGGACCAGGAGCATGTATGACAAAGGTGGTCTGGTATTTTAATAACATTACTTTGTCTCTTTTGGCCATGTTTCAACCCCCCCAGTACAGATTCCAGAGCAACCACTCAGGAAATAAGCCTTGTTTCAGCAAGTAGTCATCACGTGGAGGGAGACTGGTGAGACAGACAGTAGGACATGTCCCAAACCTCACAGCTATTTTCCCAGGAACAGACTAGTATAAAACTACTGAAAAACCAAATGACAGCCAGTGTTCCACGCACGTTTATCAAGGAGAGCAACCAAAAGAAAGGCCAACTGGGCTTCTCTACCCCAATGCGATTGACAGGTCAGGTGTGGCAAACACGGAGGTGGGAACACCCCCCCCAGCCTTTGTTCTCCCCCCCTCCAACTCCGCTTCCTGTCAGCACGCTTCATTTGCCTGTAATCCCACAACTGGCTCCCAGTCTCTAGTCGACAGCTCCTCAGGAAGACACGGCAAGCATGAAACGCAGTTTGTCCACAAGCAGCATGTCCTCCCACCCACTTGGCCAGGTCCTGGTGCCTGTCCCAGCAAGCACAGGGCACAAGGGAGGGGACACCCATCTCAAAAAAGAAAAAAAAGTTATGTTGTTTACATTTCCCATAATTCCAAACATTAAAAAAATATTTGCATGTACAGATTATGCTGGGTAGTGGGGGTCCACGGCTGGGAACAGGAAATGGAGGGTTGTACAGTTTAATCCTGGATGGGGTCACTGGGGCCTGGAGCCCGTCGCAGGCAGCGTAAAGCACAAGGCTGGTATATATCCAGAAAGGAAAGGCATGCTTGTTCATATTGGATCAGAATCAGAAATATACACACGTATACATACACACACTTGTTTAAAAAAATTTGAGGTTATTGGTTTTAACTTGCAAAACGAAATGCATGATGGACTTATTTATTATGACTTATTTATTATTATTATTATTATTATTGACGGACTTACACTGTTTCTGTAAGAATGACAATAAATATCTATCTATTTACTGGAGGAAAAGGAAAGCAGACTGAGTAAATGGTGACAATTATCACGCACGGCAAGCCGACACTCCCTCTCAGCCAGGTGGGGCAGAGGGATCCCCACATGACCTGAGCCGATCAGGGCCGCCAGAGGGAAGCTTCACAAGCAGCTGGGTAAACATACAGACAAACACGGCCCGCCCTGCTCACACGTCACGGCCCCGTGGGAGCCACACATTTACATTACCTTTCTCCAGTACTTTTCTCCAATACCTTTCCTTCTCATTTTTCACCCATTTTACACAGCTGGGTATTTTACCAGAGCAGATTCAGAATAACAAACCAGTACTCCATCAGCTATATGGATGGTCCTTTAATGTGAGGAGTCAAATGATACATATCCAAGCATAAATAGATCAAGACTGATTTCGGGTCATTTCATGCTTACTAGCAATCTGACCAAAAACTAGGTTCACAACATTTACTTGACAGACATATATAAAGCCATACAACTTGGTATATTTGGTCTCACACACAATCAACCCAACACAATATATTTTGATTGTCCTCTTCTGCTGAAACAAATGGCATGGATGTCTAGGAAATCACAGCAAAACACTAACGTCGCCACAAGTCCCAGGATCAGCACTGGCAGAGATAACCTGATTGCAGTTGTCACTGCTGAGATTCTGGATTTTGTTGTGCCGTTGACAAGCATTATGATGCAGGGCGCACCCAACGAGCCACATGCACACTATCAGAGTTTTGATTGATGACCTCCAGAAGTATGACGCCATCTGCTTATCTGTTAATCATCCAAAGGAAGTGACAGAGATACTTGCAAGATGGGCGTCAGTTCAAGGATTCACAGGTAGGGTTATGCTCTGGCCTTTCAAGGATGTGCTCGATACTGGATTCATGATATCCTTACATGCCTTAAGAGGTGGAAACCTAGCTTACAGTTCAACGAAAGGGCATCGCTCTTCCTCTCTCAGATGCTGGGTTTCAGACACACACATATCTAATTTCCAGTCATTTTCCAAATACTTATCGTGTCGAAAGTGGAAACTACATTGTGATTGGGCCTTCACATGCCAAAAAAAAAAAAAAACAGCTGTTCTATCACATCATGCTGTAGACAGGCTTATAAAATTATAGCCACATAATGCCATAAACTGACAAAAATGTTCGCAAAAGTAGTGAAATACAAAAGGCAGTATAAAGACCAAACAGTGTCAAGTGATGAATGTTAGACTCTTGCTCCCACACAGGGCTGCCTCTCAGCTCTTGGGTGGGAATGGGGGAGGGGGTGCAGTGCACTCAGCCTTGTCTAATTGTACCCCCCCCCAGCAAACCACCTGCACCTCTACTGCCGGAACAGTCACTCACCCAGACCTGGGAATAAGCAGATCGACATATCCCTGGATCCCGGTTCCACAACGTAATCAAAACACTGAGATTCAGCAGAGTGCAGAGAACAGGCTGGCAACACGGCAAAGGGGAGGGGGGAATCAAAG
>JAODLD010000117.1:1178497-1203047 GCA_026781065.1 Mormyrops boulengeri
GCAAACGGGAGGATTCCACACGGGGTTAACAAGGAGGTGTGGTCCACATGAGGGCGATCGGGGCTGGGCGTGACAGGGTGGTTTGCATATTATATGACCACGCATATAATTTCGATTGATGGTCATTTGTGTGCAGCAACTGGACAGGATCTCAGGCTCGTGCATCATACACATATTTACAAGATAGTTCTGACATTTCTGACGGGAAATGTGCGTGCGCTGGGTTTGATAAGTCTGATTTTTGTGCATATACATTTTTTCATGATGAAGTTTGATAATGAAGCCCCCTTATGGGTGAGTCTCTGTTCCCCATGCCGCGATGGTTTGTGGACAATCCTCTTATCGACCCTTTTGGATATGACGTACTGGGGAGCCCAATGGACTCTTCAAGCCCCCTACCATGCAGGTTGCCTCACCTGATCTGGTGGCATGTTGTTCAGGGCAAGAGGGTATGAAGCTGGAGATCCTGTGTTCAAGTCTGGCCTAAGATATGAAGTTACCAAAATCACCAAACCCCTGCTATGGTTCATGGCTTGTTTTGAAGTCGTCTAGGCACCGTGACAAAGTCATTCCCTGAGTCTGTGCAACCCCAGAGTTGAAAACCATGCAGCTCAGACCATCTTGACATCAAGGGATGGGACGCAGAAGTTGACTGAGCTCCAGACTGGCAACTTAACTGCCCTTCTCCACTTGTACCTTGTACCTGTATCTGTAGGTAACTGTACCTTTTGAAGTACAGAATTGGACTAAGGAATATTTCTGTACCATTGATGGTACATGAATGCAGTTTGTACCTTTGGGACGTTCCTCAGAGTCCATTTCTGTACCTTAAAAGGTATAGTTCTAAGGGTACAGTCCCAGAGACAAGCAAAGGTACAATTTTTTACCCTTTTTTCCTGAGAGTGCAGAATCAGAAACCTGGGAGGTAGCTCCCACCCAGGATGATCTGCTGGACCTTCAGATAACAGTAAGGGCTTCGTCGCAAGTTCCAGGCCCAAAGGAAGACACAGCCAGTGTGCATCCCTCAGCTGCATAGTGCCACAACCTGTGTGATCTCCGATGTGGATGTGTTACCCGCCAGTTTTTGTATGTGATCTTTCCAGATATTTTTACTTATGTTCCTTTGCTCGTCTTTGCGTATAATTCCAGCCCTCATTTATCGGCAAGTAACTGACCAGTTTTGAACCCTCAAGGTCCCTTTTGTTATGTGTTCTAATACAACACCTTGAGCTAAGCTGCACTGAGGACTGTCCTTCCTTCATGCCGAGTCGAGACAGTTTGTCCCAGGTCTCATGGATAAACAACGCTAATTTATAAGCTTCATTGCTGAGAAGCCAGCATATCTTATAATTTGTCATGCAAATTACCTCACCACGCTGACGAAATTATCAGTCTCCGACTGAGTATCATAAAGGACAGCATAACTAGGGATGAAACAGTTAACGTTTTCACGGTAAACCGCGGTAAATTTTCCGACGCTAGTATCACCATATCAAATTTTAATTAGCGTTAACACCGCGGTTAATTACCGTGCTTTGAAAAACGTATTGTAGTGTGTGCCAGACCGAAGCACTGCGGCAATAGCGAGAAAGAATAACACCTGTTTTCAAGGTGAAACAGCACCCTTTCACTAAGCCTTTAAAACAAGTAACACAAGTATCAGACAACCATTGAATACGCATAACCCAGAAACACAAGGCGGTCTGAGGCCGGAATGTAAGGCATACACAGTGTGGGTAATTTACACAATAATTAGACACACACGAGGACCGGACAGGGTTCAAAGAAGACACAATCAGGGGCACACAAGGCAATCAGGAACACAAGTATTAATAACACAAACAGGGGCTATTTACAATTTTCCCAGCATGCTCCTGAGCTGTTACTGGGGTCTGTCACATACGAAGCCCCATCTCAACGGCACTACATTAAGTTAAATACTGCGCAGCATTGTCACTAGCATTAAACAAAGTTAGCGTCAGTCTCCCAGACGCAAGTGCATCATGCAACGTGGGATTGTTTTGTGTTGAAAACATGGCCGAAGGCAATAACAGCGCGAGGAGAAATTTTCGGCCGTCTAGAGGACTCAAGTCAGAGGTCTGGTCCTATTTTTGGCTTTTATAAGACTGCAGAAGGAAAACTGATTGAAGATGGCCATGCTGTCTAGAACATGCAGAAAGAAGATACCTGCAAAGAGGAGCAACACCTCTAGTCTTTCAAGTCATTTTCGTGAAGACCACTCTCTACTTTATAGCGAATACAAGGTAAATTAACTTTTAGCTCAATGCATGATGTGGGGACCTTGGAATGGAGGAAAATGTAATCGTTTGTCTGTATAACTTAATAGCTGTTAAGAATGAATTACGATACATTTGCTTTTGCATATTCTTAAAACGGAATACAGTTTAAGCCAGTTTATTTCCTTTATCGCTATGGATTTTCCTATTGTGGAGTATTAGGGCCACATTATTACATTATTAGGGTCATAGTATTAGGGAAAAAAATAAGATTTAAAGAATCAAGACGTAATTTTGGGCTATGTGCTGTTTTAGAGGGGAGATATGTCCTGAAACTGGCTGTTCTATTAAGTGTAAAGGCGGGAGCAAACCAGTCAATCATAGCGGAATTCACGGTGTTTGTTTTATTATGATGCTAATGAATTTTTTTTTAAAAAAAACCTTTGGTTATTGCTGTATTTTATTGGCTACATCATTGTTATTGTAATGTTTAAAGTGTATAGCGATGCTAATTTTATTTGTGGTTTTCAATATAAAACTTGGTGAAATGATTTCGGTTTATGTATCAGATATTTTCAACCAGTTTTAACAACACCACAATAATACTGATAATTTTGGTCTCTTTTGGTAATTTTGGATAATCCTGATATTAAATAGTCATACCGTTTCATCTCCACACCCGATGGATCCTACGTAGCCCAACATTTCCCAAGATTCATTGCGCAGGAGTAAAGTGGGTGTGTCCTGGTTAGGCGATAGGAGCGACGGTTCGTGACTCAAGGGTAAAGGCGGGAACAGCTGGTGACGCAAATAGGAAATTATCAGTAGGCCAAATGGTGCTATTTGACAACACTGTCTCCGCGACCTTCGAAGGACAGGTCTATAAAAGCTACACCTTTTGTAGACCGTGTCCTTCGAAGGATGCAGTCCCTGAATTCGGACACAGCCATTGTATTTATGAACAAAAATACCGTGGTATATCACCGTATATGGTATTGCCATTATACTGCCCAAGCCTAGCCAGCACTCCCTTCTCCCATTTGTCCCTAATCTGCATCCCTGAAATGTGTATGCCTAAAGTGGGAAATCTGGTGATAGGACCAATTCAAGCTCAAATATTGAGGAAGAAATGCCCGGGATCTTTCGGACAGGTGTGTTCAACCTTGTAAATGCTCAATAGGTGATTCAATTGGGATCGCCTCCTTCCGCAGTTCCTGGAGCGGATATAGTGTCGGACAAACTGTCACAGAGAGTAAAGTCAAAATAATTATACCTCAGTTTGCGATATTAAAACACTTGGAGGAGGTGGGGTGCCACTGTCCCTGTCTCTCAATCAGTGTCTGCAGAGCCCTGTAGAAGAGTACGTGCTCTGTAATTAATGATTAGATGCAAACACGAACGTTGTTTTTTTTTCCTCACTTTGGCTGTCAATTTTGGGGTTACTTGTAATACCCCAGAACGCAGCTGCCCCTCAGTTTACGGGTCATTCCGCCGAATCAATGCCATTTTTCTCCACGGCACATTATATGCATAAATTTGCATGAAAAGTAGCTTTATAATTTTTAGAATTATCAAGCAAATTTTCATCAACGATGTCCTCATTGCAATTTTAAGATACATAATCTAAAACATTAATAAAAACTACCGAGAACACTGAAGAAAAAGTTTGACACCTGTCCCTGCTCACTAATGCTACACTTCACCATCAAATATGATTGAAAACAACACAGTATGTTCTATTTATACTTAATACATTGTCCTTATAGTAAATCAATAATACGTTACTTAGAAGAACTTTTCACTCAGTTCTGTTGCCCATTTCCGCCCCTAAAAATGCAGATTCCATCAGTGGCATCTTCACCTAGAACTTGCATCATCTCAGTCGCTATAGCTAATAGGAAAAAGTTCTCTCATTGTCTTACTTATCATAAAAAATACAGAAAGAATCAATATGCACAAAAGTTCACCTATGGGAACCTTTATGGCAGTGTGCTGGGGTTAATGCCATAGGAAGCTTGCAACTCTGCAGTTATTGAGTTAACAGAGCGTTGGTGACTTTTACGCACTACGTGCCTCAGCACTCGGCGACCCGCTCTGTGACTTTACATGGTCTGCTGCCTGTTGCTTTGCCTGCAAATACAATGATTTTTAAAACCACAAATATATATTTTTCGAACTTGTAGGCCTAACCTATAATTTCTTTAAAATACACACTTAATTGAGGAGAACACAAAAGAACTAGCTTATATGATTTTCAAATGACATCTAAACAGTTGCACCTCGAAAAAATTTAAAGTTGCTTGAGACTGACCAATGCACATTTTGAATAGTTAAATATGTGTGTTATTAGATTCAGTGTTGAAAAAGATGAAGAAATGAAATTTAGCTTTGAAAATTTGTAATGGCACTGATTTGGTAGAATTGTCCTTATGTCAAATTGCATTCAATGTTTTTTTTCTTTTTCTTTATTGGAAGTGTGTTTTGTACGGATGGGCTCCTTTGAGTCACTTCTGTGGACACGACACGCATGTCGATACGGATTACACCATCTACGTGACACCAGACACAGCACCATGCGTATTAGACGGGTCTTTATGCCCCCTTTTATCATCTCCCTTTTCATATAAATGAAATGAATCCTCTGTGGGCCTGGCTCTGAGATACTCTCCTTTCCCTCCATCAAAATATCGAAGAGCAGGGCGGTACTTCCCCGTTAAATAAACGCATGCTGACGGAGTGGATGCCGAAATAAATGGACAGTTGGTGGAGGTGGCCCACAGTGATTATAAAGAAGCAACTTGAGAAAGAAAAAAGTCTTACTTTTTCCAGCCCCATCTAGTTTGCCTCTAAGCACTGCCCCCCATTCAAGGGTGCAGAAGTGCGGGGAAGGTTGTGTGAATGAGCGCGCCTGTCCGTCAGGGCACGCCACATTCATGTCCGGAACACTGCGCCATTCATTCGGCTCCAGCTTCCAACCTGCCTCGCTGAATATCAACGCAGGCAGAGGGGGAATGAGGGGTGTCGGGGGGGAAGAGACCCCATCCAATTCAACAGACATTACTCTACATAAATAGGTGCTGCAAAAAACTGTAGAAATAGGTGCCTATCTTCGATTTGCACTTATAATCTGGAGTAATAGTTGGCGGGACATGAAGGATTTTTTACGTCTGTTTTTAACTGTTATAATCATTATCAACTAATCTCAACCATGAACCATTTATACGTATGCACTATATAGGTTTACAAGTAACATTTTTATTTTTGCATTTACGCATGAAACGATTATAGCGTCTGAAAACTTTAAACTGAGAACTATCTTTTCCCTCTTAAATTGTGGGTTATGGGAATGTACACAAACAGATAAATCTCCTGTCCTTTAATCCAGCATATTACTGCCATTGGACTGATTCAGTAGCTTTGCGGTACAGTCAAGACGTACTTAATGTAGGAAACAACAATTGTGCAAGAGGTTGACAGGCGGTGTAACCACTGATGCATTTGCCCCTGGTTTACTTGACTGAAAGGCTCTGTTGCTTCTCTGTGATCAGAGTGAAAGTAGTTCGAAGGTGAAGGATTCGAAAATAGTCCACGACTTACTAGGCTGTATTTATGAATATATGTCAGTTTTTCAAAGTGCCACCTACTGGTTTTGTTTCGTCTGTATATTCTTGCTTCCTGTGTGAAATCAAGTCTAGCTTCTCCTCACCCGTTTGTCGTTTACTTCTCAGTGATGCTCGAAACTAACTAACAAACAAGTTTAAAACGGTGCTGGCCTTGGAAAAAGTAAACATATTTCACCTACATGCAGTACTAACATCTACCAATAGATGTCAATCTTGCCCCTATAATTGTTATGAAGCCACATGACTTCGGCTGTTTGTTACAGTGTTGGGATGGGATGCAAAGCAGGTGATCCCAAATAACCTGTTTCTGTACACTTGATAAATTTAGCTTGCCAGCATTAAATCATAAAATACATTCCTAAATTAATCATTACTATTAAACTTATTGACATTTGGGATGACTGATTACTGATTAGTATACAACTTTTTGTAATTGGGTAACCCAACTGTCACTCAAAATCCACACGAGGGCCCTACTGTTGACCCATAGGATGGTAACTAGTACACTTTGTGACAACAAATATAAGCTGAAACATATCTGAGATTCAAAAGCACAAGCCAAATAAAGTTTTGAGTATCAGCATGTATTTTTGTTTTAATTTAGCCTAAATCCACAAGTTATCTAAACTTAAACAAAAATACATAAGTCATACCTTTACTAAGACTAAAGCAGGTGAATGTGTGTTCCTGTCTAAACATTTTAGCTTGCACTTTTTTTTCTGAATAACAACAAAGTGACTGACTCTGCGGCTGAAGCCTCTTTGCCTGTGATTGGATGACCATCAGTCTGAGCCGACGCAGTATAGTGACATGTCCGTGGGCCCTTGAGCAAGGCCTTTAACCCCCAGCTCAAGGAGGGCTGCACTCAGATTGACCCCCCCCCCAAGCTTATATGTGTATATGTATATGTGTCTGTGTGTCTCATGGAGAGCGATGTGGGGCAGGCGAACAGAAGCCTTCCAATGTACTTGGACTCATACTTGCACAAATGGCAAATAATAAAAGACAGTTTCATTTAAATGATTTCATAAATAATAAACACTGGAGGTAGCAAATCGGAAACTTGAACTGTGATGTTAAATTTCAGATAATAGGTAGGTTGAAGATAGAAATAAAGAAGCAGGTGAATGTGTGTTCCTGCCTGCAAACATATCGAATGCTGTCTGTAAACCAAGAGCAGGTTAAACTTTGCGGGACCACAAAACTAAAGGTGCTCATGAATGCTGGGTGTGCAGCGCAGTCAAACCACATTGCCATGTGCTAAATGTAGAACCAGCACTGTTGTGTTGGCTAAGCAGCCTCTGATCACGACCACCTACATATCAATTGAGTTTCATGCCTGGGCAGAATTGAGTGCACATGTCATCAAGAGCTTTGTTATTGCCCTTATAAGGCAATTTCCACCTCAGTAAATTTCCAGCATGAAACACTGAGTGACAACAGTTGTCATCATGGAGAGACTCATTGTGTTCTTTGCGTTGTGTTGTAAGTACGTATTTGCAATGCTGTTTATTTGCATATTTGATTCGGGACCTTTGAAATGCATCTGCAAGGGTGTTTTATTGGTTGCTTGGTATGTGTTTACCTCTGCCTCTGTTTCTTCAGGTCAAGACAACTTGGTCCACTCGGCTGACAAAGTAGTCAGTGTTGGGGAAACAGTCGTACTGGACTGCGACCTGAAAACCTTGAATAGCACGGTTGTGTGGTTTGGACAGCACTGGGGCAAGGTTCCTTTCATTATACTGACTAAGGAAAATAACACTGACAAATACTTCATAGGCTTTGACAAACGTTTTTCTATTGTACCCAGTAATTTGTCCAGCCTGAAGATTTGCAACATTACTGATTCAGACCTGGGACTGTTCTACTGTGTGGTACATTCTTTAAAAGTTTCTATGATTATAGGTTCTTCTTACAATCTTACACTTGCAGGTAAATGTATGTTATGTGATGATGTGAAATGATGTGATCTTGTAATATTCACGAGGCATACACACTTATGTTATCAGTAGGTACGGCTAATACAGAAACCTTTTCCCTTTTTTTATTGAGAATTCACAGAACATTCAACCCCTCCGCTCACCACAGTGCCACATCACCCAGCGACGTGCACCGACCCCGGAGACCTGTCCAAGACTGTGGTGACCGCCCTAATCTCTGCTTTGGTGGCCGGCCTGCTCTCGTCTGCCGGTTTTTACTTTTATACCCTCTGTCGAAGACCAGGCAAGAATTTTAGCTACACATGGGGGCATTTACATCAGACCCACTATCAGTTGGTGTTTTTTTGACCACTGCCTTTACCTGGACAAAAACATCTCACTTACTGAGCAAGTGGAAACCATTTTTTTCCCCCACAGAGTTTTTCTACTACTGTAAAAAAAAAAATCATACATTTTGAAACCATTTTTATGCACATTCTATTAGCCAAACACATAATGCAAAGCTTATAAAAACAACAAACTTAAAATGCAGGCTGTGAATATAAAATATAACTCTGTCCTGTTTGACATTAGATGGTGACAAGAACCAAGAAACTGACCCTCGGCAAAATGACCAGGATGAAAAAGAAGGAACGGTTCAGGTATTTCAAATAATTCATAATTATGCCAACAGTTTGTGATGCCCCTTCATAATCACACCAATGTGGCAGTAAGGCCAAAATAATTGATTGTAAATGTATTTACACGTAGGTGTCAAACAGGGCAAAAAATAGCTGTAGGAGAAACATGTGTGGCCAATCAAAATTTAGCATATAGTGTTGCAAACCTTTGTGAGATAGTGACAGCAGAAAATAGCAAATGTGTTTAGTGTTTATCAGTTGGCTAAAAATATCAGCCAAGGTCAAGCTAAATCCGCTGCATAGCAGTTTATTTACAGCAAAAAATGTTTTTTCTGTTTTTCTATATTCAGTGAGAATTAGTGTAACTTTTCTTTCTTTCCTAGACATAAACACAACTTGTGTTTCAATGCGAGAGAAAGTTTAAAGTATGTAAAGTAAAGTATCGACATTGTCGATGAAGTGCGTCTTTTTCTGTGCTGCTCAAGAATACAGACGTGTGTTAAGAAAACCATGTGTCAATCCATTCTTATCCCAAACGCTTATTTTGAGCACAGTTGCAGGGCTGGCTAACAATAATAAACAGATCTTACATCTTAAATTTCCTCTCATGGAGGCAATAATGTACAGTCTTGTTTTCATGGAGTTGATGTATTTTTTTTATTTTTTATTTTAAGTTTATTTTGTTGCTTCCTTTGTTCCATGTTAAGTATGATCTAAGATAAGCAATGACCTCCACAAGGAAAAGCAGAGGGAAATGAAATGAGATAGTAAGAAAAGATGAGTCATTAACATGTCGTCGTTAGTGCAGAGGCTCGCCTACGAAGGGGATTATTATGTGAAACCCTCCTCTCAGGATGGAAATATTGTCTTGTGCATTTAAATGCAAATGATGTGTTTCTGTGAGTTTGGTCCAGCTGTTTTAGGTCTGCAATGTGCAAGAACTGCATGTGTGCCTTGGCTTCAGAGTTGCATGCTAGGCATAGGTCTGATGATATATTCTCCGCATTGTGTGCTGCAGTGGTGAAGGGATAGAAGTATCACATCGCAGTGATAGATAGAGATATATATATATAACACCCTTTTAGAGAGTGATCATCCCCAAACAGAGCATAGTTTTTTTTTAATTGCCTTTTAAACATTTTAGGATAAATGACCACAGTTGCATGCTTCAGTTATTACTTATTACAGTGACATCATTGTGTCACTGATACTTTGTTTCTTTATTCTTTAAAGTAAAAAAATGTGTTTTTTTTTTTTTTGTAGGATGAACATGAGGGCATCATATACAGTGCCATATATATCAACCAAGGCCGCAGCCAGCCCAAAACAAGAAGCACACAGATATAATTAAAAAATGCATTTAAAAACAAATAAAACTGGCTACCACTGTAGTTTACATGAATCTTTTGTTTTACATGAAACTGAAGTGTATAAGCTGTAAATGAAGCTTGTAATGTGACAGTTTCATTCTATAAAAATGAAATTTATTTACAGATGGTATGTATATACACTCATATATTCACCTGTCCTTCTTAGTCTATATGTTGTCCTATAGTTCATGGCCGTATGTATTCTGTACGTCGTGTTTGTTGTCAGGAATCATTTCTGCCTTAAACTGGCTTATGTTTGTCCTCTTTCCCTCTGTGCCTTCTGCATAAATGAGTTGCAGTTGTTAATTACAGCACAATACTAAGATTCCCGGGATATTTAGGGGACATAGGGTAACTTTTCTGTGCATCTGTGTTGCAGATCATCCACAGAGATAAGAGTCAAGGTATTTTCAGTTGAGATAGGGCCCACGGACACGTGGCTGAAACCGCATAAAACATGAGAATCAAAATTTCCAACCACAGCTGATTACTTAGCTACCGGATGTTCAGCCTGTATAAGTTTCGCAAAGTCTTTTACAAGACAACAGTGCAAAATTGCATGCTCTAATGTCAATGTAAATTTCAAATGAAAGGAAATCATATCTGTTGGCAAATGTTGCAGCCTCAGTAATGAAGGAATTAAATTTCATATTGATTTCTCTGTGAAAATGTGAACTACCTTGGATACAATTGATAAATGTTTTTTATGTGTGTGTCTGCATGTGTTTTTTTTTGTGTGTGGCTGTTCAACTTTCACACCTCTCTGCAGGACAAGACCTTTTGTATATATAAGAACCTTAGTGTTACACCATATAGATGTTTACTGACAAGCAGGTTAGACATCAAACACCCCCTAAATTTGCAGCATGCTTCAAAAATCTGATTCCAGAATCCACTTGCTCATTTACAACTGAGGACACTGCTAATTGAACACCCTCAGAAGATGCTAGTTTTGATGTTCTTGTAATACAAGAGATGTGGACAGGAAGCTGATTCCAGGTATCGATAATGGCCCGATCACAGTCCAAAACTGGTAAAAACATGAAACACCAGTCCAGAGTGAAGAGCAAAAGAGAACTAGTAATGAACAAAATCCAAAACACACTGTCAGCTTATACATGCTGGGATCAAACACAATAAGCATTAAACTGAACAACAACTCAGAAGTATTCTGACCAGGCAAGTAAGACTTCACTGGGTACCAAACTTTTTGAGGGACAGGTGCTCAAACGGGGGGGGGGGGGGGCATGGCCGACCGGTAATTTTTGCCAGCTGGGGGAGGGTCCCCCTTGGTAAAAAAGGCACTAGGACCATTACGGTAGGGAGGCACTTTCATTGACTGAGGTTCTCAGATACTCCCAGTCCCTGCGCAATGAACCAGAACCATGGAGCTGATTTGCAGGGGGAGGATGTGGAGCACTAGTGAAGCAGAGGGGAATCCCTGGTTTGTGTCAGGAGACAGCAGCAATCTTTGAGTAAGCTATTCCAATGACTCAAAACCTACATTAGTTATATTTCACATAATCGAGCTTTTAAACAAATGACATAAGTGTGAACTTCCAATCACTTGTTGAATTGAGTCTTCTCTGATCGCAAACGCTGGGAAATCATCTTATTTTGCATATGGGGACTCTGGCTGATTTGAACAATCAAAGTTGAACTATTTTACATTTCATCCTGAGGTCGGGTTGTGCAGAAGGTCAAGGCTGAAAAGTCTGAAGGCTTAAAATTGTACCTCCTTTTCATTCCGCTGGATATTTACATATGTAAATAGAATCAGGGACCTTCTTTGTTATAGATCGGTATTGTTATTTACTTGGCTACCTGGTACACCTTTAAAATAAATCAGTAGACAAGCAAGCCATTTAATTCCTATGTAGATGATTGGTACTCTATTTTACTTCTCATGTTTCTATGTTTTGAAATCCGGACATTTTCGTGAAATAATTCATACTCTGTAAAGTGCATCATCCATTTCACACTTCAAAATGTAAATGTTGGCCAGAATGAGGAAGTAGAAGGAAATAACTGGGCGGTAGCAACCAGCACTACCCAACCAACCTCCATAATGAAGGAAATACGGACAGCAAGGAGAAAATTATTCTATAAGCTGATCTGTAAATTCAGGTTTCTGAAGAAAAATCTGGAAATCACATTTTTCGTGCCACTTGTTAACACTATGACATTTTTAAACTATGCATTTTATGTAAATCACAAGTTACATAAATGCTGTATTCTGCATTTTGAACATTTCTGACATACACTTTAAAAATATGCATGTTTTATATACATTCAAAAGAAAATTCCTAGCCTGACAGGTTATAATAATAAAACAAATTGACTGCTGGTTAGTTTAAATATTGCACATTCCATATGTTCTGTATTTCACATTCCGACATGGCTTCCTTTCTCAAAGGCTCCTCCCCATTTCATAGTTCTCTTCCTCCTAGCGGTGAACTTGTGAAGACTCAGGTCCAGATTCACTCCTGCCAGACATTTGTCCGACCAACAAGCCCCCATCCATCCTTCCAAGTGCTTCAGTCATGCGTCCTGCAGCCATTCTCCACATTACAGGTCAGCCTTTGATATGTTACCCACAATGCAGAGATTCCTGAGCTTGCAAATGAATATTATGTTTAGCCATAGTCATCCAGTAGCTGAAGAATAATGGACTTCCTTTCTTTGCTTAGTTTGTGGTGCTCTGTGGTGTGTCCAGTATTTTGGGATAATCTCAGCTGCAGGTAAGTGTTGATTATATCAGTTATAAGAATATTTATTTTGGACAGCACCTCATTCTCAATTCAAAATGGCAAACAGAAGCAAACTAATCCTGCTCTAAGTGCCAGCTTGGTGTCTGACTGTATTTTTACACTCATTAGAGTAAATCTTGAACGTACATCTTGATGGCTGTTTTGAGTTTTTGCTGTCTTCTGTTGTCCATGATATAACACCTTTACACTGAGGAAGATCACATACCTGGACCATTTTATTATGTATTTTGATTAAACTTGAGACAGAAATAATCATCCCTTTCTTGATATCAAAATAGGATATGTCATCAGAATAAAAACAAGGCCGTCATGTATATTGTCTCAAACAGATCTGATATATTTTTATGCCTAAATCAGTAAAACAAATTTAGAGTGATGACGTCCAGTATGTCCAGCATCAGTGAGAGTCTCCTCTGCATCCACAGGGTCCCTCACTGCCCCATCACTGAAGTTCAACCAGCCTTTAAATGGCACAAACATCGGGCTCTTCTCGGTTGTGGTCATTGCCTGCACCCCACCGAAGACGGCTCCATATCCGCTCACCCTGTACCTGGGGAAGCCGAAGCAGCCCCTCTCCGCCCTGCTGTCTTACAGACTCACTTCCACTGACACCATTCTGTACTCCATCACTGCTGTGGCACAGCACGAGGGTGACTTTGTTTGCTGGTACAATGTCAGCAGGACGGGGGAGGTGTCTCCGACCAGCTCACCTGTGAACCTGACCATCTGTGAGTGTTTCCACCACTACCCTCTTTTCTAAGTGGTCAGTGGCCCAAACTGTGTTCTTATGCATGTCTGTTCTTCTGCAGTCATTGCTACAAGGAAGGAAATTTCTAGATTGCACGTTTCGTCCTCTGTACTTTCCACATTTAGGTTTCACAATGCACTTTGCATAGTTTGTTCTCTCTTTTTTGAAATAGAAGTGAGACTTACTAGAAGAAGATGCCGGTATTGCAGACAAATAAATAAATAATCATAATAAATAGATAAATTATAACATAAAATGGCCATGACTCTCACTAGGAAAAGTGGTTTGGTGGCAGATAATTGCTATATAAAAATATATAACTAAACGACAACAGAGGAACACAAGAACACATTCTTCTCAATAGTATATTTTGCTGCTTCTTCTCCTTTAGTCAAAATTCTGTTTGCTCTCTCACACAAATGAAATATTCTCTCTTTCTCTTGCTTCCAGCCTCTCTACCTCAGCCCACAACCAGACTGGAGCCTGCTGTCGTTTTCATTCAAGGAAATTACACCGTCTTCTGTGATACTCCATATAGGGTGTACGATACCACCTTCAGACTCTACTCCCGTAACATTACAGACACAGCCAGCGAAGTACCACTGATGCCAATAGGGTCCCTGACAGCAAACACCAGCGGCGTCCAGTACAGCAGGCTGAACGTACCAGCACAGGAGAGGTTGGAATATTTCTGTGACCTGGAAGCCGACTACAACCATCGTACCTACAGGTCTCCTCTGTCCCCTGCTGTGAATGTCACGCCAGGTGAGAGGTGGAATTATGGGAAATTAAACTTAGCATTGGGAAAACATACAATGTTAAACATTTTACTAAGCAAAATTACTGTCAGTTAATGACATTTACTTCTCACAAGCAGCACACTCGTTCCTGTTTTAAACAGGAACTTTATAGTCACCAAATATATGGTAACGCTTAACATTAACTGCACTGGGTTGTGCCAACACATTGATCCATTATGCTGACACCGATGAGCTGTTAGTCTGAGAGGAAAACAGAAAGTAAAACCAGTTAGAACTTGTGCACATGATTGCAAGGTCACTGGTTTGAATCCCAGGGCCAGCGGCACTGCACCCTGACTGACCCTGCACTGTGACCCCCCAAGCTTGCTCTCACCTGTATATGTGTTTGTGTGTCTCATGGAGAGCAAGATGGGGGAGGCGAAACTAGAATTTCCCCACAGGGATCATTAAAGTATTACTATTCTAATATTAATATGGACTTTATTGATCCCAGGGAGAAATTCGGATGCATACCGCAGCAGAACAGAGTGCACCAATTAACATATACTTAGTGCCAAGTTATTATGTTGATAGGTTATAAGACATAGATATGCAGTAGGAAATAGTCCTGGTGAAACTTAATTATGGCAGCATAATAAATTGGTGATGGATGAAGTATATTCAGGTCCATGACAGAGATCTGAGATGGACCAAACCAGAATATAGCGTATTGACAGCTAGTAGGGTAGATGCACTGTTAGTGACAGCCTTGTGCTTAGCTCCCAGTGACCGTGCGTGAGATTCTCAGAGTCTGAACAGCTGAACATCCCTTTGCCACCTTAACAGAAGTGGCTCCTGTGCGCCTCGTCCCCCGATTCCAGGGGCTGAAGTGTGCAGGCCGCCTGGAGATGTTCTTGCAGGGCCGCTGGGGCCCTGTTTGCCATGGAGAAGGCGTCACCAAGTGGAATTTGGCCACTGTGACCTGCAGGGAGCTGGGCTGCGGTACCGTGTCCGGTGTGAGCCAAGTGTGGATGACCCAGTTTGGGTTGCCTGCACAGCAATCACTGGTGGGGCCCCTGCAGTGCACTGGCAATGAGCTGCGGCTCCGGGAGTGTTTGCTTAACAAGAATGATTGTTACCAGAAAAACCAGCTGGAGGTCATCTGTTCAGGTATGGTGTTAATGCTTTCTGTTGCTGTTTTTTTACATTTCTTAATACCAATCAGCGCACTGCCATCCACTAAAACACTGGCAAAATACACAGAGTGTGTAACATGTTATGGACACCATTCTGCCATTGTGTTACATCCATGTTTGCCTTCAAAGCACCCTCAAATCATTGGAGAATGGCCTCAGCATCAATGTCTTGAACGATTTCCACAAGGATGCTGGTCCATGCTGACACAATGCTTCTCACAGTTGAATAAAAACTTCCCCGAATCTCTGTTTAGTGATGGAACATTCTGGATTCACATGAGACACTGCTGAGCTTGAAAAGCCTGCAGCACAGACTTATTCCATTTAGTTCATTTGGCACTTACTCTCACACCCTATTTACAGGCCATTAAATCATTTCTTGCACTTTCTCTGTTACATACTCAATCTATGTCTCACTTGTTGCAAGCATTATAATCCCACTTTGATCAGTCTCCTCCCCTACATCTACAGTGAATGGTAAGTATACTGAACAGTTGAAATCGATCACTGAACATAGTTGTCAGTGAGATTTGAAAGACATCCTTAATCTTTTGTGCACACTGTCATTCACTTCCTCCTTGTCCTCATTCCCTTTGCTGCAGATTTTGTTCCACCTCCAAGGCTTTTAGTCACTGGTTATGAACACGCGTCTTATATCCCCATATATAATGACACCTCGCTTGAGATGATCTGCACATTAACTGCACCTTGGCTTGGTGATAGTAAGGTACCAGCTATATCCAGTATGCTTTTCTAAATCTACCAAAATATTGAATTTGAATTTGCAATATAGCAAAATCGTTTCCTGTAGTGATGCCTACCAATAATTTTAACTTTTTTTCCCCCCCAGGTGGAGATTCATATAATGGAGTTAAGCAGAGATAGGTCAATTGATCACAAGTTGGTTCAGTCTGGGGAGGCAATACTGGTAAAGCTACAGGCTCCGGTACCGCCTGGGAAATATGCCTGCGTTGGAAGGTTCGGGAGCTTCCACCGGACCATAGATACCAAAACCAGCAATGTTGTGACCATTGCTGTTAGCAGTGAGCACATCCATTATTTTGTTTGATACTTCCATTGCTGTAATGTGTTACAAGGGGGAGGGAGAACATCTGGGCGCTACAAGTAAGGTTCTGTGAGGCAAAAGAACTGCTTTTGGCCTGTGTCCCTTAAGTATGTACCACTATACTGTCATGGCTGTGAATGTCCCTATTCTCCAACAATATAGCATCACTGTTTCATGGTGTTGTGCTGTATTCCTAAACCTTCCCCTTATCCAGTCAGATTTAGATGGCTGTGCCACAGAAAGAGGTACAGTTTTTCTCAGAGGTACAGTGAGACACTTCTTATCAGTATCCAGGGTGGTACTCAAGTCTTGGTCTGGGTTCCTGTAAAATAACTTCCTTCATGTGCCCCAGGCAATGCATGAGTATGACAAGGCTTTCTCTTTGCTTCCATTTTCTTCCCTTACAGCGCCCCCAAATCGCGGACTGATTGCTGGAGCTGTTATTTCAGCTTTATTGGGAGCTGGAATTCTAACCTATCTCTGCATATGGAGGGTCAGTTACCAATAGGTGTGAAGCACTAGAAGGCATGGAAGAGACCACCACACCCCGAGGGACTCAATCCTCTCTTCTGTCATTTTTCACCAGTCTGGTTCCAGCTTTTACTTAAAATGTTTAAATCAGTGGCATCCAATGGGCAGTAAAGAAAATACCATGTGTGTGTACATATATACAGTATATAGGGCAAACGAGCATTAGAATATATCACAATGAACATTAACAGTAAATAAAATGTTACAAGAATATCATGTGTTCTCCAAAAAGTCACTCCTGTATTGGTGGATTGCTGCTTCAGGTCTCAAATTTGGCAGCCCAGCCATCCAATCTATCCATTACATTTTACCACTAGCTCACTTAATTTACTAACTTAAATAACTTACATGGCATGCTAGTGGTTGAGAAAAAATTACATTGGTATATTGGATAGTTACTGCAAATACTGAGGTGACTTTGGGAAAGGACTTCAAAACGGTGAAGCTAAAACACTTCAGAAGATGGGGGGCAAGGTTTTGCACCAGCCGGAAGATATTTTAAGCATAGTTTTTCTTGACAGACCGTTGCACAGTACTGTATATATATCCAGAATATGGAAGAAGCAATCTATTAAACTTTCCATAAATCACAAACGTGCGAAAATGAAATGCTTTATTAATAAAGGTTAATTTTGTGCTATGGTTTATATCGCAGGCTAACGTTGTGGTTTCCTTGTTGTGGTTCACCACTGGCCACGCGGAGATCAGGTATAGCGTTTCCTACACAAAGCGCACGACACTGAAGTGAATTAAGCATTTAAAGCGAGCCCAAAGTAAGAGTATTTTAAAATGTAAAATATATGCTACTGTGAAATTAGACTTAAATTATACATTGAAATTATAAACATATTTAGTGAATACGGGAATTTTCTCGAAAATTCTAATTGACTCAGTAAGGTATTGCGGTCACACTTGTATAATTGTACAGTATTAACGGCACGTGGATAACTGAATTATGAACTGGGCTTAAAGGTATTATGTAATTAAAAGCCAGTCTTTCTGTTAATACCTACACACACCAGTAGATGGTACCTTCACACTACTGAGTGACGTGAAGAGAACGAAAATCTTGATTTTTTTTCCCCCTGTAAATTTGTTTGTTGAAAGATGTGAAGTTTTCATCAGTTTCTTTTCAGGCCTGTTTAGGCACATTTAATGTGAAGGCGACATTTTCTTCATATTAGCAAACTACGTCTCCGTAATAATTTCAACTTTTCCCTGCTGCCTTCTAAAGTAGGGGTCCTGCGGGGAGCAATAAGAAACTACAAGCAATGAACATACACCCCAGATTTTTTCACACGTTTGGTGTTACGATGTCAGTTGTAGTTAATACATCTGATCACGATAGCATGTTATATGGAAACAACATAAAACCAAAAAGAACATGATGTCCTAACTTTAAACTCTCCATTCCATGAGAATGGCGTAAAGGGCGGAAGATGCAGGGTCTTTGTTTTCATTGAAGGGCAGAGGGATCACTTTACAGATCAACTAGGATGAGGATAATGTGACAGCTTTTGTTGGTATGTATTGAAATGACAAAAGACTTAGATGTTCTATGTTCAACAGACGGAAGAGTAATACTTTCTTTGTGTCCTGTATTGCTGCATCTCTGTGTTCCTGTTTTAAATTTCACCATATTGGCTATGGGATATGTGCTTCGTAGACACAAAGTTAAAATCTGAACATCCGGTCGTACCTGGGCTTCAGTTGAATGCAAGAAAATATGAGTGTGAGAATGAGAGAACTTATTTAGAGCAGTACGCATAATGGACAATTGTGGAGAGCAGTCTTTATGATTCTCATCAGCTGTGCTTCCTCTGTGATATTTGAAAACGGCAATCTGCAGATTCACATCAGCTGATTCGCTCACCATTAGCTGTATGTGACGAAAACCCTACAGGGTTGCGCGGCTGTTCTTCTAGAAACGGAGTGGGACATTTTAAGAACTAACTAAGCTAAATTTAACTAGAGGTGCTCACACAAATTACAGTAGTACAGTAGTTTTGGTGGTTTGACCATTTAAGTATCTTTTGTTAGTCATTGTGATAAGAAGATGTGTAGATGGAAGAGGCTCTTTTTTAGAAGATTCTGCGGGCGCTGCTTGTGCTGACCATCGAAGACCTGCTGATGGACGAGCTTCCTCCTCCTGAGCCCCCCACGCCCAGGGACAGGCCGCTGCCGTAGCCAAATCCACCAGCAGAGCTGAACCCACTTGAGCTTGCTGTTGTCATCGACCATAAGAACACAGAGGAGAAGACATAAGGGATATTATCACAATGTTATCGGTTCATCCTATAAAAGCCATTTTTATTTTCTGTACAGCTTGCTGCAGCATTTCTATGAACTCAACTTGTTTGGAGTTGCTGGTCTAGTACCTAAAGTTTACCAAAGCTGCACTTTACAGACAGCAGAATGAGAGGGAAGCTGGCTAAAATGTGTGAATGTGTCGCTACTCACCACTGCCCCCAGAGGATTGCACGTGGATTGTTGTGACTCCACCACCAGAAGAAATCCTGTGGAGAGGTTCCAAACCATCATTTGAACTTCATAACCCCAGTAGAAAGTTGGCCTCATGGCTTCCCTGACACTTTCAGCTTTTGCCACACAGCATCGTAAATCTTCATGAAGAAGATCCATCTCCACCCAGGACTGTGGTGTTCAGAATTCTTGTTTGTGTTTCTGATGCTACGAGATTTTACAAGGTGGGTAGCTGATCAACCACAAAACACTCTCCCAGTGTTATCAGACTCTGGAGTGGTGGACATAGTTAAATGAGTATAGTAACTCATTTCTGTGCTGGCTATTTGAGCAAAGGGACCCACACTAATTCTTTCAGAGTTCTTGTTTCTAAATGTACTTGCTCACCTGGTCTCCTCTCCTTCCAACAGCTTCTTGTAGGTGGCGATCTCAATGTCCAGGGCCAGCTTGACATTCATGAGGTCCTGGTACTCGCGAACCTGGCGTGCCATGTTCTGCTTGGCTCTCTGTAGGGCGTCCTCCAGGTCCTTAAGGCGCAGCTTGGCATCCTTGACTGCCAGCTCTCCACGTTCCTCTGCCTCAGCGATCTGTGCCTCCAGTGAGGCGCGCTAGGAACAGACATGAAACTTCAATGTATTCTTCAATATATTACTTGTTGCTAAGGAAATCTTGGTAAACCCAGGCAGTATAAGATCTCAGATAACCAGAATGTTGAGAACATCACCTCACCTGTAACTTGACAGCCTCAATCTCATTCTGCAGACGGCTGATTGCACGGTTCAGCTCAGCGATCTCAGTTTTGGTGCTACGCAGGTCTTCACCGTACTGCCCAGCTGAGGTCTGCATCTCTTCAAACTAGTAATATATTGGGCAGGTGGATGTTCAGAATAAAAATTCAAAATCATTCCTTTACTAGAGTTGTAATTTAATTCATCAGATCTTACCAGAGATGACAGTAAAGAAATATAAAGGAATTTTAGTTCTTAATCAAACCCACCTTCTGCTTGTACCATGTCTCCGCTTCAGCCCGGCTGCGGTTGGCAATCTCCTCATACTGGGCTCGCACTTCAGCCACGATGGCATCCATGTCCAAATTTCGGCTGTTGTCCATCTCTACAATCACTGAGGTGTCCTTGATCTGGCTCTGAAGCTCCATCAACTCCTAATGGTGGGAACAAAAAATGTTTGTTCAAAAGAAAGATATCACTATTTAAACCCTTCTTATTAATATTGGTATTCATCAGCAGAACCAAAGTTTGCCCTAAATATTTCTGCCACAATCCTGAAGATCGTATATGGGCCTCACCACTTCATAGATATTTCTCAAGAAATTGATTTCATCCTGAAGAGCATCAACCTTAGCTTCAAGTTCTACCTTGCGCAAGTAGGCAGCATCAACATCCTGTCCAACAGGAGAGAAGAAATCTTTAGTGAGCATGGTATGTTATTTTTGGGTTTATAGCAAAGTTTTTTGCAGATATTTTACACACTCACTTTCTTCAGCAAGACAAATTCATTTTCTGCTGTGGCACGCTTGTTGACTTCATCTTCATACCTGGAAGCAAACAAGAACATACAGAAATATAAGACAGAAGGTCTCCTGCAACCAGGTACAGTGATGGTGGACATTTACACCAGTTAAATGAAAGCTCACTTTCTCTTGAAGTCCTCTAAGATTCCCTGCATGTTTTTCAGCTCACTCTCCACCTTGATCTTCTCATTGCCCAAGCCATCAAGCTGCCTGCGCAGGTTGGCGATGTAGGCCTGATACATAGCGTCAATGTTGGACTGGGTGGTGGTCTGTTCCTGCATCATGCTCCACTTGGTCTCCAGCATCTTGTTCTGCTGCTCCAGGAAGCGGACCTATTTGGGAGTGAGAGTATTAGCATTCCATGGGGAATGTAACAAAACAGTGATGAGGACCAAGAGGAATCACTATTCAAAATGCATGTCAATAATTATATAATCATATAAGAATTATACTCTATATAATAGGCGTATATACAAATATTCTAAAAAGTTGGGACACTGTGTAAAATGTAAGTAAAAACAGAATGTAATGATTTACAAATCATATAAACTCATTTAATTAAAGATAGAGCAAAGGCAACATATCAAATGTTGAAAATGAGAAAAGTTATTGTTTTATGACAAATACACACTTAATTTCAATTTGATGCCATCAACATGTTTCAAAAAAAGGTGGGACAGGGGCATGTTTACCTGTGTGCTGCATCACCTCTTCTTTTAACAGCAGTCTGTAAATGTTTGGGAAAGGAGGAGACCAGCTGCTGGAGTTTTGAAAGTGAAATTTTGGCCCATTCCTGCCTGATATAAGATTTCAAATGCTCAACAGTCCAGGGTCTCCTTTGGTGTATTTTTAGTTTCATGATGCGTCAGATGTTTCAATGGGTGACAGGTCTGCACTGCAAGCAGACCAGTCTAGCACCCAGACTCTAATACTATGGAGCCATGCTGTTGTATTACACACACAATGTGGTTTGTCATTGTCTTGCTGAAATATACAAGGCCTTCTCTGAAAAAGACGATGTCTGGATGGCAGCATATGTTGCTCCAAAATCTGTATGTATCATTCAGCATTAATGGTGCCTTCTCAGATGTGCAGGCTACCCAAGCCATGGGCACTAATGCACCCCCATATCAACTTGAATGCTGGTTTTTGAACTGTCTGCTGATAACAAGCTGGATGGTCTCTGTCCTCTTAAGTCTGGAGGACGCAGCATCCATGATTTGATTTTCAAGAATTTGAAATTTTGATTTGTCAGACCACAGGACAGTTTTCCATTTCGCCTCAGTCTTAAATGAGTTCTGGCCTAGAAAAGTTGGTAGCATTTCTTGATCATGTTTAGAAATGGCTTCTTCCTTGCGTGGTAGAGTTTCATCCTGCATTTGTGCATGCAGCGATGAACTGTGTTCAAAAAGAATGGTTTTTGGAAGTGTTCCTGAGCCCATGCAGTGATTTCCACTATAGAATCATGTCTGTTTTTAATGGAGTGCTGCTCGAGGACCTGAAGATCATGGCTATCCGATATTGGTTTTTGGCCTTGCCCCTTGTGTACAGAGATTTCTCTGGATTCTCTGAATCTTTAAATAATATTATGTACCTTAGATGATGAAATTCCCAAATACTTCGCAATATTAGATTGAGGAACATTATTCTTACATTGTTGCACTATTTGCCCATGCAGTCTTTCACAGAGTGGTGAACCTCTCCCCAGGTTCACTGCACAGAGACTCTGCCTCTCCGGGAGGCTCTTTTTATACCCAATCATCTTACTGACCTGTTGCCAATTAACCTAATTAGTTGTGAGATATTCAACCAAGTGTTTTGTTTTAGCATTACACAATTTTTCCAGTCTGCCCCAACTACTGTCCCAACTTTTTTGAAACGTTTTGCTGGCATTAAATTCAAATTGAGCATATATTTGTCATAAAACAATAAAATTTCTCAGTTTCAACATTTGTCACGTTGACTTCATTCTAATTTTCATTAAATATGGGTTTATATGATTTGCAAATCATTGCATCCTGTTTTCATCTACATTTTCCAATGTGCACATTTTCCAGTGTCCAAACATTTTTGGAAATGTGGTTGTATTACTATTAGGTTAGATTCCAGTGACATCCGTCTGTTCATTTAAAAAAATAACTGATTCAATTAAAATGAGTCAAAAATAGGTTAAAAGGAAGTAGTGTGTCTTTGCAACAATAGGCTGCAGTGCATGTACTTGTGTTCCAGTGAGAGAGGGACAAACAGAGTGGGAGAAAAAAGCAAAGACTGAGATGACCAAGAATATTCTGCCCTCGCTTTGATGTACTTCAACTGACGGGCACTGAATACATTGCATGTTTCCGGGGTGGGTCCTGAAACACTAATCTTGCTGTATCAATTCTGTTTAGAACAATTTGTCCTGTATTTTCATGCACATGCATTCCCCAGTGTAACTACTCAACCAGGACACTTGCCTAACTGGTAACCATTCAGCGTTTCATGGTGTGGATTTGTGGGTTTTTAGTGCCAGTGACCAGCAATTGGTTTGGATTAATACATTACAGGCTGCGCTGTAGCATATAAGCTTTTCTGAACTATGTGGTTGATTGTATTATCCATTCATGAGAAACACTTTCTAAACGTTCAGTTCATGTGACTGCATTGAAAAAAATGTGCTGTGATCACTTAAAAATTTAAGAAAATGTTTTGCATGCACTTTTTCAAGTAAATTCAACTGAAGTCAAATTTAAGTAAACTGAATTATTAACTATTTGTTGGTAATACTCAGATTAACAGTTCACTTGCTGTACTCAAAAACCTTTGTCATACTAGTTAATCCCTATGTTGTTAAACCCTATGTTGAGTTATTCTTATTAAGAAAAGGTATTTGAATGATTAAATCATTCAAACATCTACAGTTATTTGGGAGAAAAGCAAATAAGAACTGAGGCCTGTATCACAAAGCAAGATGTGTTGGTGAGCTAGATAACTTGTCGGATTTAAGGAACCCTAGTTTAAATGGACTTTGTTCACTTACATTTAGCCCGGTCTGTCTTAAATCTGACAAGTAATCTTGCTAATCTAAAAATTCAGCTTCAGCTGTGGGTGTGACCGTGCTGCAGAGAGGAGAATATGCATATCTCAGAAGCATATACATTTTTACGCTTAAGCTCCTGATGGTAGAATATGGCCCTTAATGAATGTGATTGGTCAAAGGAAAACTTTGGTAGAGGTTACTGCACTTTTGGGGGCACTCAAGGACATGAAAACTTCCCACTCTTGGCAACACATCAATCAGAGGATTTGACAAGGCTTAGTCTAAACAAGTCTTAACTCTGTGTATCTTACTAGATGTCAAACACATATAAACACCATTTTCTACAGTCATTAGAGTATATTTACTAGATGCTAGAATCCAGCATCATTTGAGAAGCACAGAAAAGGACAAACCTTATTGATGAAAGAGGCAAAGCGGTTGTTGAGGGTTTTGATCTGCTCCTTCTCCTGAGAGCGGATGGCCTGGATGTTGGGGTCGATTTCAAGGTTGAGGGGGGCGAGGAGGCTTTGGTTCACAATGACAGCTGTGATGGGAGGGCCTGCAAAACCAGCACCACCACCGAAGGCAGCACTGCTACCGAAGCTGCCTCCATAGAAGCCGCCATCCATGCCGCCTCCGAAGCTGCCGCCTCCGAAGCTGCTTCTTGCGCCGAATGC
>JAODLD010000117.1:1208351-1219921 GCA_026781065.1 Mormyrops boulengeri
TCCCTGCATGTTTTTCAGCTCACTCTCCACCTTGATCTTCTCATTGCCCAAGCCATCAAGCTGCCTGCGCAGGTTGGTGATGTAGGCCTGATACATAGCGTCAATGTTGGACTGGGTGGTGGTCTGCTCCTGCATCATGCTCCACTTGGTCTCCAGCATCTTGTTCTGTTGCTCCAGGAAGCGTACCTGTGGGGATTTATATATTAAGCTATGTTAAACTTTAAAAATGGCAAACTACCCTAAGCAAGTGTGTCCCATTTCTATAAGTAAGTAACCTAAGATGAGGAACATTGCACTGGCACTAAAGGGTTCCTTGGCGACATGGCACAACATAGTATTTCATTTATATGTAATTCACCTCAATTTTCCTGAAAAAATAAATCCACCTTCTACAATGAGCTGTGATAGGCACCACTGTGACAAAAAAATGCAGTTGTGTAACGTTGTAAAATTCCACCTTTTAAACAGCTGCACACAAGTATGAAATAAAATGTAATGACTGCATGTTCTGGTACAAAATGCATGTTACTGTACTGATTCTATTAAAGAGGTGTGGGTAACGATTAAGGGCCATTTTCCACCCTAAGTCACTGCGTTTTTCCCTTCGTGGTCTGAGGGCTGTATAATGTCAAGCGCCTCTACGTGGCCAAACGCAAAATTGCATTTATTTGAAAGCCTAATGTAACAAAAAACTTTTTATATTTAATATTCATCTAATAAATAAATGGCGCAATCCAAAACGCATCAGAATAATTACATAATTATATAGGCCTAATAATCATACCGCAACAATAGTATATAAAAATATATTAGTATATTAAAATATATTACAATTAGGCTAGATTTAAGTGATACCTGTCTTGTCAACTTGAACAGTTAGGCTAGAAGACTGGTCCATTAAAGAAAATAATTGTTTCAGTTTAAATGAGTTAAAATAGCTTCAAATAAAGTTGGGTTCCCTCACAGTGCATCTACTACCACTCCTGCAAGAGTGAGGCACGCGGAGAAGAATGCAAAGACAGAGACGACCAAGAATATTCGCTCTCGATTCGATGCATTTCAACTGACACCGAATGCATCACATGTTTCCGGTGGATCATGAAACGTTACTTTCTGTACCGACTCCATTTTGAAACAATACGGGATGCGATTTGTGTATTATTTTCATACATATACTAGGTTAGGGATCCCGAGCGGAACTGTTTGACCAGGACATTTGTCTAATAGTTAACGTTCAGTGGTGTAGATTTGTGGGTTTGTACTCGCAATGAGTACAAATTGCTTTAGAATAATACAACTCAGCCTACGCTGTAGCGTATAGCCTAATCTTGTTTGGAATATGCAGTTAATTAAATTATTTCTTTATCAATAATGCCTTAGGGGGTAGTTAATCAGCTTTATTAAATATTTATTTCTGTAATAAAAGTATTTAATCAAATCCAATGAAAGAGTTACGGAGGAAAAACGGCAAAACTAACAAAAAAGTAAGCAAAAATATACATATTGTTAGACAAATTAACTGTTTTTGCGGATTGGCTGCAATAAAATGAAAAGGTTTAAAAAGATTTTATCGATTTCTTTTAACTTGATCTTAAAACTGCAACAGTAGTGAGAGTTTTGGCTACTTATTTGGGGATGATGGTTTAAAATCATTAAATCAGAGCAACAAAAGACAACATTTTAATAAACCTAAAAAAAATGTTATGGTAATGACAACTGCGCTACACAAAAAACCTAACACCGTATCTCCTTTTTTATTTTCCAGAACTTCTCGTGTTCATGAGAATGACGGCGTAGTAGCATAACCCACCATGCTTTCATTTTCAAACAAAGGGATTTCTGTGGATTTCAATTAGGTTCACATGGTAAATTAAACAGTAAATCTCCTACGTTATCCTTGCGCGCATAACCCACTTCTCTTGATTGATACATTAATTAGTGTTTGCCCGGCCGCGCCTTCTTTTCGAGTTACGCACTGTGGGCGTGGCAAGGAGAGAATACGCGTGCATTCAATCCTATACACTTGATGCATTATTTAAAAGCCTCGCGCTCACTAAAATCGCGTGCTAAAATACACCGATCCAATGGGAAAATACGGTTAGGGGAATGTGACTCCAAAACTTAGTCACTTACGCTAAATAAAATTTAATTAAAACAGTGATACCAGTGACAAATAATTATATACATTTTAAATAAGAAATAATAATAATAATGCATTATTGAATTACATCATAAACATCTCTTATGAGTCTATGAGCCTTGATGAATTTCCTAGTAACCGTTTTAACTGAATGTGCCAAGAGTGAGGAATATTGATCCACATCCACCTTGCGTCCGGGCATGCGCACAGCAGAAATACAACGGATTATGTGTGTTTTTTTTATGATAAGTGAAGTATTTTTAGTTTTTTAGAATCTAAGACCTATGCAATGCGTGGATGTACAAAAAGTTTGATTCTTTCAGATTCGATTTGAAAACCAGTCCGACCGATTCACTGAAAAGAGCCGATTCAAAAGAACGATTCGTTCACGAATCCCGCATCAGTATCGTTCACTTGGATGTTTCTTGTTAAGACCACGTCCCATTGTAGTTTGTGTAGTGCTTTCCTCTTCAACCAAAAATAGTGCATATACAAATATGATTCCGTGTTGTATTTGACTTGGGTAATACTATTTCAGTCCCGTTAGAACAGATATGCGGTGTCATATCACGCAACGTAACTTTTTGCGCTCAGAAGCACTTATGCGCCCAATAGTATATTATGGCTCTAAATTTATGATTGGTCAGAAGGATGATAGCGGTTACTGCATTTTTGGGGGCACTCAAGTACATAAAACTTGGGATCCCACTCTTAGAAACACGTTAGTCAGAGCATTTGACAAGACTTAGTCTAAACAAGTCTGATCTATGTATCTTTCTAGTTGTCAAAAAAATGCAAGTACTGTTTTCTAATCAGTCAATAGAGTATATTTACTAGATGCTGGAATCCAGCATATTTTGAGAAATACAGAAAAGCACAAACCTTATCGATGAAAGAGGCAAAGCGGTTGTTGAGGGTTTTGATCTGTTCCTTCTCCTGAGTGCGGACGACCTGGATGTTGGGGTCGATTTCAAGGTTGAGGGGGGTGAGGAGGCTTTGGTTCACAGTGACAGCTGTGATGGGGGGGCCTGCAAAACCAGCACCACCACCGAAGGCAGCATTGCTACCAAAGCTGCCTCCATAGAAGCCGCCATCCATGCCACCTCCGAAGCTGCTGCCTCCGAAGCTGCTGCCTCCGAAGCTGCTTCTTGCGCCGAATGCCCCACTGCCGCCGCCGCCGACTGCAGAGTGCCTGACAGTGCTGCTCATACGGGTGGAGCCCCCTGGCGCAGCCTGTGCAGAGTAGCTGGAGAAGTTTCTCCGGACCATTCCACCTGAGCTGAACCCTCCATTTGTGCTCAGTCCGCTGCTGAAGCCTGTCTTGATCATTGTGGCCTTGATATATTCTAAGCGATGTAGCAAACTGGAGAGATGAGAGCAGGAGGAGTGCCCAGTGAGCTGGCTCAGAAAGAGAAGAGGAGTCCCTCTGTGTGGGTATCAGCTTAGGTTTGCTGCTTTAAATCTCCTGCTCTAATGGGGGGCGTGGCCCTACCAGGATGTGATTGCTTCTATGTACTGGGCCCACCCACCAAATTTACCTCCTGCAGGTGCAAAGTAAACTGATCAGATCTGGGTCTGTCAGTTGGTGGCCTTGCCTGGGGCTAACGTGTAGGGGCAAGGATCATGCTTTTCTGAAAATTCCAGTTTTTTTTTTTACTCATTTTCTCTTATGAAAAAATGCTATGGGTATTTTAATTACACGTGCTTACAATTTGTACATGATGTTAAGTATACAATGATCTAAATCACCAGAAATGGACATTAGGTTAGGCTTTTTAGGTTAAAATTTACATTTTGCACATTTAGTAGATGCTTTTGACCAAAACAATGAGCAAATGAGGCAAATGGCATGATGCAAACATACATGCTGACAAGGACTCAACTATGCATAAGCGCATAAGTAAGCTGAGATTTCATTGAATGGCTGAGTACAAGTGTAAGTGGTATTAAAGCAGGAGCGGCACAATAACTTCTTATAAAGTAGGAGCCTGATAACACTATTCAAGGACCAGAGGTTCAACATACGAACATTCACGGAAAGAGGCATCAGTCTAGTAGTGAAATTCATGGAACAGATGGGTCTTGGGGCATTCCTTGAAGGAGGAGCGTTCCCATCCTGCGAGCTTTACTCTTGCGTCATGGCATCTGGACCCAACCACACCTGTTTGTCAGCATCACATTGCCGTTGTGCCTGGAGACCTCTGACAGGTCTTCTTTTTTTATGGCCGGTGCAGTCCCTCAGCAGAACAAACACAGGGTGGAGCTCCGAAGTATCAAATTTTTTCAGAGCAATTACTATGGCCTGTGAAGAATTCTTTTTAGTGCAACTTAGTCTATGCTTGCGAAACTGAGAATTCCAAGACCTGTTTGTCATGAGAATGTCTGAAAAATTACTTTGACTTAAATCTTTATTGATATTTTAAATGTTATAAAGCACAAAGTGTCAGTGGGAGAGAAAGATTTTGGAGAGGAGGTTCCAGTGAGATCCAGTATAGAAAGCGGTACATGTGAAACTGGAACTGCACTTGAAATTCTTGTTGCCCAAAATCCAGCTTAATGCAACCAAACTTAAACTGACTTAAAGCTTTGATATATTTTTTTAAAGTTCGAAAGAGTAAAGTGTCAACAGTATAGAGAAAGATTTTCTCTTTCTTTGTGTGTGTGTGGAGGGGGGGGTTCCAGTGAGATCCAGTGTAGATTCCAGAAAGGAGTAAAAGGGAAATTGATAACTGCAGCTGCACATGTGTTTCTTGTTGTTCTTGTGAATATCTTACAGACAATTGCAAATGGAGTTTAAAACTGCAAAATCATTCTGCTGGTGGGACACAAGCAAGGAGAAAACCCTGGAGACCCAGAGCACTGGAGCAAAACCGTGATTACAGGCCTGAGGAGGGAGACATAGAAGGTTAGTGTGGTTTGGTACTGTGAGGGAAACTCCAACTCATAACTAACAAGTTGATATGACTGGCACGACACACCTCCTTTGATTGGCCTGGCTCTTGGTGCAACTTGTACCTCCCTCGACATGTGCTTTATGTTTTTCTTTTCAGGACATTCTGGGTTACACAGATATGTCATAATTTGATGTGTACATGCTGAATGTGTCTTGAAATCCTTTTTATGAGGGAAACCTACTTGCGCCTATTGAAATTTCTCAATTTTTTCTCAAAATTTCTCAAAATTTGCAAGACATATGGAAACAAACACACAAAGACAAACAAAATTGCACACCAAATCCTAATATAATCTCAAAACAAATACTTGTAGGAGTAACATACATTTGTTTTCTTTATATTTGCTGTTTTGAAGACAGTTGGTAGTATTCAATGTTCAAAATATATGCCTCATTGTGCACAGAATTACTCTGAGATACTTTAGTGCATTTGCAACTTGGATAACTGGATTGGATAAGTTCTCTTGATTCCAAAGACATGAGATTCATGTCTGTGTGTTATACCCATCCACAGTTACGAACCTTAATGGGTGCGAAAATCAACGCATTTTGCGTTTGCCAGGTTCTAAGGGTTAACCCAACAGTGGAGTAGACCAGGGAGTTGTGAACACACTCAGCCTGCTAGGGGTATTTTACTCAGTCATGCAGACCATGTAGACTGTAGTAGGAGGACAGTCAGTAGGGGCAGGAGCCTCCTGAGAGGGCTCCAATCTCATAGTAAACCTAGGCTAAAAAGACCAATGAAGGGAGAATTGGTTCAGGGGCATACTTAGCTCAAACTGATGGAAAATAGCATCCGTCCTGAGATTTTTTAACCTGGGTTGGTATGACAGGGAGGTGAGGGGCCATGACAGAGCTTAAACTCTCTGATGAATGTGCAGTAAAAAGCCAGAGATGTGTTGGAGGTCCTTTATCGACCACGGCACCAGCCAGGATCTAACAGCTGCCATCATTGACTCCTCCATCTGCACACCCTTTGGTTAGATGATGTATCCTAAGAAGGACAATGTGGGTTGATGGAAGGAGCATTTTTCAACCTTGTCATAAAACAGGCAGGAGAGAACATTCTGTACATGCCAAATGTGCTCGGCAAGGAACCTGGAATAAAAAAGCGCATCAGTGTTTACTGCCACAAATCTACTAATCATGTCCTGAAGGATATCATTGAAAATGGCCTGGAAGACGGAGGGTACATTTACAAGTCCAAAAGGCATCCTGAGGTATTCATAATGCCCCTGGGTCGTGGTCTTCCATTCATTACCCTCCTGAATGTGCACCAAGTTGTATGTCCTCCACAGGTCCAACTTTGTGAAGTCCTGCACATTGGGCAACTGCTCAATGGCGGCTGGGATTAGATGTAACAGGTTAGCGTAGCAAACGGTGACAGTGTTGAGACCCTGGTAGTCAATACACGGTCAAAGATTGCCGTCGTTCTTTGCCACAATTGGCAGAAGCTGCGTGCCCTTGACCTTGGGGAACACTGGCTGGAGGTTGCCATAAATCTGAAGAATCTCTGGTTTGGGCACCTTTGTTTGGCTCTCCACTATAGTGGACTGTATATGTAAGGGGTAATGAGACATCACAAGATGTGAACCAAGAAACAGTAATGCAGCCTTAATGGTTAGGAAAGCGCACTTGTAATTCAAAGATTGCTGGTTCGAATCCCCGACCAGCAAAGTACCGCTGCGGTACCCTGAGCAACTTACTGCCCCCAAGCACTGCTCCCCGGGCGATGCCCCCTGCTATGTCACAAAGTCACATATGGGCTAAATGCTTGTTGTTGTGCACTGTGTGCTGTGGTGTGTCAACAATGATCACTGATCACCAAATTCAGTGTATGAATTGTAGGTGGTAAGCCATGGGAGGCCAAGAACTGTGAGGTGCTGGGAAGGAAGAGGAGCAGTTCTCAGTGGGGTTTAGGAGTAGAACCAATGGTGGGGAGGTTGTCTGGGTGATGCCGAACGGAATACTGTCCAGAGCCTTGACCACGAGGGAGGTCGCCATGGGATGGATCTTCAGGTTGAGCCATTAGTTGACCTCTAGGCTGAGACATTGGCTGCAGCTCCCGAGTCCTCCATGGCCATGAGGGAGTGAATCTAGTCACCATCTGCCACCATCTGCAGGAACAGACAGCACTGCCACAATGGAGGAAGAGTGCTCATCTGCTCAGGTGATAGTAGGGACTGCGCCCTCATTGGTGGCAATGGGTAGGTTGGTGGGACATTCTGTTACCTGGTGGATGGCCATACCACAGTAGTGAAACAGCCTTGCAGGCACACAGGAGGCCAGCTCAGTAATCAGCTCAGAGCTCAACCTGTTCTTGAACATGGTGCACAGGGCTGATTCATTCCAGCTGCTCTCCACTGCTAGAGTGAGGAAATCTTTGACATAGTGGCCGAACCCTGGCCATGGGTCAACCACAGCAGCCATTCACTCGCCTCCCCACCGCTGACACGGTGATCAGAAACAGCCCTGAACTCCGAGAGAAATCGATCGTAGCTGGAGACCAGCTCCCCACCATGCCCTTGGACAACAGTAGCCCAGTCCAGTGCTCTTCCAGCCAACCAGGAGATTGTATTGGCTATCCTGGATTGCTCAGGCAACATCACTTGGAGATGCTGAGAGGCGGGAGCTGGGCTCTGCTGGGATGGAACTAGAGAAGAGGACAAGATCTCTAGAAAGAATGGCTGAACAGGCAGTGCCATGTAAGGGTAGGGAAGACGCTGACTAAATAGCCAATTTTTACATATGCTTGTATATGGAAAGATGACAATAAAGTTTACTTTGACTTTGACTTTGATAACACAAGTGAAAGACATGAGGGTAATGATAGGAGGAGCTCCAAACCATAAATGAGGTAGGAACACAGCAAGCAGGGTAGTTAACCAATTAACAAAATAGGGGGAAGAAACTAAGGCACAGGTGTCAAACTGCAGTCCTGGAGGGCTGGAGCCCCGCACATTTTTGGGTTTCCCCTCATTTAACACACCTGATTCAATTGTGCTAATTACCTCACAGCTCTTGAGCTCAATCATTTGTGGTGGAACAGGGAGAGAACTAAGCTACACAGGGCTCCGGCCCTCCAGGACTGCAGTTTGACACCCCTGAACTAAGGAAACCATAATGAGGGAAATACGGAAACACAAAGCCCCGGCTAATACTTTGTAGACGTGGAGTGCCCGAGCAAGAGTGCTGGCATGACAAAAGCACTTGTTAAAAGCTACACACGATGAGGGGCAGGAGATAAGCCTTCCTGATGGAAAGTGAAAATAGAAATCATATGCAGTGTGTGTAAAGAGAGACTATTCAAAGAGCTTGATGACAGGACCAGGGAGCTGGTGCCGCCATGACAAGCATTTATTCCTGTTCTTCTTCATTTTTTTTCTTCAGGTATAGAGATACTATCTGCTGCAGTTCAAGCAGTGGCATTTGATCAAATCCCCATAAGTCTGGCAAGTCAGAATTTCTAGGTGCCGCCAAGGGTGGAGGGTGTCCAGTTCGGTGACCTCAGGATCACATTTTTGCCCTGTAGATGACGTGGTCCTGTTGGCTTCATCAAGCAGTGACGTCCAGTGTACACTGGGATGGTTTGCAACCAAATTTGAAGTGGCTGGAATGAGGATCAGCACCATTAAGTAGAAGGCTAATGTCCTCACCTGGAAAAGGGTGGATTGCCTCCTCTGGTTTTGTGGATGAGTTACTGCCTCAAGTGGAAGAGGTTAAGTATCTTGTGGTCTTGTTTACAAGTGAGGGATAATGGAGCAGGAGATTGACATGTCGATTGGGGTAGTGTCAGCAGTCATGTGGCCGATGTACTGGTGGTCTGTTATGGTGAAGAAAGAGCTGAGTCAAAAGGTGAAGCTTTTGATTTGCTGGTTGATCTATGTTTCTATCCTCACAAGCTTTTGGCTTGAAGCTTTCTTCTCAGGGTGTCTGAGCTCAGAGTGTGTGGGGCTCAGTGTAGAACCGCTGGTCCTCTGCATTGAAAGGAGCCAACTAAGGTAATTTGAGCATCTGGCTAGGAAGCCTCCTGGGTGCCTTCCTGGGAGGTGCTTTGGGCATGCCGAACTCGGAGGAGACCCTGGGGCAGACCCAGGATACACTGGAAAGATTACATTTCTTGGCTGGTCTTGAAAATCTTAGTATTTCTCTAGCGGGAGGAGCTAAGTGAGGTGACTGTAGAAACGGAGGTCTGGCTATACCTGCTCAGACTGCTGCCCCCGTGATCCGGAACCGGATTAGTGATGGAGAATAGATGGATGGATGGAATGGGGGATCTGGGGGGGAATCCTGGATCCCCAATAAATGATGAAGGGCCGCTAAGAGAAGAAAAAGTTTTCTGCCAATGAGTTTTTCATGATTTTAATGGTATCTCCCCCAGGGGCATTTGGTCACTTTGAACATTGACTCATCTATTACACAGACCCACTGGTCTCATAGCTCAGGACAAAGTTATAGAGGAAAACAGAAAGGTAATGTAACATGTTTTAAAACTGATTTAAAATATTGGCGTCGACCCTTTTTCAGCATCAACGTCATCGACTATTTCAGGACTTCCTTTTAATGGATGTAGGTGCATCACATGGGTGATAGTCCAGGAAAACTTTGTTGTATGTAAGCTCTGCACACGCAGAACCAGGGATGAGATACAAACCCACCACAAACACAGGAAGAACATATAAGCTCTGCACATGGAGAACCACAGACACACACAGACAAGATTGAAACCACCAGCCTCTGGAGGTGTGAGGCTATGCTGCTGTTCATTGTGGCCATGTGTAACACTCCTTTAAAAAGTATTCACCTTCTGTTTTACAGCTGGCTTTACATGACAAATTATGTCACTCTCAATTACTGAAGTGTGGAGTCAGTCTTATAACCTTCTATATCACATAGGTGATATGTCAACTTGACACCGGAGTTGCCAGTGTCAGACTTCATGACAAAAGTTGGGACGAACCTTAATCAATGCTTTTATTCTCCAGATATGTAAGCTGTCACGAAGGGCTTATGTTGGAGTCGTGTAGCCTTACGAAGAGCACCCTTAATTAAAGCGTTACCGAGAGATCAGAGTTAGACCGAACCAAAACAAGGCATGTAATAGCTAATAGGAGATCACATTTCAGAGATCAGGCATAGATAGTTACCTACTTAAAATGTACTACACGAAAGTGAACTAAGCATTTAAGGGAATCCCAAAATAATATAAAATATATGCTACTATGGAATTAAGTGGTATTAATTATTTTTACATTTTGGGTGAATATTTGAACTTTGGGGGCAATTAATAATTAGTAAATTATTAATTATTAATTTACTTAATAATATGAATGATGCATTTTAATGGAACTATGTTGCACATCTCTGGTTTTTCCTCTGTTGTTTCTCCCCTTTCCTTTCAGTATGACGTTACTGTTCCTTCTTTTTTTCATAATTATTTTAGTGTTACTTTTACGTAGTTCTTGATTTCATTATTTTTATTATGGCAACGTTCACCGCCTTGCATTTCACTACAGATTATTGTCGGATTGTATACCTTGCATGTGACAAATAAAACCCTTCAATCCACAAATCCGAATTTCGTAGTAATTACATTTTGTAATTTTAAGGCTTGTTTTTCTGTAAATACCTGCATGCACCAGTAGGTGGTACATTGCACAACTGAATGACATTATGTGAACGATCATGTCCAATTAATCCATGAAATTTGTTTCCATCATTCAACAATCACTATTTTCTGATGGAATTAGATTTTTTTTAGCCCCATCTCACCTGCTACTCCCGTTTGTGTGGAGCCCATTCACTAAAATTATTATCAAATTAATCAACAACAAGTTAATAAGAAGACTCGTTTTATTAAATCTAAACACAAGGGGGAAAACCCTCGTCTGGGCAAGCGTTCTATACCTGGTGATGCAGGAATAAAAATGCAGAGGTGCGTGCCTGTCAAGAATATAATGAGAGAGGAGCGGCACAAAAGAAAATCCTCTCTTTCCGTGAAGATATCCGCAGGTGTTTTTATACCCACACCGGCGCCAGGTGTGGGCAATTAACGTCCCCGCTGCAACATGCAGCCAGTGCATGGCCACTACACTGACTGCGAGAGGCGCAAGGGGGTCGTAACAAGTGTTTGTAACTATTCTCATGTCACTTATAATGTGAATTGAATCCTGAAAAGAGATATGGAGAATAGACAAGAAACCACATACAGTGAATACAGATCTCAGATTTATTAACGTATTTGATGTTACGATTTCAGTTGTGGTCAATAAATCTGGTCATGACTGGGTTTTACACTGAAACAACAGAAAACCAAACTGAGAAAATGATTTCATAACCACCGTGAGAAATGGCTTGTCCAGGACTGGAAAGTATTGAAAATCCAAGGTTTGTTTTCAATGCAGAGCAGAGAATTGACCTAACAGATCAACTAAGATGAGAATAATATGACCGCTCTTCATTAAAAGCTAAATAGCT
>JAODLD010000117.1:1229336-1239729 GCA_026781065.1 Mormyrops boulengeri
ATCTTATATACCTGGATCATGTCCCCCCTTAGTCTCCTTTGCTCGAGGCTGAACAGATTCAGCTCAGCTAACCTCTCTGCCAGGCGTTATTATTTCTTCCCTTTGTGGTCATTTTCATACTATTTACAGCCATGCCTCCTGCATCCATAGACGCACCATTGAAAAGATGGAAAGCAGGATCAGTGACCATATGCACACTGTGGGCTGCTGATGAGTAGCCCACTTACCACTTACAGTAGTAGAAATTGGAGGGTATTTTTTGTGTGTGTTTTTCGTATAAATGTGTATTCGAATTTGGACGACGAGCGCCACGCCGCACAGTGGACGCAGAAGGATAAGTTGAGACAACATTTACCGTTATCAGTCTGGGTTGGCAAAAAGTAGCTGCATCTGAGACCCTTGCTCCGCAGCGGTTCCCCCCCCCCCCATTCAAGGCAAAGGGACATTGGCTGGCAAGTCAGAGCAGTAAACCGGGTCACAAAATAAACATTAACGTCGCTTAAAAATGCAACACATACAGTATGAAAGGAATGCCGTGTGAGTTTCATGTTTTAGTTCTCACACACAAACATAAACTGTACATCTTGTAATGATATGCTTTTTCCACTTGCTTCCAGTATTGTGCTGGAATGGAAATACATAATACAGAAAAATCATAATGTAAAAATATAAGACTAAATAAGAAAAAAATAAAATTAACTATTAAAATAAACCTGCAAAATGCAACCCCCATTTCCAAAAAAGTTTGGACGCTGTGTAAAATGTAAATAAAAACGGAATACACTGATTTGCAAATCATGTAAACGCACATTTAATTGAAAACAGAACAACGACAAGATTTCAAGAGTTGAAAATGATAATTTTTATCATTCTATGACAAATATATGCTCAATTTGAATTTTATGCCAGCAACACATTTTAAAAAAGTTGGGACAGGGGCAACAAAAACACCTGGTTGAATATCTCACAACTAATTAGGTTAATTGGCAACAGGTTGGTTAGATGATTGGGAATAAAAAGAGCCTCCCAGAGAGGCAGAGTCTCTGTGCGGTGAAGATGGGGAGAGGTTCACCGTTCTGTGAAAGACCGCATGGGCAAATAGTGCAACAATGTAAGAATAATGTTCCTCAACCTAATATTGCAAAGAATTAGAGAATTTCATCATCTAAGGTACATAATGTCATTAAAAGATTCAGAGAATCCAGAGATAACTCTGTACACAAGAGACAAGGCCAAAAACCAATATTGGATAATCTTTGGCTCCTCAGGCAACAGTGCATTAAAAACAAACATAATTTTATAGTGGAAATCACTGCATGGGCTCAGGAACACTTCCGAAAACCATTGTATGTGAACACAGTTTGTCGCGGCATCCACAAAAGCAGGATGAAACTCTACCATGCAAAGTAGAAGCCATATCTAAACAGGATCCAGAAACGCCACCAACTTCTCTGGACCTGAGCTCATTTAAAATGGAGGCAAAATGGAAAACTGTCTTGTGGTTTGACGACCCAAAATTTCAAATTCTTTTTGAAATCATGGACGCTGCGTCCTCCAGGCTAAAGAGGAGAAGGACCATCCAGCTTGTTATCAGCGGACAGTTCAAAAGCCAGCATCCGCGATGGTGTGGGGGTGCATTAGTGCCCATGGCTTGGGTAGCCTGCACATCTGAGAAGGCACCATTAATGCTGAATGATACATACAGGTTTTGGAGCAACATATGCTGCCATCCAGACATCGCCTTTTTCAGAGAAGGCCTTGCATATTTCAGCAAGCCAATATCAAATCGCATTCTGTGTGTATTACAACAGCATGGCTCCATAGTAGAAAAGTCCGGGTGCTGGACTGACCTGCCTGGAGTGCAGACCTGTCATCCATTGAAAACATTTGGCACATCATGAATCCAAAAATATGACAAAGGAGACCCTGAACTGTTGAGCAGTTGAAATCCTATAGTCATGGCCAAAAATATTGGCCCCCCTGCATTTATGTCAATAAACACACCACTTCTCCCAGAAAATTGTTGCAATTACAAATGCTTTGGTATCGTCATATTCATTTCTCTTGTTGGCACTGGAAGAGCACAAAAAGCAGAGGAAAACAATGAATCTCAGACATTCCACACAAGACGCCAAAAATGCCCTGGAGAAAATTATTGCCACCCTCAACTTAATACTTGGTACCACAGCCTTTGGAAGAAACAACTGATTTTAATCACTTTCTGTAACAATCAATGATTCTTTTACATCTCTCTACTAGAATTTTGGACCACTCTTCCTTTGCCAGCTCCTCCAGGTCTCTCAGATTCGAAGGGTTTCTGACATAAATGCAGGGGTGCCAGTATTTTTGGCCATGACTGTATATCAGGCAAGAATAGAACATTTCACTTTCGAAACTCCAGCAGCTGGTCTCCTCAGTTCCCAAACATTTACAGACTGTTGTTAAAAGAAGAGGTGATGCAGCACACAGGTAAACATGCCCCTGTCCCAACTTTTTGGTCAAACGTTGGTCATATATTTGTCATAAAACAATAACATTTCTCAGTTTCAACATTTGATATGTTGTTTTTTTTCTGTTTTCAATTAAATATGGGTTTCTGTAATCTGTAAATCACTGCATTCTATTTGAATTTACATTTTACACAGCGTCCCAACTTTTTGGGAAACGGGGTTGCAAGACAAAAATGGTAAGTAAAGATACCTTTACTCTACAAGGTTCTGTGTCCTCAGTATGTGCTGTATATTTATAGTATATTTATATTTAATTATTGTAATACACATGTAGCTATTATTAAAAAGACAGCATTTATCATCAATACATGCTACTTGCACATTGTTTAACTCAAAAACCCCATCTGTGCATTGGCCTGTACTAACAGTAAATAAGTATTCAGACAAGATATGATTACATCTCTACCATGTGTTGTGTTTTATTTTGATCTAATGTATTGCATGATGCTGAGCTGTGTGAAATGGTTAACAATACATGAACTATTACTTTTCTAAACTGGATTTCTGTAGAAATTCTGATTTTTAGAGGAAGAAATGCATGAATTTATTAAAGAAAAGGGACATTTTTCTCAGAATTGCTGGCATGTAATGAAGAAACAGGAAGATTTATGACTATTGTTATGCTAAGACATTCAGAGATTAGGGTCAGGGTTAGGGTTAGGGTTAGGGTTAGGGTCAGGGTTAGGTTCTACTTAATGATGTAAATTACAGAATATTTGCTACATGGTTATTTCTCACTGACTCTTCTGCTGACATTTTGTCAGGGGCCCCAGAAACGCCCCTGATGGTAGCACTATTATGGTTTTAGGCCAGAGGGCTTTTACTGGTAAAATACTGTCCCTCAAGTCAGATCCGAAACACCAGACCTGTGCAAGAGAGCTACTAGTTTTGGGACATTCAGCTCTTTTGTAATATTGAGTAGCTTGAATGCATGTTTTTTACACTCTCAGTTCATCCATGGTAATAAATCACACTTTAAAAAGCTACAGCTGACTCCTTAGAAGGAATTTATCCAAGAAGATGTAACGCTCATTCAAAACTGTCATTAAAAGACTGCAGTGTAAAAAGTCCAGACAAAAGACCTGGCAAAATAGAACCATGAAAATGTGAAGAAAGTGAAGATGCGAAACCTTGTTTCTGTATTGTAGCAGGAGGTGGATTGGGGATTTTTAACTCTAAGACCCATTTTGGAGTGACTTTGTTTGACACTCCATTATGCTGCAAGCTAGAGTGGCAGCATTTCCATAGAAGGGGAGCACTAGGGAAGTTTCCAACGATACAATTTGCTGATCTAGGGGGGGTTGATCTTGTGGGATGGGTGGCAACTGTAGGCAGTGGTGTTAAAACGTAACATTAAACATTCAAGATGTTTTAATTTATTTTTTTAGGATAAACACATAAAAAACTATGTCTTTGGTGGTTGGCCTTTGGTGGTGGGTAAAATGGATTATTTGGGGAGGGGGTGGGCACGGCCCATTAATGACCGCCCATGAGTTATTCTGCTTTGATTCTTCAAAGGCTTCTGTGTTAATTATGATTTTGACCCTCTGTCCTTCCAGACCAGGGGGTATTCCGCAAAGTAGGATTTCCCAGTAAGCTGGTTAATGGACCAAATTTGAAAACTGCCCAAAAGGAAGAGAGGTAAGTGACATTTCTATTGGACAATCTTTACATTTGGCTTATGTTATCTGGCTAATGAAGAAATCCTGCGTTGTGAAGTGTGTGGCGGGATGCTGCTTGCAGTCTCCTTGTATGCATGGGTGACCGCTATCATGTTTTCAGCAGTTGATCTTTGCTCATGCAAACTGTTGCTTTCCAAACCCAGCAACACCTTTATCAAGCCAACCCTTCTGGAGTGGAAAACTGAAGCGAGCTGGAACCATGCTGTAACGTGTCTCTCTCCGGGTATGGCTCGGGTACGGGTCGGCTCCTGTATGCCAGTGGAAAAGTGCCGTTACAGAAAACACTTAGCTTACTGCAGCAGGAAACCCGCTCACTAACACAGAGGGAACATGAAAACCCCAGGCAAACAGAGCAGAGGAGGGATTCAAACCCTAAACCCTGTTTGAATCACTGTACCGCCCCATGCATGACCTCCAATACTAATATGGAAGATTTCTGATTTTCCTTGAATCTGTCAGACTTCTTTTTCTTTCAGACCCCAGAGCCATTAGCTTGCTTAAACATGTCTGTTGGCCAAATACACAGCTGTTTTTGGAGAACTCATCCTTCATGACAGAAGACAAGATAGGAGTTACCAGTTTTGTTTACTTACTCCAGCATCATCCATTCTGGGAATGAATTTTATGTTGCAAAACAATTTCATTCAAATAAGCACTGAAAGCAAATAAACACATGTCAAAGTAAACATATGGGGCAGTTTGACCATATAAAGAGCTAAATTTTTCTGTTCCATCCCTTGGCTGAGTGACATAACACAAAGGTTCACATTCACCCGTTCTTTTGTATGCAAACACAAAACATTCATGTTTACTTGGCAGAAACCATCACGACACCAAACAATGTGGGTGTGGCAGCACCCCAGCAGTCTTTCAGTAAGAGTGAGAATAATGCAGTGCTTCCTGTTTTCTAGTCACCCATGCTAATCTGTACTTCTGGAGTGGAAAAAGAAACATAAGATTATATGACCTTTATTGATCCTAGGGGGAAATACAGAGTAGCAACAGTTTGGGAAAACCTTAATAGCTCATTTAGTGGGCTTGTTTGGTCAAAAGAAGTCTCTTATACAGTGGAACCTTGGGACACAAACTTCGTTTCAGAAGGCTAGTCAAAATGAAATTTGGTCGAGGTCCAAATCAAATTTCCCCATAAGAAACAATGTAAATAAATTTTATCCATTCCAGACCAATGATTGTCATTTGAAACTTATCTACCTGCCTAACTAATGACAAAAAGCATTAACAATAAATATAAAACTAATACACACATGAATAATCAATAAGCCCATAGAATAATCAATAAATATGGAATAAATGACAATCTCATACTCTGAAGAGAGAACAGACACACATGCACCACCTTCAAGTCTCGCTGTAATTTCCTTTTTAAATTCCACAGTTACTCTCACTGCTCTCCTCTTTGGTTTGCTGCTGTCAGTGCTCACTTTCCTAGGGGAAAATGTACATCACAAAATGTACAGACGCTCATCTATTTATAAACATTCAACTTACGAACTTTCAGACATACGAACAAAGAGGACTGTAAGTCCAAACTGTGTTCACTGGGCTCCCGTTTCCTGTCCGCAACATCATTTTTTTTTTCTGCGCACCAATTCCGCCTAGTACGACTTCTGGTCGCTACTCCCATCGCGCAGCAGCGTAGCCTACGTACTCCCAGCATCCTAGTTCTTAGTACTTGCGTATGCCCTTAAAATTATGTTGAATAACAATTTACAAACATTTCAAGTTGCGAACGGCCATTCGGAACTTATCTCGTTTGTGAAATTGTGAGTAGAGGAGATAAAGTGCCAAAAATTCACACCGAACACAGGAACACAACTTCCGCATGTCGAACTCGGTCAAAAGCTACTGTGAGACTGAAAGTGATTCATAGGCATAAGCATCCCAGTAGGTCTGTTTGCCTTTGTGTTAGCCCAACAGAGACGTGGCTTGAATCATACAAGTTTTAGCTGGTCTGTTTCTTTTTTTTTTTTATCAAAATAAAACCATGTCACCAATGGTAAAACGTCTAAAGGCTGTCTATCCTAAGGAGCTGACAGTGGAAATCAGGTAAAGGCTTTGCTGCTGTTAATCAATTTAGGCTGCTACAAGTTGTGCTGTTAAATATACTGTACTGACAGGACACCTTACCCTGGTAGGTCATTCACTGTAAGGATGCGTTTTGGTTGGTTTGAAAACCGATGGCTTCACAGAAGTCAAAATGTATCTCCTTGAGCCTAATTTAAAAAGGATATCTTCACCCACAATCTACAATTTGTAATTATACATTGGCTGACATTGTAAGTATTCAGAGTGAGCAGGTTTCCTCATTAGACAGAGGTGTCTGCATAAAGGCTGGTTCATACTTCTCCGCGTGCGTACTAGCAGACGTGTCCAGTCGAATGTTTATGATGCCTTTGACATCATTCTGCACCTCCGTGGACGAACGCCTGCTGCACTCCAAATTTGTGTCCTGCCAGTGGTGTACACGCAGCTCTGGACAGATTGTGCATGATCAGTTCACTATCATCCACTTTAAATACCAACAATCTTGCTTTTGACGAGAGTTGGGGTAGTTTGCAAACTCTGTAGATTATTTACAAGGTACTAAAACTGTTACATACATGTAAATGTGTGTGTATGTGAGCACAGACTTGTCTCGAATTGAAAATCTTACGCCAGCCAGCTGAGAAAGGTTGGCATCCGTGTGAGCTGCTTCTCTGAATTTGAAAATAGAGAAATGGGCACCTCACTGCTGTCGTATATTTGCAGAGAATTTCAGAATGATAATTTACCAGCCACTTGTTTGTGTTCACTGAGGCCAACACCAAGTGGCCACACACTGCTGGAGAGGGCGTGGCCTTACCAGATGGCTGCCGGAGCACTTCCTGTCTCCTGATAAAGAATACCTCCACAGGCGTGGCACCCCCAGCAGTGGACCGGCATCCTTTCCCCCTTCCTCACTGGGGAATTACAAAGGGATTACTATGAGCTCTTGGGATGGATGCAGCTGACTACCCCACCCTGAAGAATGAGATGCTACCCAGGTGGACCACTCTCCTACCTAAGTGTCCTCAATCTTCCACCAGTGGAAGTATACCCTATTGCTGCCCCAACAGGCCCAGATGCCCCAGTTGCTACGGATCACCTGGCACTGGCTGAGACCGGAGGAGGCCACAGTGGTGCAGCTGGTGGAATGGGTGGCCCTGGATGACTACATATAGGCCCCGCCCTACACGCTCCAGCTCACCATTGGGTAGGTGGCTCCCACAACGCTTTGGGAACTAGTTGATGTTGCCACGGTTGGATGCCTCTTACTCCATGGCCAGTAACAGCAAAGACATGAGGGAGAGGTTTAACCCCCCAAGAGGGAGCTCCTGGGCAACATCCCCTTTGTCTCGCGCCTCATAGCTGACCTGTACCAGCTCCTCTGGGTGAAGAATCTCCAGACTCAGTCTACCACCTACAGACAGATGACCTGGTGGATCAATTTAACTAAACCTTCAAATGCATACTCAGGAGGGTGGTAGATGAAGATAGGTGCAACTGGGACCTCTTGATACCTTATGTACTTTTCACAATATAAGAAATGTCCCAGGCTTTCATTAGCTACACCACTTTCGAGTTCCTCTTTGCATAAAGAACCCAGGAGCTCCTGGATGTTGCCTGGGAGGACATGGACACCAACCCATTCACCTTCTGGTATGTTATCAAGCACATCCAGGAGGAGAAAAACCTGAGGTAGTTATATACTGTAACTAGCCTGAGAGTTCCAGCTAGATAAGCGAGTGTTGGTCCTAATACCTACCTCCACATGAGAATTTTTCACCATTTCACAGGGGCTGTACATCATGGAGAAGGTGAGGCTAGTAAACTACAAGGTCAGCCAGCTGGGGCAGAGGCAAGGGCAGAAAAATCTACCATGTTAACTGGCTGAAGGGGTGGGTCGGATGTGGAACAACCAGCCCTGAGAAAAGTTGATATTGGGGACTACCTCGGTTCCCACCGGTGCCAGGAGGTGCTGGAGCTCCTGGACAAGTACCAGGATGTGTTCTCTGCTGTGCCAGTGCCAACACATGTCACCACTCACAACATTCGCAAACAACCCAGGGTCATCATGCAGTGGCCCAATCTGGTCCTAGAGGTTCAACATCAGGCCGTCGATGGAGATGTGCAGCAGATGCTACTGTACAGCTGGGGGAGATCCCAATCGTAATGATCCCCAAGCTGGACGGCTCCCTCCGCTTCTGCGGTTGAATGAGGTATTCTGTTCGATAACTACCCAACACCTAGACCTCAAGAACTAATAGAGTGGGTTTGGCAGGCAAGGTTTATATCCACCCTCGACCTGACTGCTGGCAGATGGCCTTAACACCACGAGCCTGGGAGAAGACTGACTTCAGTGCCCTTAATGGGTACTGGCAATACACTGTACTCCTATTTGACCCACATGGGGCCCCCACTACCTTCAAGTAGTGTTGAAGTACTTAATAATAATAATAATAATAATAAGTTTTATTTATATAGTGCCTTTCTCACACTCAAAGATGCTTTAGAATGCAAACAATGATACAGAAATCAATGGACACGCAACAGCAACAATAACAACAGAACAACAACAGGAGTGTTACGTAGTAGCAGTTACATTATAGCATTCGTGGAATAAATGGGTCTTCAACTGAAGCTTGAAAATGGTAGGAGACTGTATCTCTCGCAGACTGTGAGGAAGTGCGTTACACAGTGCAGGTGCAGTCACACAGAACGGCCTGCCACCCACAGAGGATGATCTGAATTTAGGTACGGTAAGAAGGTTGGAGCCCGATGATCTTAGTGTGCGAGCAGGGGTGTATGAAAGAAGGAGGTCAGACAGATAGTGAGGGGCAAGTCCATGGAGAGCTTTGTAGGTGATTAGTAAAATTTTATATTTGATTCTGTAAGTGACAGGTAACCAATCATGAATCATGAAGAATCGGGGTGATGTGGGCAGATTTTCTCATATGTGTTAACTTGAGACCGGTCTTGGTCTCAAGACCATTTTTTTGCAGTCTTGGTCTCATATCGGAATGAACTTTATTTTGACTCGGTCTTGTCTCAGTCTTGGACATAGAGGATGCAACGTTTTATTTCAAGACCAATCAAGACCACTCATTAAGAAGCCTCAGTATTTATCTCACCAGTTTAATATTCATCTGTTTGTTAACCCATAGAACTGGGCAAATGCAAAATGTGTTGATTTTGCACCCGTAAATATCAGGCTCATAACTTTGGAAAAGTATAATGCATAGACATGAGTCACATATCTTTGCAATCAGGAGAACTTACTTGATCCAGTTGTCCAAGTTGCAAAATTCTGCGCTAAAATATTTTCACAATATTTATTCAAAAAGGTTTGTATATGTATGCTTAATGTCGAGCTCCGTCAAACCAGTTGAAACAGAACGTGCCCAGAGTGTACAGTAACTGGAACACCTTGTACATGTAAATACAATGATGTGCTGCAGCATTCGTTTGTTGTTTGAGGATAAAATGCCAATTAAAAGTTTCCTTCTGAAACATCACTTTACCATTATACCACATACAGGTGCAAATGGTTACCATTGGTCTCAGTTTCCCCAGACTCTTCTTGGGCCTGCCCAGCCATCCGGGTGGTTTTTCAAAAATCGACGGTTTGTCTGAGTTTAGTGCTGCAACCCGTATGACTCAAGTAACAGTACAGTACCAAGTGAAGGAAACGGCACCAATTTTCAATATACGGCAGCCACTCAGTATCATCACACAGCGTTTGCAAGGCTCCAGCACACGTTACTTGAAAAATTAAATGATATGCACATCCCAATGTGTCACGCTGCTCACGAGTGATGTCAGCTTGCAGAGACCACTGGCATTTTGACACTTTATTTTTGTTTTCGTGTGAACAGTGAATCGTGTTGTTTACTTGTTGTTTAACAAACTTTAGCTTAGTGTTTTGTGACTTTTGTTGAAAAAGACTTGTATACATGTATATTGTGTCAATTGTGTGTAGATTATAAAATGAGAGTTAACTGCAGGGTTACCGTTGTGGGAGCAATTTTTTTAGGACTTAAGATAGAAATGTAGTGAATATTGTGTGCTTGTATAACTCACTCTGAACAGTAGAAGTAGAAAGATTTAGCAGCAGAGGAATGTGCTAGATCAGTAGAAACCATGTGTTCAAGGTCGGATGAT
>JAODLD010000117.1:1239829-1251902 GCA_026781065.1 Mormyrops boulengeri
ACAAAGGATAAAAAGGATTGTAAGGAGAGGCTCTTTGGAGAACTTTGGTGAACTCCTGAGCATCTCCCCGAGCTCGTATTGTAAGAGACCACAATAAACTGAAGGCTGAAAAGACTTTACGCTGTCCTGAGTCCTACATCGTGAAATTTCCACCACACCGTATGTCTGGGTTTTTTTCATTTTACAGGGTGGTTAGGGAGAACGCATTAATGTTCATGGGAGAAGCACTACCTGATTGGTTGGTGAACGTGAAAACTCATTAATATTCTGATCTCCAAACACATTCTCTTTCTTGTCTCACCAAACAGGTATCCTTAGTCAGCAAGTCAACGCCACCTGGAGATCCGTCTTCTACGTGAAAATAAATCTAATTCTAGAGGAATCCCTTTGTGGTTTCTCAGTTTTGCACTTTTGCACTCTTTTCTTTTATTTGAACGGTTGTCTTAGTTTCTTGCAAAGTCTTTCTGTAACATAATGTGTAGCTCTTGTCCCAGTGCTAACTTAACATTATTGGTCATTCATTGGAAGCTCAGTCTAGCTGCACTTGCACCTAGAAGGCTCCTTGACAGCTGTATGATTGTGATGTACCATCCACCTCACTTGCACATCACTTTGGACAAAAGCATCTTCTAAACAAATTAAAGTTTAAACAAATATTAAAGTGAAGAACAGGCAACCTGAGGAAAACGTTTTGCAGGAAGATGGATCAACTGAGTGTGCAAAAATCATGGTGGTACTGGGCAATACAAAAAATATTACAATTTCAGTGGTTTAAAGCTATACATTTTATTTCTAAATATTTTCAATAAATATTTTGCATAAAATTTCATGTATTACATGTGGGAATTTTACTATACCAAGTGACACAACTGTGAAATTACAGGTCCATATCTTCAGCCATCATGACAGCTCTGGTTTTAAGTGATGCCTGCCACTTAAATGAGACAGAGCAAGGCGGTATAGTTAATCTGAAGGACGTAAGGCTGCCCCAGAGGCTCTAACAGAAGGTCAGCTCAACATATTGCCAAACAAACCTCGGAGGCCAACCTGCTAACCCAGAAACAGAGTGGGTCTCGGCAGATCATGTGCTGCAGGTCAGCCATGAGACCTCACACACCCTAGCTGCTCTGAAGAAGGTGAGAATGCCCCACCCAGCTGTGACACTAAATACCTATTTGTCATGAATGATTTGTGAGTAGTGGCTGAAGCGTAGCAAAAAATGAACGGCTTGGCAACTGGCGCAAAACAACTTTTTAAAATAAATAAATAACAATCTGCAGTAAGCATAAAAGGTTACAGAGAGGACGACACAAAAACATTAAATATGCAAAAGGGTAGAATTGGTAAGTAAATGTAAATGAAAATAATACATGCAACAGCTTAAAAATGGGATCTTAAGATGACTGATAATCACTGATTTTGTTCTTTAGTTCTCCTTCAGTTCTAAAATCTGGAGATTCAAGCAAAGAAGCCAGAGTATTTTGTCCATGGTTTCTTTTGCTGTTTTTTATGAATTGATGGAGTCAATTCCAAGAGTCATTATCAGACAGTGACTTTCTTGATTCTAAAAACCGTTATGGAAGGCCGTGGTGTAAGGAGAAAGTCATGACCCATGTTGTGACTCCATAAAAAAATAAGGGACTTTATTTTAAGCAAAACAAAAAGAAAAAAACAATGAAATGATCTACATTAAAAATGACAAATATCTATGTGTAAATCATATTTCATATTTTTCTTTTTACAGGGCATTGATGTGGGAGAAATGAATGCTTGTCTTAATGGAATGCTCCCATACAAACCATACATCAAGTTATGCCCTTGGGCGGGTCTGCTAAAGCTGATGGGAGGGGTGACCATTTCTTTTTTGTCAAGAGTGCTCAACCTATCCCCTAATGCAGCCCCTCCTCCACACACACAGTCTTGGTATTTTGAAATAATACCTTCATGTGTTGATGTCTGAAGCATGTACCTTTATTTGCAAAGACCGGGATCTATCAAATGATATAGAGTAACGGCAGGCTCTTAATCGAAATGTGTAAATCTCAGAAACTGGAAAAAAAAACAAGTGATTTATGTATATGCAAAAATAAATGTGTGGCTGAATGACAATGCTTGTGTATGCTCTGTGTGTGTTTCCTCATCAAGACTACCATGTTACAAAGCATATTTCTGCAGATCATTCACCACATGCTATGTGACTCAGATAGTGTTGGATGTTTAAAAACAAGCCTAAGAATATTATGAATTCTATGTTCGGTATTTAGAAGACACAGTCACGTCATGTTTTTTTATTCACCACCTTTTATTCGCCATGTTTATATTTAGCCATGCCTGAAAAACAATTTATTTTTCTTCAAGGGTAGTTTGTAGCTTCCAGATACGTTAGAAGCAGAACATTTAATATTTGATGAATTAGGTACCAATGAAGTGTAATTTGCATATAAAATAGACAAGTGACAATGAACAAAATCTGAATAACATTTACATTTACCGCATTTAGCAGACGCTATTTTCCAGAGCGACTTACAAGTGCTTAGTAGTCTATGACTGTTCTTCAATTTATAAGCTAGACGTAAAATCAACAGCTGACAAGATCAATTTACCGCTAAGAACGTTGTATAAAAGTTGTTAGGAAAGAGTGCACAGGAAAATATTGTTAGTGGATTTTTTTTTATTTTTATTTTTTTTTATGGAGAGAGTGGACAGTAAGGGTGGTATTAGTCTCCAAGGTACTCCTTGAAGAGGTGTGTCTTCACACGACGCTTGAAGACAGGAAGGGACTCGGCCGTTCTTACGACAAGAGGAAGGTCGTTCCACCACTGAGGCGCCGATATTGCAAAAAGTCTTGATGCATGTCGTCCTCTTTTAAGTGTTGGCGGTTCGAGATGAGCAATGCTTGATGCCCTGAGTGGATGAGAAGTGACATGATTCTTGATCAGTGCTGCCAAGCAAGGTGGAGCTGTTCCATTCTTGGCTTTAAAGGCAAGTGTTAAGAATTTGACCCTGATGCGGGCAGCCATAGGGAGCCAGTGCAGGTTCCGTAGAAGAGGTGTGAAATCAACTACCCATTCACTTAGATTTCCCTGGAATCAAGATCAGAAGAACAAAACATTCAGAATTGTGTTTTACATGTTCATCGACAAAAGGCCCCCCAAGTAGAAAAGTGGACTCAGATCATTCCAACCAACTTCTGAGTGTAGGATATAATATAATAAAGGACCAGGCATATTTAATAGCAACAGAGACCAAATAGATGCCTGCTAAAGGTAGACAAGAAGAAAGAATGACTGGCGGTGAGGAATGACGTTCCTTCAGATAGCAGAAAGCTTTCCAGATGTCTGAACTCCCCAACATTGCCTTTATAATTGCAGGGGAATTTAACCATGCAAGTCTCAAGTCAGCACTGCCTAATTTCTACAGAAATGTGGAAATTCCAACCAGGAGAAACAACACACAGTATCAAGTTTATATAAACAAAGTGACACCTTCTCCCCACCTCAGTCTGTCCAATCGCGTGTCTTTGTTTCTCACCCCATCTACAAACGCTCAATCTGCAAAACTAATCCATCTACCACGGCTGTGCACATAGGGACAGAAACAGCAGCTTCGGAACTGCATGACTATTTCGACAGCACAGATTGCGACATACTTGCAGATAGTGCCACTTACGCTATCCTATAGAAACATGCGGATTGCTAGTATCAGACTTCAAAAGGACATCAAAGCCTTCTCAAAGCAAAAACCATGGTTTAGAAATGATGTCTGGAGACTACTCAAAACAGGAGATGCAGCCTTTAGATTTGGAAACACATACTGTAAGCTTACAGAGATGCCAGGCAAATTACAAAAAAAGGCATCATAAGGCAAAATGCAACTACAGTCGGTGCACTGAAGATCAGAAACAGCATCCTTTGCTGCATGTGACTAGTTGATAAATTAACCGCAGACTACAAATGCAACAGCCCCACAGACCATAGGGACACCTCAGTAATTGGGTGGAAGGAGTACGTTTCATGACTTAGAGGCTGAAAAAACAGAGGTTTGTGGTGAATGGGGCAAATGTTATTTGCCAGTGTGTGTGCATGTGCAGCTTTCTCAGTAATTTTTAAGAAAATTGTACTTTAATTCAAAATTAGGAGTCCAAAATATCACAAGGAGACCTCAGGGCAGACCAGCCTGTTCTCACTTGTAAAGATTCCTGGAGCTACAGGGTGTTAGCACCCAAAAAGCTCTAGGAATTAATGGTAATCTATTTCTAGGACCTCACTTAAATTGACAGTAAATAAGTTTAAATAAATGAATTATTAACTAAATGACAGTATAATCTTACAGGTGAAGTTGTTCAAACTTCTGTCATCAAAAACTAACAAAACTGACAGTGACTAATGCATTCACAAATCAACAAGTGTACGCCACCAGAGAGAAACGCAGTGATCTGAGCCAAATTCACAGGTCTTAGTTTGAATATCACTCGTCTGGATCACATCTGTCTGAATGTGCCACATGCATTTGCACGCATTTATATAATAGACCCTTTGTTCAGTGTGCGGTGGCTCAATAGGTAGCACTGTGGCCTCACACCTTGTGGGTCTAATTCTTACTTCCAATGTGTGTGTGTTTGTCTGGATTTTGCAAGGTTTCCTCTGTGTACTGGAGTTTCCTCTCAGTCCAAAACCAGGTGAATTGGTGTCTAATAAAAGTGTCTCAAAATGTTATGGTCTGGCATCCCTGCCACCGCGTCCCCTGCATGACTCTGGGTTCATCATGAGTCTATATTGAACAAGTGGATATAAAAAGGTATTACTGAACCCTCCTTTGCAAATGTGTAATTTATATCTATTACACCTCTTTGGTTCAGGTAATGCTAGCAAAAGACACTTCAGTCTGGTTGTTTACAGCTTGACAGTTTCAGAATTTTCTAGTCTTACTGGTTATTGACAGCAATAAAAAGCCACTCAGAACAAAGAGCTTGGCAATATTTCCTGAAGACAAACATTGTTCAGATTGCTATGTTAATCTGCATTACCAGGGGTAAGCAGGGAGCAACCAGTGTGAAAAGATTTTAAATACACCCAAGGTATATATAAAAGCTTGCATGCAAGGTTTGGTCTAGAAAAAAAAAGATGCGTGTAATTTAATTGCAGAAGGAAGCATGCCAGTTGGCATTGCATTTGTTATAGGAATACCAACAATGAGAAAACTACGTTGTGGACAGTATGTAAATTAACCAAGAGGGAAACAAAAGAAATACTTAAATTGCATGTGTTTTCTGTCAATGAACCAGACATTCCCCAGCAGGGTGGATTTAGCACAATCTTGGGTAACATTTTACTTGAGGGGGCACAAATAATGTAGTAGTACACTCTTACTTTATGTATTAATTAACCAGAAACTAAGTGTTAGTTATGTATAGATACCACATTATGATTTCATGACTTGTACCTGAGTAGTAACTGAGCTTCTAAGTTATTTGTGCCCCTTACCATTGGAATGCTTCTTTCTGCACGTCCCACCGTGTATGTCCTCTGAGACATACACACATACGGAGACAGAGGGCCTCCTGGAGCATTTTGCTGGGCTAAGGGCCTTCCTCAAAGGTCCAACGGCAGTGTGACTATTCATCCAACCACGGAATTCAGATCATACAATCACAGGCACGGAGGCCTAACCCGCTAAGGCACCCCCCCCCCCGCCCCCCCGCCACTCGGCTGCCCAAAACACACAGTGAAACTATGTTACAATACCGAACATATGTCACCAGCTAGGAAGCAGGGCGTGTGCTGCACCAGACAATGAAGCCATTGTTAGAGACCACTCTAGGGTTGGAATATGGTAATGCACACCTCTTTAGGATGGGCGAGGGTGTCAGGCTGCAGGACTTTGTGCGGTGCTGCTCCACAGATGCTGGAAATGAAAATTTGCTTTAATTGAAGGAAAGTATAAAGTACAGTACATTGGTAATGTGGTGTGAGCAGTTATGACAATGAGTCAGGTTAAAGTTGGAATGGCATGAAACGGCTATAAATAAAGCTTATGTATGTATAAATAAAGCTTATGTCACCATTCAAAGTGAGTGCTTCAACTACAGGCACTACCCCCAACTACCCCCATGTTACAAATGACGTCCATCCCCTATGTCTGTCTTTAAGTCGAATTTGGAGGTAAGTCAAAAAAAAAAAATAAAATTACATAATCATACATACCCTACTGGGTCACAAGGAGTCCAGAGTCTATTGGCACAAGGCCGGGAACAGCCCAGGATGGGGGGCCAGCCCATCACAGGACACACTCACACCTACGGGCAATTTAGCACCTCCAATCAGCCTCAGCATGTCTTTGGACTGTGGGGGGAAACCAGAGTATCCTGAGGAAACCCCACAACGACATGGGGAGAACATGCAAACTCCACACACATGGAACCCAGGCGGAGATGCCAACCCTGGTCCCAGAGGTGCGAGGCAACAGTGCTAACCACTGCACCACCATGCCGCCCCTAATGATTATACTGTAGGAATAAAAGTAACTACATGTGGTACTGTACTGTACCTCAAGTCGACAAACCTCTGAAGCTGTGCTGAAGATGTTCTCACAAGCGTCAACAAAGTAGTGTGTGTCTTCGTATATATGAACCATTGTATTTAACCTGATTTTAAATATGTTAGGCTTTATGGAAGTCTGTTCATAAGTACGAGTAACCTGTACGTCAGACATCCTTAACCTGGGAACTGCCTGTATAAGATCAGTAGCTACTCTTCACTCTTAACTTACTGTAGACAACAATAGTCTCTCCTCCAACAAAATAAAAAAAGTGTATAATAAAGTGCAGGTGGTAAAAATGAAGTAGAAACATGTTTGTAAATATTAAATGTTGCAAGATGTCAAAGAGAGTCAGGTTAGTGTCATAAAGGCTGGACGCATTGCAAAGGAGTTTCAGATGCCCTCATTTGGGCTTCATGGGGTCAGCTGTACCAGCTCTTTGTTGAAGGGATGGATCTCACTGGAATGGAGTACAGTTTAGACACTATCTTTCCCTCAATCAACACTGTCAAGAGTCCAGACTGAGTCTTATGACAAAACCTGCCTTCCTCAAAAGCTGGCTACCACACACCTTGACTCTGAACTGTGTCTAGAGCATTGGCGCCCCCTGGTGAGGTTACTACAGAGGGTGGATAGAAACCATAAAGTGGAAATCGTAGTGGTGGCTAACCAGGCCAGCAGTGTGATTTCCTGTATGTGCCCTTCTCTGCAGTAGTCACTGGAAGTCTGACGTAACATCAGACTAGAGGAAGCTAGTAGCTTTGTACAGGAGAGTTACTGCTTGGTAACTGCGGGCTGCTCAGCTATAAGCCATGTATTATGGTAGAAGGTGGTGTAATATTGCAAGCTTTATGTTAATCAGTATGGCCTAAACCGGGGGTGGGCAATCTTATCTGCAAAGGGCCGGTGTGTATGCAGGATTTTGGGGTAACCTTTAGGTCAGCTGTCCAAACCCAGGTGTGAGGACTCTTCAGCCAATCAGTCCTCTAATTAGTGACCTAATTAGGGAGTTGCAGCAAAAACCTGCTTACACACTGGCCCTTTGTGGATAAGATTGCCCACCCCTGGCCTAAACAGACCGCTTCAACAAAAATCTAAAAAGGTGGTTAGTCATGGCGCTCAAACAAATGTGATAAGATGTGTTTAATGGTGAATTCACTGTCATAAGGTCATAAGATTACTGAGTACTATAGGGATAAGCTGGACGCTGCTTTGTGCTCCATTTAGGGTGACCACCTCACCCATGTCAGGAGGGACACTATCAGCTACTTCAGGTTTTACAAACTACTATAAAGCTGAAAGGCTCCCATGCTTGGCTAAATTGATTGGCTCGTCTTGTACTTTTACTGCTTTATTTCCTTGACTGAAAGACTCATCCAGCTGTTTCACATTAATATTAAGGACACGTGCATGATCATAGGAGACTGACCAATCAGCACATGGCAAGAACTCAGTGCTTAAGTGAAATCCAGGTCCTTTTCATTGAAATGGTAGCTTAGAAACCCTGTCCTACGTCATAGTGCCCCCCCGACATGGATTAGATGGTTACCGTAACTCCATTACAACTGCATTAGTAGTTCAATAATGTTTTTATCCATCCTCATGCTAATTTTGCAGTACAAGGGGCAAGCTTAACCCAATATTACTTTTAAATTTAGCCCAGAGTTCTTCTAGTGAATCTAGTCTACATGTTAAGCTACTACAAAGGCACTATTCTTATTTCTTGAATAAAAAGGATATAGTGCCCTCTGCTGGTTAGGCTTAACCCCCCCCAGTCCTATATAATTATACTTCCCATTACCTCAGTGTTTCTCAACCCCGTCCTCAGGGAGTCTCAGACAGTCCAAATGTGGACCGTCTGGCAGGGAGCTGAGAGGGAGCAAAAACGTGGACTGTCTGGGGGACCCCGAGGACCTGGTTGAGAAACAATGTGGTTTTCTGATGAACAGGAGGCAGAGTGACATTCACATAATCTGAAAGTAGAACTGGAAACTGATGTGTTCTTAATATTTTTTACTTTAATATTTAGAATTTAGTTTTGCTCTTCATCGAAAGACACAACACATGAAGCAGGTTTTCCCACACCATTGATATTCCCTTAAAATAAAATTCAACAACTCTTATTATTAAGGTGTACAGGGTGGCCCTTTGACAGTTGTTTCAGAAACAAAGGATACAGCTGTTGAATTATGTTAATAACAAAAAGGAAGGAAAATGCCATTTCACATTTTTGGCAGATATGAAAGCCCGGATGTACTGCTTGATCTTATTAGCAGGGAAACACCAACTTCAGCAAGATGCATGGTGTGATTTAGTCAGTAATGCACCAAATGGGCGGCGAGTGTGTTTAAATGTTACTTCCTCACTCTAATGGTTCCTTTGCCGTTTAATCGTAAGTTGTTCTGCTCCCCGTTTAGTCAGTGCTCTCTTCACGGGGTAGCTACATTTGTGCCATCAGATTGGAAGGCAAAGGAGTATGGAAACTTAATTTTTTTTCAAAAGCTGATAGCACACCTTCTTGAGCTGTTGTTATGGAGTATGGCTCCTTGGCCAGAATCCATCTCTCCAGTAGAAACGGACGTTTTCTGCAAACACTGACACCTCGTAAACTGAGACTGGTTTCTGGCCTTAGCGACGTGGTGTGAAGTTCAGTTGGCCATTTTCCTTCCTTCATCTCAGCTTTTCCAGTCACACTTCCCTTTCCTCTCCAGGCCTCTAAGACATTGTTGGTAGAGCCCAAAGAATGTTACTGCCCAAAGATATTTGCCTCACAGGATAGCTCAGGATATCTAGGCACCTCATTTGAACTGGGAAAACATTGTTAGTTTTACAATTGAAGGATTTAAGGTTTTATGGTCACATGTACCTATTACTCTGAAATTCTTACTTGTATTTTAACTCACAGATTCATAACAGATGTACAGAGAACAATAAATAGTACCAAGCGCAACACAATAACAACACAGAATACATCAGACACTAAGTACAGTTCAACAGTATGCACAACATCACAACAAAGGACCGGCCTGCCCTATAGGCAGCATAGGCAATCGCCTAGGGTGCCATTTTATTAGGGGGTGCACAAAAGAGCGAGTGGAAAAGATCAGAATACCTCTGGTTGCAATTTGTGACATTACATTTAGTTATACTACTTTTAATATGTCGGTAGTTTTTGTGAAACAGACGTGAGCTTACTAGTTAGCAGCAGGATGCCCAGTGCTACTGAAATGTTTTTATTTCTTTTCTGCTGCTTTGGAGGGGGGAGGGGGGCACTCAGCAGAATCCCGCCTTGGGTGGCAGGGCACCCATTGCCAGCTTTATCACAACATATATGTTTATGGTCTTGAACTGCTTGACAGAATGAAGGACGGAAATAAGTAATTGTGTATAATAATGAGTCTTTCAAGATGTGATCTGCTTTTCATGTGGTGTAAACGTCCCGGGCTGGTGAGAGCTGTTGATTGTCAATCCTGCTTTCATCACTCTCTGTAATCCTGTGCTTGGCAGCTGTCATAACGGGACGTGATACAGCCCCTGAGAATGGATGCCGCGGCATACCAGTAGATGTTTGTGAGGATTTCAGGTGACATCCGGGGCCTTCCTCAGACACCTGAGGAAGTGAAGGTGATGACGGGCCTTCTTTAGAGCAGCAACAGCCTTCTGTGCTCACTTAAGGTCAGTGGTGAGGGTGACTTCAAGGAAGTTAAAGCTGCAAACCCTCTTTTTGCTAACATGTGATTTGCTTCCTGAAGATCAGCTTCCTGACATTCAGAGAGGGGCTACTGTCCTGACACCATTCTGCCTTTGTACCTCCCCATCGGTTATTTAATCGTTTTTGGTGATTAGGCCTATGATGGTGATGTCGCCAACCGGTTTGATAATGGAGTTGGAGTAGAGTCTGACCATGCCGTTGTACGTGTACAAGGATTGAATCAGGGGGCCAGCATACTGTGCTGCGGAGTGCTGGTGCGAAGGACCAGGGTGTAAGAACATGAGCAAGAGAAGTGATCTGCGCTTCCTGTTGCTAAGGTCCTCATTTCATCTCACTACATTTTTATCCTTTCCTGTGGAAGTCGATAAAGAAAATAAGGAAGCTTGAAATGTGTTATTTTCTTAATGATTTGTGTAAGACAGGAGTTATGTACCTAGGTAACCAACATATAACTGGCCATTACATGCAGCAATGCGGAAATCTGAGAGTCAGTCGGCTTTCTTTTCAAAACAGTACTTCCTGGAGATAGAAGTTTTCCACAAAACATTTGATCTGTTTTGAACTACTGGCACCAACCTCACCGACTCATTGGGAGAGCACATAAACTCCACTGACTCACTTTTAACTGCCTGGGATGGAAACCAGGAAATTGACTGCAATGGTAACCACACCAAGCAATGCTCAGATAATGAAGCTTAATGTTTAAATGGAAAACATAGACCTAAAGACAGAGTTTGCATCATAATAAATAACATAGTACTTTTTAGTTTTAAAGGTCTGGAATAAAGACACTGGATATATACGGCCGTGGAAAAAATTAAGGAACCACAGCACGATTTTTCATTTCTCAATTTATGGTTGTGTGTCTGTGAATAATGTATTTGTTTTTGCAAACTGCAGCCTGGTTCTTCCCTGTTTCTCATTAATGAAGGGCTTCTTCCTTGCTTTATGGGACTTCAGTCCTGCTTCTAGGAGTCTGATGCAAACTATCCTAGCATCGCACTTCACACCTGCACTTAATGTTTCCCATTCCGTTTGTAGGTCACTTGATGTCATCCAGTGATTCATGAGAAACTGTTGGATAAGTTAACGGTCATCTCTGGCATTAGAACATCGCTTTCTCCCTTTACCTGGCTGGTTTCTGGTTGTTCCCAGTGTCTCCTGCTTCACTTTGTTCTTGAGTACTGCTGTCTTAGAAATTTTGAACCCAGAAGCGACCTGCTGCCCAGCGTATCCTTCTGTCACCAGAACCATGATTGAACCAAGATTTTCAAATGCAGATTTATTTCAAAACATAGAGAAGTCTCTTAATTTTTTCCAAGGCTGCATGTGAAAATAACACAACAAAAACTTTTCTCTAATAACGCATGCCAGTAAATTCTGGTACTGTAAAATACTTATTGCTCAAGTATGACCTGAGTAAATCATAGAATATAAATGCAGACAATTTGAATTACTCTTGAATATTCACTCAGTTGTTCTAGGAAAACAAATGAAATATACAAGTTGAATCTGTGCTGTTGTAACTATAGGTTCTGAAATGACCAGAGACATAGTGAGATGACTGGCTGTGTCAGATATAAGCTGTAATTCCTATGAAGCCAAGCGATGTAAGAAATGCTGCTCAGATCAAAAGTGTAATTAGGGCAGATGATGGCCTCAGCTCCTTTTCACCTAGTTCTATTGCCCCAGGGCTGGGCAACCCTGATCCTTTAGTGCTGGTACCCAGCAGGTTTTCCATCCGACCTGGTCTCTGATGAACCACACCTGATCTCAGGCAGGGTGGAACTCGTCAGGTAGGACAGAAAACCTGCTGGACACCGG
>JAODLD010000117.1:1252002-1281288 GCA_026781065.1 Mormyrops boulengeri
TGGTCTCTGATGAACCACACCTGATCTCAGGCAGGGTGGAACTCGTCAGGTAGGACAGAAAACCTGCTGGACACCGGCACTCCAGGATCAGGATTCCCTACTCTTACCTTATCCCTTCAGTGTTTTGGCCGTTCTGGTCCAGGAATCTTCTGCAGGTTGAGCAAAATGGATGAAACTTGTCAATGAAAAAAATTCAAATTTGTGGTTTACAGTGAATATAATAAGTTTTGACACTTCCTGTTCATCTTGCAGGACACACCTTCAGGAAAATCAATAGGCAATTGTTTCACATTTTGATGTAATTAGTCAGTAATTGTATGCTTGGACATGTGACTTTGCTGAACACTGTGTGCCAACATGGACACCTTGAGGTAATCTGCTGAAAAGCAGCTTGCCAACCTTACAAGCTGCAGAGTGTCTAATAATTCACAGCCTGGCTTTTTTTGTTTGTCTATATCTTGATGTTATTTATTTCAACAGGTTTTCTAAACTTTCTCTTGCAAAGGTGTTTTATATAGGTTTTGTTCCAATATTATCTCGCACTTTCTACTGGTCACTTCCTGGAAGCTGGCTTGGTGACACTTCTGCCTGCTTCACTTGTACCTCATGGCATGCAAGATGAGAGCACTCCAACCAGCGTACTATACGCTATATTTAACAGACGCTAATCATGACATCATTTGGCTTACATAGTGGCCTCAAGCAAGTAAAGCAGGCTGTGATAACTCACACCAGCGGTACCATTGTTACCAGAGCTCCTTTGAAATCAGAGAGGTCTGCTTAGAGTTGTGTTCCATTTTCCCCTTAGCTCACAGATGTCTTGAAGCAGCAGCAGGAGCCGAGAAAACAGTCTCGTGCCCAGAAACACTGCCACGGTCTTTGTCCCGTGCCCCATTGACACACAATCCTTTCACACGTCTCTGCACAATTTCCACCTGGCTTGGGAACAGCATTAAACACACATGAAGTGCTCGAAAACACTTTAAGGCTCCCACAGGAATGTAGATAGCAGTATCAGCTTACAGAGAATGGAACGTGAGGTGGGGGCCGCAGTAAGCACCCAGAAACAGGCAGACCAGAGCCCTGGTTTTCTACGACAAAAGAGCAAATGGGCCACAATTAAATATCAGTTGAGGTTTTACACCATTTCAATTGGGGGACTAGACTGGGGCCAATTGGTCTGTTAGGGGGGGCCAGATCCATTTGACCGTAATGTCCTCCAAGTGTTATTTACACTAGATTGCCAGCATTAAGAAGCAAAAGTCAGTTTTGAAAGCTGATAATCATTTATGCAGTGCTTTGCAGTTACATTATACAGTTTTTACAAATATGTAACTCACTCTGATTTCTTGTTTAGACGGTCTTGCATCGACAAGCTTGATAATTTTTTTCTGTCGTTAACTTCGGTTTTCACCAATTGAAACGACTCGACCACCCAAATGTGCTTAGGTCTGTCCTTTGCCTGTTCCGTGTGCACAAAATTTTAGCCCACATATATTAATGAAAATAATAACAATTGTAATAATAATACATTTATTTCAGACCCAAGTAGCATACATTTTTAGGGAGTCCCGGGGGGCATGCACGCTGTCACAGGGGCACTGACCGCCCCCCCCCCCCCCGCTAAATATGCCTCATACAAATGTTCCTTTTCAACAAACCATATCTCTTTCCTTGATCAGTCATCTCTTTAATTTCCACCCCACCAACTTCACAGTCCTAACAAAAGGAATGTATTATTTGTAACATTTATTAACTTAACTTATGAATACCTTCCCCACCCTGTCAAAGAATTAACTCAGGAAAGAAATTCCTGGATCACAGTGGAAGCAAATGTTCTGAATTTGCAAGTTTTTTCATGCTATCTGAAGACATCTTTGTTCAGATGGTGGAATCTTGTTACCAAACGTACCTGGAACACAAATGGAATGATGAGACCCTGGTTAAGGGCATTTCTTGCAACAATGATAGGACCATATTATAATCATAGCTAAATGATATAGGTTCCGTCTCTGTTCTCTGCTTTGACTTGGCTTGAACAGACACATTGTGCCTTTTTATTTGTAATATCTTTGTGCATCATTCACTTGCAGTGATTACTTATTTGTCCAGAATGACACTTCATCACTCATGGTTACAGAGCTGTGCTTTTTCAGTTCCTGGGACATGGTTTTTCACATATGCCAAAGACAGTATAGTTTAAGTTATAATTTTGCATTCCATTGTTTCTCTCATTCTTTTTCCATCTTTCTCATTTTGGTAAGTCGATAGCTGTGTTTTTTAGTAGTTTTATTTTCTGTCTCCCTGTGGTTGTGTTTGGCGTTTCTGTTAATTACTGCAGTTTTTGGTTCGGTCACATTCTTAAACGGTATGCAGTGTTTGGGAGGCAACATGAAAAGGTAGCAAACTACCATCTGTCTCTGCTCAACTGTCTCATGTGTGAACTGAAAACTCAGAGGGATCGTGTGGTAGCGGCCAGGAGGCTAGAATGGAGGAGGAGAGCAGGAAAGGGGAGAGGGCTGGTGGGCGGGGACTCGGAGGCCAGGAGGGAGGCGAGAGTGAGTATAAGAACATTGTGTGCCTCTGTGTGACCCCCTCGCTGCAGTCCTGAAGTAAACGTCTCCACTATTCGCACGATCTGATAAGCTTTTCTTCCAGAAACATGAGCTACCCAACAACTTTCTCGATGCACTCTGGTGCCCTTCCATCATCGCGAATTTCCATCACCCGCACTACGCAGCCAGCGAGCTACCGTGCTGCCAGCATCTACGCCGGCGCCGGCGGCATGGGGGCAAAGATCTCCTCAGCCTCCTACGGAGGAGTGCGCGGTGCCATGACACCTGGGTCCACCTTATCCTTCCAAATGAGCGGAGGGGCCTCGGGGATCGGTGCCGGAGGGAGTGCAGGCGGTACTACCACGATCCTGGGGAACGAGAAGGGAGCCATGCAGAACCTCAACGACCGCCTGGCTGCCTACCTGGAGACGGTGCGCAACCTGGAGCAGGCTAACAGCAAGCTGGAGCTGCAAATCCGGGAGTTCCTGGAAAAGCGTGGGCCCGACACCCGCGACTACAGCCGCTACAGCCCCATCCTGGATGAGCTGCGCAAAAAGGCAAGTGACAGAATTCAGCTGAAGGGTAGGGGAAGGTTTATATCCAGTACCTGCTGAAAGATATTCAGCCAAGGTGATAGAGAGATGGTTCTGATGGGAAAATACAAGACAATGAGTGGAGGACGTAAAGGAAATTAAAAGATGAATAAAGGAGTGCAGTTTGAAAAACAATACCGAAACAAAGGAAAACAGCTTGAGACCCAATAAAAACACTTCACAACCTTAAGAAAACACTTCATTGAGATGCTGACATGATTTTAGGAGAGGTAACTTGCATGCAGTGCTTACAGTGTTTGGCACGGAGAGGAAGCAGATATTACTTAGTAAGAACAATAGTCAAGGGCTGGAAAAGGAAGCATCTGTTTCAAATCGTGGTTTCAGGCAGATATGGTGCAGATCCATTACACACTGTTATTTAGATTAATCTAGAGTAAGTACTTCATGTCTGTGCAAAAACAAACAGCGTGATAAAAAAAGAATTGTTGTGCATGTGCTGGTCACAGTCCAAACCATCGTTCTACTCATACTTGCGTTTAATGTTTTTCTCATGTACAGTAAAACATTTATTTATATGTTTGTTTTTCATTTGTTCATGCATAAGGTGCTTATAGAATCAATTCAGCTTTTGGTGTAAATTCAGTGCTTCGATTATCTTTCGACATGAAAAAATTGTGGGTAGAATATCTGTTACAATGGAAATGTGCATTTGCAAAGTTTTGAGGAAAAAAAAAGTCACAGGCCAAAGAAAAGTCAATAAATCCTTATGATTTGTCTAAAAGCAAAGACAGTTTCCATTCATGTCTTGTGCATTTACTGAAACTCATTTGAGCTGATTTTAACTTGGTCATTAAAAAGAGACTATAAATTTTCTGATTTGAAGAAACTTAATGACGAAAAATAGCCGATTGACAAAAAAGGATATGTCCATTTTTTAAAGTAAATAAGGGGTGTGGCGTTTCAAAAACGGAGTTGAAAATTCCCTTGTGACTACTTTGGAGTGAGTCACTCAATTTTTTAGCCAAACTGAGTGTGTTGGTGTTGGGGGGAGTGGTAACCATGGAAATGGTCGTAAATATTGTTCCTTTTTGCATCCAAGAAGGTTCCATTCCTGACTGACCTCACTCACAGCTTGAGAACATATGTAACCTTTCAAGGAGAGCCAGCACACTGAGAACAGATATGCTGTGTTACTGAGTAATTTTTGGACTCATCACCAAAATGGCAAAATTAATCACATTCCACTGGTTTCACTGTGCCCCAGAACATTTACTGTATTCTGCATCTACAGCTTTTTGTCAGGACTACTCAATGGAAATTATACAGTTTGGGCTGGCAGAAGAGGGGGGACAATTAATCTTTTGTCTGGAAAACAGAAAAACACTTCAGCCCGTACAAAAAAGTGCTTCTTCAAGGCCATTGCTTTGGATTACAGTATGACTTATGTGCACAAAATCTACCCTTCTTTTCTTTGGTATACCGTATTAAACTGTATTTTTTCACATAGGTGTTTGACATGACGGTGGACAACGCCCAGCTGGTTTTGCAGATTGATAACGCTCGTCTAGCTGCAGATGACTTCAGGGTGAAGTGAGTAAAGTTTCATGTAAAAAGCATGCTTAGATACATCAGCATGGCGTCATGTGGAGTGGGAGGACCTACAGCCAGACCGTGTGATCTGCAGGTACGAGGCAGAGCTGGCCATTCGTCAGTCGGTGGAGGCTGACATCGCCGGGCTCAGGAAGGTCATTGACGATACCAGCGTCGGCCGAATGAACCTGGAGAGTGAGATCGAGGCAGTGAAGGAGGAGTTGATCTTCCTCAAGAAGAACCATGACAATGTAGGCTGTAACCCAGTCATCTTCCATAGCCACTTATACAATGTAGGGTTTTGGTAAGCCTATTCAACAAACATGGGACTTACATTATAGGTCAAATCACCAGTCCACTTAAACTATACAGGTTGCCCTCGTTTATCGAGGTTAATCAGCCTATCGCGATAAGTGAATTTCCGCAGAGTAAGATTTTTTATTTATAGATCGAATATTTTCGTAGTTTGAGCATAGAAAACCTGTTCATGACCTTCTAAATACGGTTTTTACATTATTAGAGCCCTCTATACATGAAATAAAAACTTTTAGTCACCATTACATTCGTATTACCCAATATATTAGACAAAAAAAGAAAACATGACATATTAGATGTTACAAATATCAGATTATTATTGTACATTCAATTACTGCTATTTTTGGTTGCAGATAAACTACATTTATTTGAATCATGGATCCCAGCAAAAACATTCACGGATAGAAAAAGGCTTGTTTAAGTTAAAAATACCGAAAATCAGTGCATATGTTGCCCAGTTATTTATAATTAGCATTTCCACACTCCGTCCGGAGTGGATATTATATACTGCACATACCAACTGAAGGTAAGCTGACCTGCCGCGAAGCCTGGGGCTCGAGTAGAAGAGGAAGCAGGGAGCCGCCGCCGTTAATGTTTAATCTTGCAGGTTTATTTTACTTTCACTTTCATGTTTTCGTGTAACGTGCTTTCCGTAAATATTAAAATGCAATTTTAAAATATTTTTACGCGAATGAATATATTTGAAAAACCGCGATAGAGTGAAGCCGCGAAAGTCGAAGTGCAAAGTGGTGAGGGACGACTGTTTATCATTTGACTTCACTGGACAGAAGGACACACATACACACACACACACACAAAACCCTGGATATGTGAGGCCACGATGCTACCCACAGAGTCATTTTTTATTCTAATATTCATTATCACTTCTTTCTCTCCTTCTCTTGGCCTATAACAGGAAGTTACGGAGCTGCGTAACCAGATTGCCCAGTCAGGAGTGCAGGTGGATGTCGATGCTCCCAAAGGACAAGACCTGTCACGAATCATGGAGGAGATGAGGGCAAACTATGAGAAGATGGCAGTGAAGAATGCAGAAGAACTCAAGGCGTGGCACGAAAACCAGGTGACCACTTACCCTTTACCTATCTCCTAAATTGGATGCAAACATTTAGACTACCTCGTTCACTTTTGCAAGCAATATCCATGGAAAGGATATTCTTTCTTATCTCCTTTCTCTATGGTCAGTACTGCTTTCTGTATTTCTCTGTCTTTGTCCCTCCAAGATCTCAGATGTTCAAGCCCAAGTGTCACAGAACACGGAGGCCCTCCAGGGTGCACGCACAGAGCTGAGTGACCTTCGCAGACAGGTGCAGACACTGGAGATTGAGCTTGAGTCACAAAGGAACTTGGTAAGAGTCTTTCAGAGTTGACCCAACAACTGAAGCCTCATGGAAGTCATTGAAAACATGGATGGATGAACGTTTTCATGACTTTCTCATTATTCTCACCTTCCATACTCTTCCCTACTCTCTCGTCTCCATCTCAGAAAGCAACACTAGAAGAAACTCTACGAAACACAGACCTGCGCTCCAACATAGAGGTGGAGAAGTACAACAACATCATCCTGCAGCTGGAGGCGGAGCTGATGCAGCTGCGCAACAACATCCAGCAGCAGGGACAAGAGTATGAGGCTCTGCTCAATATCAAGATGAAACTCGAGGCTGAGATTGCCACCTACAAGAGACTGCTGGATGGTGGGGATCTCAAGTGAGTCGTGGCTGAGTGCAGCAGGAGTGAATGAAGTTTAATGATAGGGAAAATGAACAAGCTGTAATAAGTAGCCTTGCTGTAGCAGCACATCGTGAGTCATGCAAACACTAATCAAATCCTTCTGTTTCTGTGCATGTGATGTTTAGGCTGCAAGATGCTCTTGAGGAGCAGAAATCCAGAGGAAAATGATCCAGGCAGGCTGGAAAACAGCTCGTCTATGAGCAGAAATGAAGGAACAAAAAAAATAATCACAAGCTTCTGCCAGCTTGTTCATTCCACACCAATTGCCATGCTCTCGCTGTAATTCGGTTTTTAAATAAAGGCAAGTCTTCACCAGCATATTGACTCCTGTGTATCCTTAAGAGTTATATATTAATATTTAATCACTTCTGTCCTGTGCTATCAATCAATCAATCAATCAATTTTCCATACCCGCTTGCCTTATTCAGGGTCATGGGGGGTCCAGAACCTAACCTCCTCTTCATTGTGTCCTATGTTTCCTGGGATAGGCTCTAGAATCACTGTGATCTTGCACTGCATTACATGGATCATTTATACTGTGACCAAAAGCCATTGTACAAGTGAAAGGTATTAGTAAACAGAGATACATATACCTATTTTTCTCGTTATCCAAGCAAGGGTGTCAATTATTCCTAATATACACTAAAACACAAGAGGAGTATAAGCAACACAATTACAACAACAAAACAGCTTAATATTGATAAATTAACCAATAGATTTGCCAGAGTAGAGCCAATCTAGGATGCAGTGGACATGTCATTTAAAGATTGTGGATGATGTCTGGGGTGGCACTTTCCGCACTGCAATGCAGGTTCAGTTCCATGTAAGTGTGACATCGTGGCTGTAGTGTAATATGCTGCCTAACAGACTTGCATGAAGAATTGGCTCACTCTGTGGGCTCTGTGGCCACGGCTTCTACCATACTTTTATGTAAGCAGGCTCGTAATATTTTTGGTATTGTATAATTTTAGCATGCCCAGGAGGGCTGGGCAGCCAGTCGACCTTGCACCCCTAGAGGCTTTTTTCTCCTTATTCGGGAGTTTTTGGTTCATGTTCTCTATTGTCTTAAATTCTTTCCTTCCCTCCCATTTAGTATATATGCATTAATAACGTATTGCCAGACACTCTCGCTTTGGGCAACTGCATTGTAAAATGTATTATATAAAAATTCATTGAATTAAATTAGGAACTCACCAGGAACTTGTCAAAAAACTACATTATTTAACTTAAAATGAGAACTATACATTTATGCATGTGTTCACCAATTATACGCTATGATCCACAAAATTAAGACTTCAGGTAACCACATACACCATGATAAAACGTCCTTGAGCTGGCAGACATGATAGAACAAGAGTCTTCACAAGCCAAATGCAGTGTCTGAACCCCTAACTGGACGGCGGTAAACACTGTGGAGCTCACTGTACACCAGACAATCTCTCTTAACTTTTCTGTTTCACAATCAGAGGTGTGGGGCTTCTACCATAGAGGAAAATGACCTCTCCCCTCAGCAGATGTGTGGGGTGGGTGCATAGCCTGTGAAACCTGACCAGTCCATCACTGGTAACAGAATAAAAGCAGGAATCTGGAAACTTCCTCTCATAAGTGAACCTGGAGTGCTGCCAAGAAAAGTCAACGCATGTTTTCCATGGTCCCATTGTGCTTTTGGCATGGTGTTGGTCACCCACTAACTCAAGTTAGATCCAGTGACGCTACTTACCATACATTTAAAATACACATACAATTTTCCCCACGGGGATTAATAAAGGGATGATTTAAGTTCTTTTGGGATGACTTTGCAACTAGCATACTATAATAGTGGGTCGGTGAACCATGTTTGCAGTAACTAGCCAACAGAGCCACAGGATATAATCACCAGATGGCGTTTATTACACCCGTACTACTACAACCAAAACTCAGACTGCCCACCGTGGCACCGTGCTCATAGCCCCGCTTATTCCTAATACACACGGTGGGCGCGCACACACACACACACACACACACTACGTACAACAAGGAACATTAACCACTACACATGACATAACACACAGCACATTTATAACGATACGAGCGATTACTGGAACTATTTACAATCTGGCATTAGTCCAACATGCCGCGCTGCCCGCCGGTACCTCTGCACTACAGTCCTCTTCATTTTATAGCCCTCGTGGCCTTTCGGATTCTTAGCATATTAAGCGGTGAGCCCCTTATAACTGCGGGTGACATGTCCCACCACTCAGCATTGCGCAAGGACACAAAAAACACACCCATTACCAAAAAAAATAAATAAAAAAATCGGTATTGTTCTACTATTTGCACTATATGCAAACTGTTGGGATATGACGAGCTATCCCGAGAACTTGCTTCCCCCAACTTACAATATACATAATTACAATACACATACAATATAATTACATAAAAGTACAGGGCTTAAATAGCTACCTCCTTTATTTATTTAGCAGATGCTTTTCTCCTAAGCGACGTACAAAATGCATGTCATTTCAAATGAAATAGCCGGGTATTTATGAACTGTTCTCAACCATTATGAACCATTACTAGTGTTATACTGTTAAAATATTTATTAGAAAATACGTAGTTTATTAACTCTAAATGTACATTCTATATTTTAAGGACTGATATGCAGAATTAACAAAAATGAAAGCGAGTCGTTCAGTTTTCATTAGCCGCACGTTTTATTCCAAACATCATACACTGATGTTTGACTGAAAACCGAATAACCGATCAGACATCCGACCCGTATTCACAGGGAAAAGTGCAAAACTGGTTACGATGCTTTCCCTAAAATATGCAGTAAGGGCTACAACAGCTTAGAAAGTTGTCCCTTCTTGGAGATACACATAGGATGTACTGCCAAAAACAATGACGAAGTAAAACGAAACACATTGATACAGTATTTAGACGGCCATCAGAAAGACTGACTCAGCAAACCGCAGTGAGTAATGTCGCCCAGCTGAGTCGCTTCTAAAATGGCTGGCAGCGACGCTGTGGCCTTCACCCACAACACAGAAGACCAGGATTAATCAGTTTAAACGAAGTTCAGGTAAACCGCTTTCCTTGAAACACCCCTTTTACTTCGGCCCAGTTTTTAAAATTGCACAATAAGTAAGATATCCTTCATGTCTGTTTTCCATTACCTTAAAAATAAAAGTCTGACTTTTTTTTCCCAACTTATTTGTTAACGTAAAGGATGACCAGATATACATGTCAGGAAGGACACTTTGAGTTTTACAAACTACTTTAAAACTGAAATTCTCCTGTGTTTGGCTAATTAGTTCAATTCTTCTTGTGCTTTTACTGGTTTGTTTCCTTGATTGAAAGACTCATCCAGCTGTTTCGCATTAATATTAATGACAAAGGCATGATTATAGGGGACTGGCCAATCAGCACATGGCAAGAACGGGTACTTTTCATTGAAATGGTAGTTTACAAAACCTGTCCTTGCTCAGCGTCCTCTGACATCGATTATCTGGTCACCCTACATTGTTACCCAAAAGTTGCTGCATCCACTACATTCAAGTAGGTTTATTACACGCTAGAAGAAAGTTGGTCGGCCATTTCTGCGTCAGATTAATCCCCTGAAAGCAGAATGTCAAACTTTTTGTAGCTACAAGTAATAAGATCAGTGTATTTATGTTGGGGGGTATCCAATCATGTTCCCCAATGGTAAGCCTGGAGCCAATCCCAGAAGGGAAACAGACCCACAACGCTGGAGGTGCAAGACCACAACTCCAGCCACTGAGTCACCACAGAACCATGTTTTTGGGGGATTGGGAAGCCATCTGTTTATAAAACTACTAATTCTAGGCTCAATCATTGTTGTAATTCTTCTCACTGTACCACATATTAGACAGCTATCATTAAAATGATTAATGCAGTATTAATATATGTAGATGGGCATGACAGTTTTAATATATTGGACATTGTGTTGTAAATTCTGCAATTTGGGTAGGGCTGGACGATATAAATGATATGTTGACTTATCGTCATATAAAACTGAAACGGTAATAGGAGAAACTTCAATAAACTGTCGATAAGAAACATAGCTTGATGACTCACATCAGCATCACAGAAACTAATGTAAATTCCAACCAATCATGTGGCAGTATTTAAAAAATGGACAGCCTGTGCTCAACAAATGCACAGCAAGGTTGATTGAGTTAGCGCAGCACGTCACGTGGTACTGTTTTAGTAACATCATGGACGATATAACCGAGCGCTCTGTCAAAGGAAGCTTCAAGTGTCAGTGAAGAAGGTAACAGATCAGCAGCTACAATGTCCTTTAACAAAAGGAGATATTGTGGATAAGCGAGACATCTTTGGTACAGTAGTACTTTTTGAAGTCTGCTATTAATTTATTATTCTTATTCTTAAATGTTTTATTTCTGTAGCATGACAATAAGTTTTTAAAATTTGTCTGCACTACATTTACTTGTTTGCACTGTGTGCACCGTCCCTGCCCCTTGTCTGTTTGGCACTATATATATATGTTCATCTTCTTGCTTCTGTATGCCTCATAATTTCACCCTGTGATCAATAAAGTGCATCTTAATCATAATTATTAAGTCCGATATGCAACAGACCGGTGTCGTGGATTGTAATCTCTGCCGAAAGCCTATGCCAATTAAAACTGGAATTTATTTCACCACTTGAAGCGTTGCATTCAGCAGAACATGCTTACAGTCATAAATGCCACCAATTAGGGTTTCCATTTTCAATCTGAATAAATGCTGGACAAACTTCATCCCGTATTGGTTAAAAGTGGGACAATGCATTTTCTGTTTCATTATGGGGTGAAAAGTCTGCCATCAGTATCAAACCCCTTTCCTGCAGCAAGCAGTGAATCAGCCAGAGGGTAAACCTAGCAACCAAACGTACTGTTGGCATTTTCTAGTGTTACACCCTAAGACAAAAATGTTTATTTTTATGTAATATATTTATTAAAATTCAATTTCAGTTTACAGTGCATTTTTTGCATTTTTAATGTTCTGAATCTTTTACGGGCAATTCACTGAGTAATGAAATAATGACTTGAATTACATCATGAGAATTATTGATATCGTTTGATATAAAAATATTATGGTAAAATATTTTGACATGTTGCCCGAGCCCTAAATCCATCCTGTTTTCACTTGTTTAGAATGCACTAGTGACACAGTGGTGGGTGGTGCTACGGCGTTGCAGATAATCCCGTTGTCATGGAGCTCTGTGACTGGAGGTTCGATTCACTCCTCAGTGCTCTCCATGCTGACTTTGGATGTGCTAAGTATATCGGGGGACATGATGATATGCATATATGTGCATATGCACACAATGGACATCAGCTAAACAGGTGTAAGGCGGGGAGAGGCATTGTTATAAAAGACATTCTTGTTTTATTCACTTTTGTTGATTGTTGAGTTGCTATTTACAGATTCACAGCTATCGGAGACTGACAAACTAAAATGAGTTTTAGCCTAATCGACTTTTAGCATTGTACAAATATGATAACTTAAACATTGAGGTTTCATTGTTCATATATTGATAGTCACGTCAATTTATTTAGAAAGCTCATTTTAAAAACACAAAGTGTTAACCAATGTGTTGTACAGTATGTCAGTAGGTATACAAAAACACATAATTAATACTGAAATAAAAAAGAGCAAAACATTTTAACCATCAAATGCTTCAGATGCAAAGGAGTAAAAGTGTTTTCAATCTTGATTTATAAGCAGACAATGAAGGTGCAGACCAGGTGTACATCAGCAGGCCACTCTGAATCGAACAGAATACCTTTTATTCTCTTTGCACATTTCTGTGTAATGAAATTTCCTGGCCAGTTCCTTAAAATAGTACGTTAAACATTTCACACCTACTCACCCTCTACCCCCACATATATTCCTGTCGACACGAAAAAACGCGAGTTTGAAATATAGTGAGTTACAATAGCCTAAATGGAATGAGATGAAATCAATTCAATTCACTGCTGTAAAAAAATGAAAACCAGGCTTGTAGCAAATTATTTTTATGTATGCGTACAACTGACATAGGTTCCGTGAGAAGCTATCAATGCCCTTGTGTTGGCCAAATAACTTCTGATTTAGGAAATTATGGGCTATACCTCTTTTAATCATCAAAGTATTACATGACCAAGAGTTGGAAGAGTCGGAAACACTGAGAAGAACATAAAGCTGGTTCCTTGTTTGTGTGTTGCATAAAAATAAAGCTGCCTGTGTGCATGTACGCATACCTATCCAACGAGTGCGGTCAATGTGATTTCCTTTGTATTTGCTCCCCCCTAGTGGCTGAAAATATACGCCCACTTTGAAAATGGGCACTTGTACTGTGTCTTGCCTTTGACACGCAATACCATTAAAAAAATACTTTTTAACTCCACTATCGTACATAATATTTATTTAATAGATGCTTTTTCTCCAAAGTGAAACAAAACATACACTTTGAGAAAGCAGGGTTGGTCAGTCCTTGGAGCGATTAGGGGTAGTTCAATGTTCAGAGTCTTATTTCTCACATATACAATTATATTCAGTACAATGTGCAGTGAAATACACAGTTGCCAAACCCAAGACTGTGAAAATGTAGATACGTTTAAGAGACAAGAAACAGACAACGCCTAACATATTACAAACATTAGGCATTAAGTAATAATCATAAATATATGGTGTGTGCAAAATTAGCAGTTAGTGGAGGTCATTCAAAGAAGCATTTATGTATGTGCATGTGTGTTGAGTAGGCTTTTGGGAGCATTTAAGATACGAATTGTCTATGGAGAGAAGTTCATACAGTATGTATCGATATTGTATCAATATCATGTATAGGTTTAAAAAATGTATTTTTTTTTGCTAAATACAATATTTTCTCCATATCCGTGGGGGATATATTCCAAGACCTACCGTGGCTACCCAAAACTGCAAATAATAATGAACCATCTGTAGACCCCATATATAACATGATTTTTACATGTGGTAATTGATAAATTACACACAGTAAAACATTACCAGCATTAACTATGGTTATAATAAAGTACATTATACAGTACTGTACAGCAGGGCTGGACTGGCCATCTGGCTTACCGAACATTTATTTGGATATGTGGGCCGGTAAATTTATCGTGGGGGATCCCCCTCCCTGGTTGGCAAAATTTACCATGGGAAACCTATCCGGATTCCAGGACCGATATTTAATCCCAGTCCAATACTGTACTCTCTATCAAATGAGACTATAACATTTCAGCCTAATTCTCAAATGATAGATCAACGAAAAAATATTAGGTATCAAGGGAAGACAGAGCAATGAAAATCATACTTTTTATACCCCTCAAAGAACAAAGGAAAAAAAAACATACCGTTACACATGTTATGAATATTTTTTGGATCACGGTAAACCGTAGATAACTACAGTTGCAGGGTAACTACTGCTGTCACGAGACTAGGAGAGCGTGAGACGACCAAGGGAGCAGCTTTCCAGCAAGGGGGAAATTTTATTACAAACAGAAAACACAAGAAACAAAAGAACCATGTGGGGAAAGTAATTCAGGGTTAGGTAGGGCGAACAGGAAGAAAGAAACACAGGGAATCCAAGTACATCACTAGCAGATGCAGCATTTACACCTACAATGGCCCACAAGACAACAGGACACAGGTAAGCACCTATACTGTATACACATTAATGATGAGGGTAGATGAGAAACAGGTGTGAATGATTAACAATGAAATCAGCCAGACCTCCAGCACAGTGTTCAGAGAGGATTGAGTACCTAGATGTGTCTGTTTGGGTGCTTAATCTGTTAAACATACTTGGAGGAAATTCTCAGTACTTATAAATAATATTATTCTTTTCTGTTGGGCTATTTGAAACCACATACCCATACTGTATTTAATCCCTTATTTAATATGTTTATTTATTCTCCATTTGTTCCAAAGACTTATTAAGGACAACAAAAAGTGGGTTCCTGGTACAACTGTTGATGTGTCTGGCCCACTGTCATACAGCGCGAAGACACCAGATGGAGATGTTCCATCGCTGCCATGTACTGTGGGTATAAAATGTGTACACACCCCCTGTTAAAATGTCAGGTTTTGTGATGTAAAAAAAAAAATTAGACCACGATAATTCATTACAAAATTGGGCCCAGCCTGAGCCCAGACCTAAATCCAGTTGAAAATCTGTGGGGTGACCTGAAGAGGGCCGTGCACAAGAGATGCCCTCCCATCTGAAAGATTTGGAGCACTTTGCTGGGAAGAGTGGACAAATATTGCCAAGTCAAGATGTGGCATGTTGATAGACTCCTACCCAGAAACACTGAATGCTGTAATTCAATCAGAGGGTGCTTCAACAAACTACTAATTTAAGGGTGTGCACACTTAAGCAACCAGCTTATTGTATTTATATTTATATTTTTTTTTCCCCCTAACAGATTTGTTTTTCTATTGAATTGTACAGGTTATAGGTCACATTAAATGTGGGAAAAGTTTTTAAATGATTTATCATGGTCTCATTTTTTTACATCACAAAAACCTGCCATTTTAATGGTGATGTGTACATTTTTTATATCCACCATACCACATGAACTTTTAATTGACCCATTTAATCCCATTTTTGTGTAATTTTTTTAAGCTCCGAAAGAGTGGTTGTTGCCTGTATGCCCAAAAAGCTTCCTATGAACGAAAGCAGATGTTGTCTTGATGGCATTTGAGCAATGACATGGCGCTAGTGCCAATAGTCACATGACCAGAGCCATCTAATTCTTGCACTGTCATGGCAGGGAAACTTTGGGATTAAATTGGTTAATTAAACACAATTACAACAGTGCTACAATATATTTGTATTTCCTTAGTTTTATCATTGTTTGATTTTCTTTTTGTTATTCCTGCGATCCAATGAATACATTTATGCCTTCCAGTTTTTAGCTAAGGAATGTTGAAGGCAAACAGACTGATCATGCCGTGCAGAGGCTGGAACGGCGACCTGTCAGGTGGAGACATTAAGCATCAGCGCCAACAGCTGCTCGTGTCAGTGGCGGTCAAGCCCAGGTCGACATTCGACTCGATGCATATGTACTTGCGAGTATTTATACATTTCGTAGATTGAGATACCCTCTGGTCTCTTATCCTATTAATAACTCCATGATTTTGTGAATACAATTATACAAATATATTTACAGGTTTTGTAAATATATTTTTGATATGCTTATAAGCAAAAATGAGAGATAATTTATGGAACTCAAAGGATCCAAATTTATGTGAGAAAACATGAATGTCTATGAAATAAGAAATTCTTTACTGACAACAATTCCCTTCTCTGCATGTTCCTCAGCTCATAGAATTCCTGAACTTTATACTACTAATGGGGTGTGTTTCACACATGTAGTATAAGTGCAGTTATATTTAAGCGCATTCATCCATATTTTCTGATGTGATGTTAAGGTATAAATTTACAAAGCATTACAAATGGGTAATCAAAATCAGGGGAGAAAGGAACTTAAGATCATGCACGACTGTAGGACAGCCCTGCTTACAGGCCAATGAAGATGCTGGTACTACTGTAGGAAAGAAAGCCAAATTAGTTCAAAAGGGAAAATCTATAGCTGAATAAAATGCTCCTGTGGAACAGAAATTTCAGGCGCTCTGGGTTCATTTTCTAAGCATCTCAGAGGGTTCCCCAAATCCGTGCCTGGTGAGTAGCTTTCTTTTAAGGTCTCATTGGTATGTAAACACTGAAATTTTTAAGCGGTATAATTTGTTTTAGTCTTTAAATCCACCCTCTCTACACCCTTGCTTTGCTTTATGAAGGCATAATTCAATTGAAAAGCGCAGTCAAATGTATTACCAGAACTACGGTGATGCAGGTGGTGTGCCAAATCCCCACCTTTACTCAAAATACACAATAGAGATACAAACATGCCTTGCTTGCACCAGCTACTAACTGTATAATTTTAAATCAAGGTAGTACACCTAATATAGATAATACAGCTTTGTTTCTGCTTATTTTTGTTTGTGCTTCTAGATCACAGCCTGTAGAATCATTAAAAGCCGGGTTTAAATATAGACGGAGCCCAGTTCCAACTCCTTATATCCAAATCGCACCTTGCCCGAGCGCAGCTCCACATCCTTCAACGTTAACATATTTTCTTAATGTCCCAAAATTTAGAAAAAGATTCAAAGTGAATGTTTAATAAGGGGTCAGTTTTGAGATAAAAATCATGTTTTTTAATCAGCTTTAATGTATATTTTCATTAGTAGCTCTGACCAGATACTCAGCTCTTGAGTGCATGAGATATTGTTTTGACGCCTTGATTTCTGTCTTGTGTTTTTGTTTTTTGACTTATCTTGCTTACTGTACTGCCGCCAAACCACTTACTAGCTAGACCTGTGTAAGAACATCTTTAAAGCGATTTGTGAATAACTTGATACTTTAATGCATTTTCACGGAGACGATACAAATGAATAAGCAAAAATATTACTTGTAGCGATAAGCCATCTTGATGAATTTTTAAGTTTCATTTACATTCAAGTACTATTTAACCACACAATATGTAAAATACCCAAAACAAATAAATATTAGTTTTTAATCACATTTTTTAGTTTATTTTGTATCTCTTCAACATGCCGACAAATGAACATGCTACATCGTTAAAATCATGATCATAAATACATATGATTACTAATTAACTAATGTACAAAGCAGCTTATTGAGGACCCCCCCCCCCATACCTGACATGGAGAAGGAATCACATGACCCTGTCACGTAATGTGGGGAACCCTGGGAGAATGTGGAGAATCAGCACTGTCCTGGAAGTGTAGGCTGAGCCAGTTCTCTCCAAAGCAGGGTGTCAGTGTCATTCTTGTCTTTCAGTCTCCCCTCACTGCGCCCCCGGCTCAAGGGTGTTATTTTTGATTCCCGGCTGGAATTTGCAGTTGGCCAGAAGAGGACATCCTGAATCACATGTATTCAAAACAGTGGGGGCTTCAAAGAAGACTTTGACTTTGTACAATTTATTTGTACTTTCACACATAAATATTGTTACGGTAGTCTTGTATAAAAACACAACTTTAAAATGACTTGTTCTATTTCTGTATCTTACCTGTAATTGTTTCTCTTGAAGTTGTACAATGGATAGTTGCTACAAAAGGTTGCAAGGGAAATTGTGAGCTACATGTGATTCAGTCATCAGCCCAAATCATGCCGCATGCCTTAAAATCACCGTGTTTTGTTCGTGGTGAGTTGGACGTGAAACATTCGAACTGCAGAAATTTCATTTTCATTCAGAAAATAAAGAAGGACAGTCAGTCGTGATTTAATGATGTAAATGCAGGTGTTGTGTTGGGATCTGACTGAAGACTGCCAAGTTTGTAGAGAATCTGTTGCCTTCCTGTGGGTAACTGCCAGGCCAAAATGGAGCCCTGGGAACGGGGGAGTGGCTCTGTGTCAACCGACAAAAACAGCTGCCTCACCGCAGAGTCATAAACCGTGCCAAGTGTCGGACGGTAGGGAGACTAACGCAAAACTGGAGAGGACAGAAGGGCGTCCCAAGATCCATGGGGTGTGTGCTAAGTAAATGGTGCTGCCGTGGCAGCCCCGGCGCCATGGATGAAGGAGAGCCGGCAAAGACGGGTCATTTTGATGGCAACTGTGAAAAAACGAGGGTGACCAAGGTAAGGTGCTATATAACAGAGGTCTTTAGTCAGAACGTACATACATCCATACATACATGCATAAATACATGCATACATACATACACCATCTGATGTAGTATAGCTGTTAGCTCAATTCATCAAAAAAAAACATTCAATTAGTTTACATTTTATAAGGTTACATGTCTTCTTTGAAGGCATTGCAAGGTCTCTCCTCATGGACTGAAACTTGTAAGCTTAAAGTTAAAAATCCCCTCTTTCGTGATATACGGTTACCACTGGCACACATGGTAGGTGTGTTGCATCTGCTCTTCAGTTAGCATCATAGATGTCTGCCGGTTTGAGTGCCATGTTACTTTTATGCGGTCTGGTTGATTTTATGGTAGTAATATGGATTCTAGTAAGAGTAGTTTGCAGTGCCTGGACTGACCTTTTTACAAAGACGAGCCTGATTAGGGTCTGAAAACACTGATGTTGTGTAAGTTTGGTTCCTTAAAGTTTTTGGGCTGGATTTCACCTGCTTCTGCAGTGTTTTCCTGTGCTGTTTTGCCCCATTGGTCATCAGTAATCACGTGATATTGGTATAGACACTGGTATAGATACTGGTATAGATACTGTTCAGAACTTGCTTTTCTTAGAGCAAGAGGGAAATGATTTCTAAAGGCATTGTTTTAATTAAGACTAGTGTATAAAAGGTGTATGTAAGCCACATTACCACAAGTGATTATAAAGACCCACTCAAAAGACCCCACAATTTTTAGTGTAAATTCTTTTTTTCTAAATCATCAACACCTTTCTGCATCTCTCAATAGCAGCCCGTACGGTCATGTTCCAGGAAAGAGGAAGGCATTTGTAGACTTTAGAGGTCAAGGAGTGTCTTACACCAGTCCGTGTCAGGGCAAAAGGTTCATCAGTGTCTGTTCTTCATCTGTCAAAGTTTGACAAAACTACTTTGGTAGGATGATTTTACGCATGTCATGTCTTTCTGTCTGACATAGATATGATGCATACATTGTGGAAAAGTCTAAAACATGGACCTTTTCAAAGACAGCCTACTAACCCACAATGTTTAAGGAAAACCATGAACTAGTAAAGTTGTCAGAGCCTTATTCTTTCAGCATGGGCATGATAAAAGGACACTGCACAAAGTCAAAAAATAAGTAGTTCATTAAAAAAAAAAAAAACTGATCCCCAAAAACAGTGGATTAATGTTAAAATCTTTGAGCTTTGGTCGATGATCTTGCATATCCTAAGTGGAAAAGTGTTGAGAAGGTGAAACATCAAAGTGATTGTGACATATTAAAGCAGTCACCTTAAATCTGCATTCATTCCTCATGATACTGCTTGTCTGGTGAATGAATGCCACCCCTCCCCCTCGCCCGACAATGTCTAGCAAGTATGCCAGCCATCTATAAAGGATGGGATATGAAAAGTGTCACCTTCCTGCAAACCTCATTTCACAGGCACTCCCCAAAACATGCAAGGGGGAGGAAAAGGCTTCCAGTGGATATAAATAACGTATTAGGACACACTTTACATGGCCCACCTGCTCCAGACCCGTCCTGGAAGGAATGTGAAACGTGAGGATGTACATTTAACTGTGTCCAGGAATCCTGGCTTCACCAGTTCAGCGGCGTGTGTGTGTGTGTGTGTGTGTGTGTGTGCGTGTGTGTGTTTATGTGTGTGGTCCAGGTATACATTACATTATGGGGACCAAATGTCCCCACAATGTCATAAAAACCTGTTATTTTGACATTGTGTGGAAGATTTTTTCAGTCCCTGCAAGGGGAAATTCAATTTTATAAAAATCTGTGACTGCAAACAAAAAACTAAAAATGGTAAAAGACTTGTGTTTTGTTTGGTAACTTGTGGTTAAGGTTAGAGCTAGGCAGGGGTTAAGGTTGTCATTGGTGGGATTAGGGTTTTGCCCAAAGATATGAATGGACGGTCCCCACAAAGATATGAGTACAGGTATGTGTGTGTGTGTGTGTGTGTGTGTGTGTGTGTGTGTGTGTGTGTGTGTGTATGTATGTGTGTGTTTGTTTGCTAAATGAGGACAGGGTGGGGAGGGGGGAACATCAGCTGTGTGGGGAGGAAATGGGAGAGCTGTAAGCAGAACAGCAGTGTGCATATCTACTCACCACTCCTCAAAAACTTAATTATGTTACAACATTTATCTCATTTTGCTTTAAAAATATCCAGTATGCCCTGACTTCGTTGATTCATCAAAGTGTTTATGGCATCATCACCCCTATGAGCCTTGGGGCCCCCACTAAGACATTCCTGCTTTTCAGCATAGATATGCTGATCAGTTGAGATACAATCTGTAAACCTTTAGAAATATTTCTGGATTTCAGGATACTGACATGTTTATCTCATCTTTAGGCAAAGTGACACACTCAAAGAAAAAATATTTAAAGCCGACATTTCTTGTTTGTCTGCTGATTGAAAACAAAGGCTAAAATTTAATGTACCACTTGTGCATCGATTCAGACTCTGGGAGCTTAAAGGGGGGCAAAATATTATTCAAGAGCAATGCGGGCTCAGTTGCCAAGTGGAGGGCCCACTGAACCACCCAGATACTGCCTAGGAAGAACCAACCTGCAGAGCTCACCTTTCACAGAAGGTGAAAGCTCCTGAGATGCCAACCATAACCACTATAACAGAGAATCTGGTGGCAAACATGGAGTATAAGCACATCAGAAGACTGTAACCAGAGCTCTGCATTTCCCGGTCTGTATAAGAGGGAGACATGGGAGAAGTCCTTATTTCAGACAAACCATCTTAGTGTGGAAATGAGCACCAAAGTGATATAGGTAAAGTTAAAAAGTGTTTTATGGTCTGAAGAGATCAAGGCTGAGCTTTTTGGACAGTATGCAAAGTAATTTGTGTGAGGCTAAAGTAATGATAAGAGTCTGTAGATGGCTGCCTCAATAGACCCACAGCTGTCATTGTGCTGAAGGGTGCCTACACCAGATAATAAGGTGTGTGCAGTTTGATCACAAAGGTAAGCAGCATATTTCACTTTTGGCCTTTGCTTGCAATACCTGCAGACAAATAAGCATGGAGCTATAGGATTTTATATTTCAGAAATAGGCATTATAGTTATATACACTGTATGATGTATGATATTTAATCTCACTTCAGTCCTAAAGCTTGAACTAGGAAGGAATGCATGATATTAATGGTAAACTAGTCTCTGCATAATGTAGTTTGCAATATCTGAGTTAAATGGCAGGACCCAAGAGGGCAATCTGGGGAAAGTTTATGCTTAATTGCCTATTTCAAACGTTTCTAGGCGTTAAGAGAAAACTGAGAGCAGCGTCTGAGAGCGGGGAAGTATTAAGGAATTTAATCTTTTTATTTATATGACTCCACTGCTGTATTGGTCCTTAATGCGCCAACGTAAGATACACAAACTATGGTAATGTTTAGCTATGGCCTTTTATTTTATTAGACAGTCCAGTTGTGCGTTTATAGATTAAAGCTACCGGAGAGATTAGAAGCATTTTGGGCAGTATTTATTGTCCGCAGCGTGACTGAAAAAGCTGGTTACAGCCACAAAAGCTACATCAAACATTACAAATAAAGGAAACTGCACATAATTAGTCAAGACCTATTGGATTGTTGTCCTAATTGTTCCAGTAATTGGTATCCAGCTCTATATGGGATCCATCTGCTTCAGATGCTCTGACAGAAAAGCCTTACCTCACAAGTGTTAAACAACATCCTGCTTTGCTGTGAATTACCCACTGCTCATTGATCATTTCACCGCTTTCCACTGACATAACACAAGCGGTGACTGAGTGCAAAGCATTCTAGGTGACGCAGGCTTGCTCTCAGTAAGATAGAAGAGCCGTAGGATGCAATGAAGACCCACATAATTTGATTTACGACAACCTTCCTGCTCCTCATTGTATTCTCACCCTCTCAATAAATTTGTCACTCAACAGCAATCCACTTAACAAATCACATTTCGCCAGTCTATAGGACACCCTGACTCTTGCTATATTAAATGCCGTGGCCTGAAACAGTCCCTGAAAATTAATGGATGCTGCATGTCTTTTTTGAGGGGAGGATGTGGTGCAGTGGGCTAAACCACTGTGCCTGTGAGCTGAAGGTCACTAGTTCAAGCCTTTCCTTGGCAGAATAGTAACATGCCCATAGACCCCTGGGTAAGGCCTTTAACCTCCAGCTCCATGACACTCCTCAGTGTGAACTCCAAGGTTACTCTGACCCACTTGCATGTCTCATTGAGAGGAAGACTGGGTGAACAAAAAGAAAATACAATATCGTTAAATTAAATGTCAGCCTGCTGCCATTTTGGTTCTTGCCCATCATGTTTTACATAGGACTGCCAGAATGTAGTCCAGAAAAGATTATTTTATTGTAAATAAAATGTTTCAGATTGGCTGCTTATTGTGTGCTTTCACACCGGTTATTGCTGACAAGCATGGTGGGAATAGTTTTGTGTATTTTAAATAGCAACATACTGCTGTTTTAAACATAGTTAAATCAATGACCTTCCATGGCTTTTTTATATGCAAACAGTGGTTCCTTTTATTTTACTGGCAGGATACATAACTGACTTTAACAAAGGTTTAAAGACTTCCAAATGAAGTGATTAAAATTACTATCAATAGAATATCCCTTGTATACATGAACTGTTTTAATAATGCTGTATGGTATTTCATTGATATATGCTAGAAATAAATAGCAGATTATCTTTCAGTGAAGGTCCCTGCGTGTGAATCTATCAGCAGCACAGACCTCTGTCGTTCACTGACCTAGCCTGACAAGCACCCATAATGGGGGCCCTTCCTGAAAGGCAGGCGTCGGTAATCGGAGAAGCTGACTCTGGGCCTTGGCATCTACAGTGAGAACTGTGTTATGGGTAGGATACCGGGGGGAGTATTACTGGTTGCTCCTCATTGAGTTCTATCCTTGAGTTCCCCTTGGCAGTACTCAAAAGTCACGGCTTCCCATTCAGAGGTGCAGTGTATTTTTTGTTTGGTGGGAGATGTGGGGAATTTAAGGCTTAAATTATAACCTGGAAGGAAATGATGTCAGACATTCCAGACACTGTGTTCCTCCATGCAGTACAGAAAGGTGGTACTGGACCATAGGAGTCTTGATATTTTGTCTGTACTATTTTAGATACAGCATGCTGTGAAAGGACAAGCAAAGAAAAACCTATGGTTGGACTTCAAACCACAGAAAGAAACAAGTCTGTAATTCTTGAGTCCTCCTAAAGAAATCTCTGGGCAGAGAGATAGCAGCAAACATCACATGGATCATCATACTCCAAACTTTTTTGGGGCTTTAAGAGAGAATAGTACATCTGAATACCATTTAAGGGAGACAGGGATTCCTATTTATTGAGATGGACTGTTCAGATGAATGGAAATTATTCAGTCAGCATCTGTCAGGGCAGGATTGTCAGTATCAAATAATGACATGCTAGAAGTATTTCAAGGATTCCCACAAGTGACCATCGACTGTCTGGATTCTTCACCCTTTTTTCATCATGTTACTGCTGTTGGATAATGGATGCAGTGTTGGGGTTGTTGTGTATGCTGGCACCTTTGCAGGTAGCTCATGTTGCAAGCAAAGCTATGGGTCCATCTGTTAGGGTGACTTACTCAGCCATTTTCTCAAGGTCTTGCTGTATAAGAGAAAAAAAATGTGGAAAGAAAGGCTTAGATTCCGTGTTCAGCAGGAGAACATTCTAAAGCTGGAATCACCAGTCAATCAGTGAAAAATTCAGCCTACTTTTTCCAGTCAAGTGCTTTAAAAACAAACTTTGGTAATATCATTCAGTATGTTAGAAGCTGTCCTGTTTCTTTGTAACCACTGAAATAAAACCTAATTAAAAGCATATGATCAGCAATAGCAAAATGACTACCACATTCACAGTGGCTTTATGTGCATGTCCAAATAAGCCATCTTGAACTATGAGTAGGATATACACAAAAGTTACATCTCTGCTCCCCCAGTATTTCAAAATGTGGGGATCAGGACAAGAAAAATGTTTTTTTGATTTGGAATAGATGTGCACCAGCTCCAGGGAAATTAAACGCTATGCTCCTGAATTAAGAGCACAGAATCACTTTCCCAGTTGGCTGAAATTTGATTAAATGACTTTTGGACACAGGTGTAGCGCCTTCGTCAGTAGGCTCCATGCTCCATGCATTTCCTCATTAGTGTGGTCATGGGAAATCCGCAGTTGTGCTTAGTGCAACTGTTTTTTGTCTACTTTACCTCCCTTGCAGAAAATTGTATGCAGCCTGATATCTAAGGTTAAGGGAGCTGGGAGGGAGCAAAAACATGGACTGTCTGTATGTCCTGGAGGACCGGATTGGGATCTAGAGTGTCTGTGCCTCATATCGTGTGATTCATGTGATTCCTGTGATACGCTTCAGTCTTTCTATGACCCTGTACCAGATAAGTGAATATAAAAAATATATAAATGAACGTGGCATGATATTAGTGAGGAGACACTGAGCAGGGCTTACCGGAACTACTGTAGGCTGCCCTCATTAAATTTGCAGTAACCAACAATTTAACCATTGGTTTTGAAAATAATTGGGCAGGTGATTGAGGGTGACATGGTGGCTCAGTGGGAATACAGTTGACGCTCAGGGTTGGAATTTTATTTAGAATTAGGCATAAGGGTATGGTCAGGATTAGTGCTTGAATTTGGGCCAGAGTTAAGACTACAGTTAGCATTAGGTTTAGGGTTAGGTTCAGGATTGCCATTAGGGTTAGAGCTTAGCATTAGGGTTGTGACTGGGGTTCAGGTTGGGATTATGTTTATATATGACAAGACTGAAGGTACATTTTAACAGGGTGTGTGATTACCACTCGGAGAGTGCAGCATTAGATTGCTATCTGAAAGAATGAGCTGTTTTATCTGAATGCAAACCTAAGAATTTCCATTCAGTTTCTGCTAGTCACTTCCATTAAATGTATCTCTTCCTTTATTTTCTCTTTATTTTCGTATTCTCATAGCCATTTTTTGCCCAAGAAAAAAAAGACACGAAAGAGGTGAATTAGCCATAGAATTAGATTTTAGTAGGATCAACACAAACATTGTTGAATCCAACTTGCTCTGTTCAGTTGTTTGTGGTCTGTTCAGTTGTTTGTGCTCTGTTCATTTGTTTGTGCTCTGTTCAGTTGTTTGTGCTCTGTTCAGTTGTTTGTGCTCTGTTTAGTTGTTTGTGCTCTGTTCAGTTGTTTGTGCTCTGTTCAGTTGTTTGTGCTCTGTTCAGTTATTTGTGCTCTGTTTAGTTGTTTGTGCTCTGTTCAGTTGTTTGTGGTCTGTTCAGTTGTTTGTGCTCTGTTTAGTTGTTTGTGCTCTGTTCAGTTGTTTGTGCTCTGTTCAGTTGTTTGTGCTCTGTTCAGTTATTTGTGCTCTGTTTAGTTGTTTGTGCTCTGTTCAGTTGTTTGTGGTCTGTTCAGTTGTTTGCGTTGGTATATCTGCTTCCTCGGTTTGTTATTTTTGATTGGTGTGTATGTGTTATGCCATTAGTATTATTATTATGTACACGTGTATTACTTTTGGTTAAAGTATTCTTAAACTGAGAAATATTTTCTTCTGCTTTAGGAGACAGCTCCTTGTGTCCCAACTGTCTGCCCGGACCAGGTATGATTATTAATTTGATGTACAATGTATATATGCAAATTATGCTATAAATGTTACCTCTTAAACAAATACTCCAGTCTCTTCCACATATTCTCACACAACGTTGTTATTCTGCGCTGTTTACACTCCTCTCAATAATAAATTTGTTATGATCTTGTTCATTGTTGCCAAGCCAAGATTCAAAATTGTAAAATACTGATTGAAACTGTAGGTGAAAGTTATCCTGCAGTGGTCCAGGGTTGATGGTGATGATGTGGACTGCTAGTCTCTATTGGAAATGTATTATTATACATTCATTATTTTTAATAATATTACCTATATCTATCAACTGATAATGCAAACATTTCAATGGTAAGAAAGGTTTAGCGAAAAATGATTAAAAGGATTATTTTACCTTCTGCAACATCTTAATATTGTTGTTGTGATGATTCAAGGCTGTGATTTTGTGGCGTCTGTTCAACCCTGTTCAGGATAAGCAATTTGACGGTGGACAGATCGATTTGTTTGAACGATCCTTCTCTCTCTCTCTGGTTTAAGGATTTGTTTAAGGCTGTGTCCTACACCGAAGAGAGAAGTCTCCACGCCCGGTATCATGGATCTTCTTACAAACACTAGCTAGTGTTTCTCTGTCCATCACTCACTATGTCACACCCTATTTAATCATTTGTTTCATTGTAACCTCATTGTTATCCATAATACGTTTGTTTAGCTTTTTCCTCTCTTCTTCAGTGTCTGTGCAGTTTCCTAATCATTTGCATACTAAATCATCTTTTGTTTCCCCCTCTGGCACTGCAGCCACAGTGTGCTTCAGTTTATGGACAGAGTGATGGAGAGATGCTATAACTTCGACCTGACCTACATCACTGAGAAGATCATCTCTGTCTTCTTCCCGCCTGTAATGGAGGACCAGCAATACCAGGCCAACCTCAAGGAAGTGTCCGCCATGCTCAAGTCAAAGCACCAGGACAACTTTGTGGTCTGTCTGGAAGAGACATGTCCCCCCCCCCCCATCTTTTACCTGTTTTTTGTACTGTTAGTGTTCCATAGGTACCTCGACATTAACCCCCTGCAGTCCATAGTGTTTTAATAGTATGGTCATTTCTTGTAGCTAAAGTATTATATAACGATATAAAACATTTGTCATGATGAGAAAAACATGTTTATGTTCAGTACTGGGACATGTATGGTAATTTGTGAACATTCTGACAGGCTTTTACTTTTTCTTTAACTCAGATCTTCAATCTGTCTGAAAGGCGTCATGATATCACCCACCTTAACCCAAAGGTATTGAATCAATAGAAAAGGACTATCTGGTTGTCTGTCATAACACTGATGTCATAATCTACTCGTATGTTTCATTTTATACTTATATAATGTTCTGTTGATTGTTTTGTGAAATTATTATATTACCTGAAATTCTGAATTTTCATGTGTCTCTTTCTCCTTTTATCATGTTTCCTAAACCTCCATTACCAGCCTGACCTAATTGTCTGGGTTCTGCCCATCATCAGGTCTATGACTTTGCTTGGCCTGACCAACATGCCCCGCAGCTCGACAAAATCACTGCGATCTGCAGAGCCATGGAGACCTGGCTGACCTCCGACCCTCAGCATGTGGTTGTCTTGTACTGCAAGGTTGGGAATCTGAACCAGAATTACTAGTAACAATAGCTGATATGTACAATATATAGACTGTTTTCCATTAAAAAAAAGAGAAGTGCTGATGGAAATAAATGAGACATCTAGTCATACATGATGAGGTTGAGACACTCCAAGTCCTCACAGCACATTAGGACATCTTGTTAATTCCTAATTGTTTTCATTCTTTTTTTTCTTTTTCTCAGGGGGACAAAGGCAAAACAGGGGTCATCGTCGCAGCCTACATGCAGTACAGCGTCTCAGCTAGGTAACCCGCAGCGATATTGTATTACTTTGGATACTTCCTGGTCACTAATTCCCAGCTGTGTGTGGATTTTTTGCTGGCTGAATGCCTCATCTGGCCTCTGTCTTTGTGCACAGGGCTGACCACCTCCTCAGTACAATAGCCATGAAGAAGTTCTGTGAGGACAAGTTGTCATCATTTCTCCACCCATCTCAAAACAGGTGAAAAAATCAACCTCCATCCTGCTTTCTCCAAAGGATCTGTCCATTAGATCTCCTCTCCTTCATGTGTTTCAGTTTTCACTAAAGCATTTAATCTCTAGTTTCATGTTATATGGACGACTAAAGACTATCATTCCCATTAGGTATGTCTACTACTTTGGTGGACTCCTCTCTGGGACCATCAAGTTAAACAGCAGCCCGCTCTTCCTTCACCAAGTCCTCATTCCCAATCTGACCAACTTTCAGGCAGGCAGAGGTGGGAGAATGTCCTTTGTCATTCTATCAAGAGTAAAATGTGTTTTTCAGCTATGTTTCCATTTTTACAAATCTTGTCAAACAAAGAGCACTGTATTTTTTGATATTCAAAAATGTACATTGTTGTGCTTATCAGTATGTGTTTAGTATAATACTGGTGAAAGGCAGACTTTTTAATCTTGACCTTCATGCATTCATTTTCATTTTGCCTAAGATCACAATAGATAAGCAAGAATTGTTAGAATATTCAAGCCAGTTCACACGGATTTTTGGTCACTGATCATGCAGGGTATTTCCCCTTCCTGAAGATCTATGAGTCCATGAAGTTGGTCTACACCTCAGGAGTCTAGTGAGTATGGTAGGAATAATATGTATATTTGGATAGCCATAAATTTGTTGGTATTCTTAATGCTCTGAGTGCATCTTGTATACCTGTGTGGTCTGTTTAGTAATGCACAGAGTTCCACTGCCCAGAGCCTGTGTGTGACTATCGAACCTGCCCTTCAGCTAAAAGGAGACATCATGGTAAGTAAAGCTGAACTGTCAGTGGCAAGTGGTCTTTATGCCTTTCTCCTACACAGGAATTTAACCTACTTCCATTGTCTCCATCCACAGGTGAAGTGCTATCACTGGCGCTCTCAGGACGGACGGACGGACGCAATTTTTCGACTGCAGTTCCACACCGGCACCATCCATGGGACTCAACTGTGGTTCGGCAAAGATGAGCTAGATGAAGCCTGTGCTGGTACTTTGGAGGGGCTGAGTGGGAGGGAAGTTGTAGAGATGGGCAGAAGAGAGGAATTTGGCAACAGAATGACAGTTAAGGTCATTGACTGTGACAAGAAAAGAATAGCTTGGAAAGGAAGAAAGGGA